>BMAU01018853.1:0-535173 GCA_019973935.1 Trichonephila clavipes
ACAACCGCCTGCAACCGCCTGCAACCGCCTACAACCGCCTACAACCGCCTGCACCGCCTACAACCGCCTGCACCGCCTGCACCGCCTGCACCCCCTTTACAGCAGAATCGGCTTTTTCACCTACTTAGAGGCTGTTGAAATGTTGCGTTGTGCACCACCACCCTGGTCTCACACCACCCGGTTTCATGGTTTGGGGTGGCATTGAAATTCATTGCTGCACCCCTCTAGTAAGAATTGCAGGTACACTGAGCAGCCAGTATTATATATCTGACGTGCTGGAGCCCGTGGTCCTCCCATACATTCAGCGCCTTTCATCAGCCATATTCCAAAAGGATGCTGCGCAACCACACGTAGCACGCAATGTTAAAGATTATTTTCCTTCACCATCAGATTGAATTGCTTCCTTGTCCTCCATGTTCTCCCGATCTATCGCCAAACGAAAACGTGTGGTCCATGCTTACACAACAACTGGCCTGGGATATACTACCCGCTGCTACAATAGATCAACTTTGGTAATATGTGAAAACCACATGGATTGCTGTACCCAAGGATATATCCAAAGACTATTTGTTTCTATGCCCAGGAGTGTGGTAGCAGTTGTAGCCAACAGTGGCGGCTACACTAGCTACTGATTTGGTCATCATCCACACCCCGCAAGAGGTTGTAAACTGTAATCGTTTGATCTTAGTACTACATGTTATCTGCCTAATAAATTTCGCTGAGATATCTCTGGTCCTTCTTGGTGTTGCATTTTGCATGACTGACAGTGTATAGAAATGAATATATTATAAAAAATTATTATTTTTCTTTTTTGTAAAATATCTTTTGCGCTTCTTGAGGATTAATGTATTTTTAAGGAATAAATATATTAAATCAAGTTCTATATTTTTTTAATGAAAAAGCATTTGAAATAAATATGTTATTCTTAATAAATACATATAAAGTGAATTATGTTTGTAATGAATACATATTAGATTTCAAAAATATATTTTAATGAATAAATATATGAAATCAAAAAAGTAATTTTTAATTAAACTTTCAAATTTTCAAGTATAGAAAAGAAAATCTAAATAATAGTAATTCTAATTCAAAATAATTAGAGGGAAAAAAGGGAGCAGGCATTATGTTATTTAATGAAAAAATATTAGTCATGTGAGCTTTGACAAGAATATATTTGGCAGTGCAAGGCTTGGTTAATTGATTGGGATTGGCGGTATTGATTTCCTATTCGATATATTGTGTCATATATAAAGCGAAAATTTAATACATAATTTGAAAAAAAAATAAAGCAAATTAAAAACTAATTGTGAACTATGTACAAAAGATTGTTTGCTATAAAATTAAATGCGTGAAAAAAGATGTGCTAAGTAGAACATATTGTTTATTCAAAATATTATGGAAGACTTCCTATCATCTAACAAACTGAAACCATTTACAGATATAGGGTTTTAATCTGCAGTCTACGCAATGTTAATGGACAAGTTTTTAATGAATAACAATTGTATATGTGTGTTGGGACATTATTTTTTAAACCACACTGACATTAATTTTGCGATGTACTTTCAATAATGATTTCAAGATATAAAGGCAGCAGCGATTTTTTAATCCACACGTGATTTTTTAAGAGCAAAAATACGTAGATTATATAGAAAGTAACTCAGAAAAAACAGCGATAAGTATGTATTATATTTGTAAGAATTACAAGTATGTATAATCTTATTAGAAAATTACAAAGTAGGAGAAAGCACGTATTTTTTATTATTATTATTATTGTTGTTGTTATTATCAAAAAAGAAACAGAACGATTGTTATTGTATCTATTTAACTGTATAAACTGCAGGAATTTACTTATGGATTTCTTTTTGACTATTAATAGATATATCTGTAATCTGATTATTTTGATTAAAAATTGCTCAAAAGAAGACTAAAAAGTGCTTTAATAATCACAAAAATCAGTGATTCCTCATGCAATCATGTTGTGAATAGTACGTTTGAAAATATTAAATTAAAAGCTTGTTATTTAAAATAATTTAGAACAGGCTCATTATAAAATAATTTATTGTTTATTAGCTGAACATTTTCAAGCAAAACAGTAATTGCTAATGACAAGCTGTAATTTTTAACAATTGTAAAGAATGAAATGATACTTAAACTGGCATCCTATTCATCAAAGCCAATGTAAAAATTTTGAAACCCAACATAAGTAACGTACATCCACCTATTTAAGTGGTAAGTCTTTTAGTGACCATAGTGTGCAACCACTACTCACTATAGAAATTTAGTTTTTGTATTTAAAATTTTAAAAATATTCAGTACTATATTATTATTAACCATTGCACTTCCACTTTGCTGGGTATATCATGATGGTAGAGTAATATAAAATATTAGCTGGTACATGATGGTAGAGTAATATAAAATATAAGTTTTAAGTCTGAAGATCTAATTATTTTTATTTATAATATATAAAAACATATATCTCTGTTATAACAAATATATATATACCTGTTCTTCGCACGGGTGTATTGAAAAATTAAACGGTACAGATTATGGATAAAGAAGTTTCTTATGAGTTAATTTTATTAACAAATTAAACAAAATAAAGGGTCTTTTTGCATATTTCATCTCAACCAAAAAATCATATTTGTTAAATTTTAAGTCTGAAGATCTAAGAAAAGAATTATTTTTTATTTATAATGCCCCGTAACTCTCTTGTCGATCGAATTTTGAAAACACCTTCCTAAACTGATCTCTGTTCAGCAAAAGTAACAAATTGTTACAAATTTTGTGTAATAAATGCTTAAAATAGTGTAAATTTATAACTGGATTTGTAATACGTTAATATTACATTTCGTTGCATTTATTTCATGTTAAAATTGTAATATTAGCAAGCAATGCCGTTCCTGACATTATAAATACGATTCAATGGAAACATAGCGAAATATTGGCAATAGAACAAAGTTGGTATCATTTTTGGCAACCATGTTGGCAACTTGGTGATGGATTGAATGGTTCAGAAGTTGCTATGCTAAAGCGCCCCCTGGTGGGAATCTGCAACGAAGAGGAAACACCTTCTCCACAAATATTACATATACACGCCAATTTTCATAGTGATCGGTTGAACGGTGTTGGAGTGATGCGATTTCATACGTACAAACATCCAGTTATATATACAGGTTGTCCAGCCTTAAAGTGATCCAATAGCTAATTCACGAACCGTTCAATTTAGACATGCACTTCCAATTTGAAAAATGTTTTAAAAAACGAAAAGAATGTTTTTATCTGCTTTCTTGAAATTTGCAAAGAAAATGCATGGAATGTATGATTTTCAAAGTTCCATAACTCGGCCAGTTTTTATCGTAATAAAATGAAACTTTTTGTGTTCACAGTGTTTTTGTATAATGCATCCTTTCTTAAATATAAGTGATAGGACCTGAGGACCGTATAAAAATTTAATTTTTGCAATTTTTTTTCTAAATGGGTTTTTGGTTCGAAAAACACGTAAAAACATTATTTACCTTTTTTTAAAACATTTTTCAAATTGAAAGTGTATGTCTACACCGAACGGTTCAGGAATTAGCTATTGGGGTCACTTTAAGGCTGTACACCCTTGATATATATAGCTTTGCATTAAAGTAAAGCCTTTCTAAGCCACATTTCTCTGTGCTTGGCGACCATGTTGGCAACTTGTCGATATATAGCAGGACGCTTAAGTTGATATGCTTTAGCGCCACCTGGTGGAGATCTGCAAAAGAGAGGATAGCACAAAATCCTTCACAACAAAAAAATACATATACATGCAAATTATCACAGCGTTCAGTTGAACGCTGTAGGATTGATGCGATTTCTTAATACAAACTTCCATTTTCATATATATAGATAGGATAATTTTAAACTATTGATATATTAATCCTGCAGATCGATTGTATTTAAACCATTTTATAGCACCTGCCTCTTGATTAAAAAAGACAATTCTTGAATTTATGAAATTGAATTATACGTCACCAAAATCCCTTCAACCTTTTTTGAGAGTTGATCATTGAAAAACTATTTCTGAACATTTCTTTAAGAAAATAAACACATTTCTTAAGTTTGAAATAAATACAGATCAAATATTTAAAAAGAAAAGGTTAGTTTTATATATATGACGTCATTTTCATCATCTTTGGGTGTCAATTTCGTCAATACTCGTTCTTAGTGGATCATCAATCAACAAAAAAAATGGCCCCAGATTTCAGAGGGATGTGCATCAAATACACTGCTGGCCGCCATAAATGCAACATCAAGAAAGACAAGAGATAGCACAACAAAATTTATTTTGTAGATAACATGTTGCCCAAGTATCAAATGATTAAATTTAAAAACTTCTGTGAAGTGTGGTTCTTAACAGAATCAGTAGCCACACAGAGTAGCTGCCATCGTTGGAGAACACCACTGCCACACGCCTCGGCATTGATTCAAAGAGACTTTGGATGTGTTGTTGGGGTACAGCAGACCACGCAGTTTCCACACGTTGCCAAAGTTGATCTGGTGTGGCAGCTGGGGGTGTAATCAGGGCCAGCCAATCATTGAGCAACCACAGACCTCATGTTTTCTTTCGGTGAAAGATCCTGGAGAGAGAGCCGGCGAGTGAAGCAACTCAAACTGGCGATAAACGAAGAGCCTTTGGACAATGCGTGCCACGTGTGGTCGCACATTATCCTGTTAAAATATGGCTGTGACAAAGCCTTGAAGATAAGGAAGCACAACTGACTCAAACACCTCGTAGATGTAGCGCTGGTTGTTTAAAGAACCGACAATGCGTACTAGAGGAGTACAAGAGAGATATCCAATACCGCCCCATACCACAATACCTGATGCAGGACTAGTGTGACGTTGCATAACGCAGCTATTCAGCATCCGCTCTTCACGGTGTCTCCAGACTCGAATCCAACTATCGTGGTATTGCAGACAGATGTGTGACTCGTTAGTAAAGAGAACTTAATTCCATTCTGCCAATCACATCCTTCTTTCATCGCACCATTGGTGGCGGAGACATCTGTGGTTCTGTGTCAAGGGTAGACTAAGTTATGTACGTCTTGCGGACAGACCACTCTGCTGTAAACGGCGTCGAATGGTAAGCACAGACACTGAATGATGCGTTACAGACTCAATGTCCTGTGCTGCGGTTCGTGATGTGACTGAGCGATCCGTCACTGCCGTGCTCACAATTTGCCTATACTCACGTGAAATGGTGCACTGAGGTGGATGCGATCGCCCACGTCCGTCCGTCGTACCCTTCTGCACCTAACGGTCACATATCTGCATTACAGTTGTTGGGTTTCGTCCAACACGACTACCAATTTTTCTGAAAGTTAATCCTCAATCTCTGTAGGCCACTATACTTTCTTTGTCGAACTCGGATACTTGATCTTAAGATGATAGCTGTTTTCCAAGAGACATAACTGATCGTATTTTGAAAAAATTAGAAAAAACACAATTGCCGAACTTGAAATCGTTGAAATCTCCAAGCCTTAAATAGCTCTTTGAGATGGCAAAACAGGTGTGCGCGATGTGTGTCTGCGCTGAAATTCTAATCATTTGCATTACTCACCTCCGCTAATGCATGTTGTAAATTTCATGTTTTTTGCACTCTTCCTTTAGGGTGTTGCATTTAAGGTGGCCAGCAGAGTAATTGAAAAATGGGAAATTTTTTTCATATAACGCCCTCAACATTCCATTTGAGAGTCGATTTCTTTGAACCCCGCTTTCAGCAGATCTTTACTGAGTGAAAGGAATATGCTTGCTAAATTTCAAGTCTGTAGGTCAAATTGTTATAGAAGGTCACGAGATAAGTGACTGACTTTTTTTGCACAAACTTGTGTGGATCTGTGATTGAATATTAACATCACACTATTCAGCTACTCGAGGGCTTTTGGCGACGGACCTCGTCATTTTTAACCACGGTGAAAGGACGAGGACAAGACCTGACCTGGAACCTTCTCTCCTTACTACCACACCAACGGGAGGACGTTTGAGCTCACGATAGATTTAACATGCATCGCTCCCCTACATGAACGGTATTCTGCGGTGCTAGGCTTAAGCTCATGACATGCCGGACAAGAGTCCGTTACTCGGACTACTAGGCTACCGCAGACACAAGGTTTAAGTGAACTACAAATTTTTCGAAAAGTTCTTATTTGGATAACAATCACAATCCATCAGATATACGTAGGGATTTATTTTTCTTTTTTGATTTTCTGCATATATTTTAAAATTTCTTTTTTCTAAAAAGCATTTAATTATAATACGAAATTGGCTAAAAAAGTAATAACCTTTTTTATTTCAAATGTGCTAATTATGGTTGAAAAGATCAGCAATAATTGTCTAATTATGGTTAGGCTTCCGACCGTTGTTGATTTTTTAGTATATTTTAGAACAGTATTGAATGCTTTATTTTATTAAACGGGATTGAAAATAATTTCATCAAAATTTTAAGTGAACATTACACATTTGAAGTAGGTAACTCATTTGAAGGTCTGCTTTAATGAAATGAAATGCAGTTTTCTCATTTGTTTTTGTTAAACTTTTATTTTATTTAAAAATTCATTTAAACTCTCATTACACTCAATTATTAATGCAATGTTAAAACCTTTCTTCCCTTAATCGTTTCTACCTTTTTTTTTCAAGTCTCTATTTTTTAAGTTTACATTTGGAATAGTTACTGAATATTTAGTTAATAGATTATGGTGACTATATATATATATAGTTAACAAGTACAAAAGAAGTCTAACCAGGCGTTTTGTATTTTTTTCTTTATACTTGAGAGAATTTTGTAGCCATTCCATTATAGAATAGTTAAGTAAAACTTTTTACCTTCGATTTTTAAAAGTTATGCATGAACTCTTTGTATTAAATGTTGCTTTTAAATTACCAATATTTTTTTTTTACTTCTATCATTTAAATTTAAACTTAAAGTAAACATTTCTATTTATAACTAGTCCAATATTTTTTTACCATTGTTAAGCCTTAAAATTTAACGAAATAAAAACAAATAAATTATTTTGTGATACTAAGTACCTTTCATTATATGAATCTGAATGGAAGTTTATAAATTGTGTTAAGGAAAAAACGAATTGTCAATCAATAAATGTTGTTTGGACACATGGATTGCAAAATTTCACACACATAGACACACAATTTTACTGCCTACTCATAATAAATTCTTATTCACACAGCTAAATTATTATCTTTAAATCAATGAAAATTTCATAAATTTTATGGTATATTAATTTAAATGAATTTTTTCGAGCACTGAAACAAAATTTATCACGAAAAAATAGTAATACACCACCTCATAGTCAAACACAAAATTCTTTACCACAACTCTAAGTATTTTTAACATTGAAAGATTTATTCCAAAACAATAAACGGTTTTGACACATTTGAGGGATTGTTTCTTTAGTAAACAGTTATTACACTTGATTTATATACTTTTTTCAAAACCCTTATTATGGCAATAATCCATGTTTAATTTTTATAAATATAAAGGAATAAGATGTAATATTTTTATTCCTTTATGTAACTTACAATTAATAGTTCCGTAGACATAATTTTCGGTAGATAAATATTTTGCGAATGTTTGAAAAATCTGTAAAAGAGTTTTTTTAATGTATAATACTTTTGCAATGTATTTTATATACGAAGTTCTTTTACATTGCTTTTTCATATATGGTAAAGTTTATGCATTAAAAACAAATTTAATACACACACTGGTCAATTAATTAGAAACTTTTGAGGTTTGCATATCTATGCGTGCTGGATATGAAGCCTGTAAATTTTTTCGACAAAGGTTGCACGAGGTTTGAATGATACAATAGTACACTGCTGGACAATTGCTAAGGACGGATCACAAATTGCTATGTAGCATAACATTAAGCGAGACATGAGGCCTAGTAGGATAAAATATAGTTGCCACACTGTCCAGACATTAGAATAAAGAATATTTATTGTTCTGGAAAGTACAAAGGCTGTGAAACATCTGAAAGAAAAAAAACTGTTCATTTGATCTGCGTGCGGAGAAATGGAACAATGCATCTAAAAGACAGCAGTCACCTTAAAGAAAGGTATAAGTACGGGATATGTCCACCGTGGAGTGTTATGCAACATTCCACACGTCGTACCATACTTTGCACAACATTATCCAGCAGCTGTTGAGGCAATTTATCCCATTCCTCTGTGAGTGCACGGATGAGGGTGTTCTTGTTTGTAGGAGGATAGTTTCGACCAGCAACTTGCCTCCCCAAAGCATCCCACACATTTTCAATGAAGTTTAGATCTGGAGAACGCGCTGGCCATACGAGACGTTGAATACCCTCGCTGTCTAGACAATCCAGAACAGTGAGTGTTCGATGACATGTTGCGTTGTCGACCATAAAAACAAATTTATCACCGACAGCACCACGGAAAAGACGAACATGAGGAAGTAGAACTTCATCAACGTTTCGTTGGCCCGTCATAGTCCCATTCGCAACCACATGTAGGCGCGTGCGGCCATTGATCATGATGTTGGCCCACACCATGATACTGCATGTCGGATATCGGTCCTTTTCCTGGATATTTTCTCGATGATAAGCAGTACCACTCTCGCGCCAGATCAGTTGGCGTCTACAATCCGATGACAGACTGAACCTACTCTCATCTGAGAATAGTACGCATGCCCAGTCCTGTTCAGTCCAATTGAGATGCTCACGACACCATTGCAAACGAGCAGTACGGTGCTGTCTGGTCAATGGGACGCACACAACAGGTCTGCGTGCGTATAGTCCTCCTCCCCCTTAAACGTCTGGCAACAGTTTTTCGGAAGATCTGCTTTCCTGAGGCAGCAAGAAACTGATTTGCCACCTGCTGAGCTGTGGTGCGCCTGTTCCTTTTTGCTGATAGGACGATATATCTGTCTTCTGCAGGCGTCGTTCTTCTAACACGACCTCCCCCGTGCCGTTTACTACACATTCCAGTAGTTTTATAAATAACTTCCACAGCCGTGAAACAACGCTGTGAGCGATGTCGAACTCCCTGGCAACATCTGTTATTTTTCTCCCTTCTTCGATCCTTCCAATAATTCGGCCACGCATAAAATCATCTATGTGATGTGGGGAAGACATGCCAAAAATTTTAAGTTCGTCTATTAAATCTTTCCTGTAAGACTTTGACTTGAAACAACAACTGTCCACACGCGTCAAAACCTTTAAAGCTCTTATGAACGCTATCACGTGATGAACAGACGTGGGGAAAAAATTGCATACTCATACTTTTCTTACTAATATCCCGCACTTATTCTAATTTTCCACATTTTGCTTCCTTTCATTTTGTGGTTGCTATGGATGATAGTGTTATCCGTCCTTAGCAATTGTCCAGCAGTGTATGAGTAAAGTGTAAGTGTTTTGCATGGTAAATGAAGTGAAATGGGAAAAAATCACAAATCGTTCACTATTTGAAATAGAGTCTTTTTTTGGTACCTGTTTAGTAGAAGCCTCAATTTCGAACACATCGAATTTAAGGTATCCGACTACGTTCGGAATCCGTGATTTTCAAAAGCACATAAATGGATAATTTTCATGATATTTAAAGACACTTAGATTAGAATATATTCATAAAATTGTTTTAAAGACATTTTGACGAAAAAATTTATTAATACAATATTTTGGCAACTAATTAACTTAGAATAATCTTTATTTCAAATGTTCTCATTTTGTGAAAAATGAATGTATTAGAATAATATTTTGCCTGTATATAACTCAGACCTCTGTTCAGAGGCTCAATTAGAATTTTTGAAATTTATAACTTAGAAATGGGTTTATTCATATTTTACGACAACAGAAGGGAGCAATTTTAAGAAAAAAACGCGAATAATTATTTCAATTGGTGGTAACTGAAAATAATGTGCATTTTTCAAAAATTCTAATCGAGCCTTTGTAGAGAGGTTTGAGCTATATAGAGGCAAAATATCATTATAATAAAACCATTTTTCACAAAAGGAGAACATTTGGAAAAAAGATTATTCTAAGTTAGTTTTTTGCCAAAATATTATATTTATATAATTTTTTTTTGACAAAATGCCCTTAAAACAATTTTATGCATGTATTCTAATCTGAGTGATACTAAATATCATGAAAATTATCCATTTATGCATTTTTTTAAATCATGGTTCCGAACGTATTGGGATACCTTAACTAGACTTCGATTGATTGATTGATTGATTGATTGAATATTAACGTCGCACTGCTCAGTTACACGAGGGCTTTTGGCGACGGACCACGTAATTTTGAACCATGGTCAAGTGACGTGGACGACACCTGAGCTGGCACCCCCCTCTCCTAACTACCACACCACACCAACGGGAGGACGTTTCAGCTCTCGACAGATTTAACGTGCATCGCTGCCCTACACGGCGGGTCTTTAGTGGTAAACTAGACTTCGAAGAACAACCATATGAAAGATTTTCAAAAGTTAGAACCCACTGTGCTTTTCTAAAAAGCGTAACTGCATTTCAATCAGATTTTCCAACAGCTTAATCGGCGGCGTCTCTGAGGAGTTTTACGGAAGAAATGGGACTCCACCGGGCTATAACTGAGACAAACCGTCAAACAAGGCTTTTCCCAACTGATTTTAATTCGAACTATGAGCAGAGAATTGCTGATTATAGTAATGCATAGCCAGTTGCATGTGAGAAAAATACTCATTTCTTCCTCAAGTACAAAAAATCGTTTGATGTGAGGATCTGAAACGAGTAATGTGGTCGGACGAAGCACGATATAGCTTATTGTGAACTGATGAAAGACGATGAATTTTCGAAAAACTTTAGAAAGTCATGAATCCAACTTGCACTGTTCAATGGTCTGATGAGAATATCATGATATAGGGCATGTTCTGTTGGCACGGAAGTAATGCCCTGGAATTCCTCGAGTATAAACAAACAGCTATGCGATACCTAGATATACTGATAGATCAAGTGCACCCTCCAATGCTCCATTGTTATCCACATAAAGACGGATACTTCGTGGAAAATAATAGCACTACACTTTGTGCTAGAAGTGTTCAAAATCGGTTAGATAACCATCAGTCTGTGCTAGAAGTGTTCAAAATCGGTTAGATAACCATCAGTCTGTGCTAGAAGTGTTCAAAATCGGTTAGATAACCATCAGTCTGACTTCCAATACCTTCCCTGGCCACCGCATAATCCGGATCTTAATTCCATAGAAAATGTGTGATACATGGTGAAAAAACATATCCGACAGTACTCTCTTCTTCCATGTGATTTACAAAATCTAAAAAGCTGTATAAACAATGCTGAATCTTATCTAGACGTAATCGCACTCTATATGCATGTAGATTCAATGCTCAAAAGAACATAGCAGTTATCGGGGCAAAAGTTGGTCCAATAAAATATTGATCAAGGGCTTCTAATTCATTAGCCAGTGCATGTATATGCAGCTATCTCGTCAACGGAATGTCTGACATCATATTCCTAAGATTTTTGAACAAAAAATTTGACTTATTGTCTGGATGGAATCATGTAGTTTTTTAACTATGTAGGATAATTAATTCATTTTGCCTAATCAAGCAACGCAAGATGTATTGAAACTTATAAATAATTGCCCGCAAACTCAGCATGATATTTAAATGAAGTTAAGAAAATATTTTTGATTCTATAATACAAACTCTGTTAGTGTAATTTCTTAAGTCATATTTTTGTTTCTTTAATACAAACTCTTGCAGTGGTAATATATTAAGTTATCTTACTTCGGAATAGAGGCTACACCGTAACAGCTGTGTTAAATATTTTTATAATTGTTTGGATATATGTGATAAATATTATTACATTGTTAATCGTCTTGTCCAATGCAGATAATGTTCACTCAAACAATTAACCAATGTGTTCTTTCGATGTAAGTTTTAATTTACTTTGTAAATCTGAAGTCTTTATAGTAATTAATGCATATTTAATAATAATATTATGTAACAGGAAGCAAGTAACACACTTTTATGGATTTAATAAAGCACAGATTTGAAAATCACACGCTTAATGAGAGCAGATTGAGGAATCCATCTCTATTTCTCATACTAAAAATAAAACGTTCACTCGCTGTCAAACGTTTGCTTTTATGCATTGTCTTTGTGCTGTCTGAGGTATTCTTCTAACACACTTGTCACCAGACTCACTTCTATTTATTTATTATTATTCAAAGATTAATCTCCTTTTGCCTACAAAAGGTCTTTCCATCCAAAATAAAATTTGGCAGCAAAGCAAACAGATTTCAAGATTTCCAAAACGATGGTAATAAATCGTATAACTCCTTAAATTTTTCCATTTTCAGCAAAATTTCAGACAATTATAAGTCATCAGTTTTCCATCCTCTTTCTTAAATTTGAAGAAAACTTAAGTTGCAATAGCTTATAAATCTAAGTATTTAAGTTTTGTTCTTGAAAATTGACGACAAACGCTGGGGTTTTTTTTTCAAACAGACTCAGATTAATTTTTCAGTTATAGAATGTTTTTCAATCAGTTAAAAATATATAGTTTTATGTTCCCAAAAAGTTGAAATGCTTTATTTATATGAATGCTATGAGATGTCAGAACAAAAACAATTTTTTGAATTTTTATAAAGTACATAAGATGGCTTGCATAGATAAATATCTGTACTAAAACGCTTAGTTCTTATATTTTCCAAGACAGAGTTATGGTACTTATAACATAAGTACCATGATTATTATAATAAATTAAAATAATCCTTACGATCACAAATTTAACAAAGTTAAATGCATGCAAAAAATATTAGTATCTTTACAAATGAAATTTTACTGCCTTTTAATGAAGAAGCACTTAAATGTTCTGTTCTAATGGATTGCATTTGCTAAAAAAAATTGAAGTTTTACCAGGGCTTACGTTTAATTAATCGCCATTGACAAAGTCAATCGAATCCCTTTAATTTATTTATTTTTATACAAAGGAAGTAAAAATCGAGAAAGTTTGAATAATTGAAAAGACAGAAAACGAACAAGTAAATTATCAACACACACTTGGACCAAAAACAAAGTGCTAAGAAATCTGGATTCATCACAATTTTTCGGATGAGACTCTACAGACATACAAACCAGTACACATTGAGACCGAATAAGTACAAATACGTGGAAAGTTTGATATAACAGACAATAATAATAATGAGGATAAATTAAAGCTCCACTTTGGAATATCAATTAAATAAAAACGGAAAAAAAGGAGAATCAATAAACATCAATTAACATCATTGATCAATGATCCTTATAGAGTTTCTCTTATAGGAGAATACGTCCGTGCACGTGATTTTTCTGCCAAAATTATGGAGTAACAAAATACTAGAATAATGATTTCTAAAACTTCCTCGTCGCATCCAAGCGTTTTATTACTGTTTCAAATTTAAGAAATAGGCATTTCGCGAAAATTGTGTGATGCTGAAAGGATAACAGCATCAGGAGGACTTTATTTATCAAAAGCAAACTCCAAATTTTCTCAAAAAGTTTGCTTTAAAATGCATGTTTTTAATAAAAATATTGAATAAATGTATAGACTATAGGTAATATAGTATTAAAAATAATAGTAGTAAAAAACAATGTAGTATTAAAATAATCGAAGTGGAAAACATGTTTAACATTTATTAATTTTATTTTTTAAAAGATTGTAAATAAAGAGGAATAAAATTAAGAAATATTACTATTTTTTGAAAAAAAAGAGTGCTTTTAGAATTTCTGTTTGTTTTTAAATTTTAAAGGTAAAGAGGGAGCAAAAACATTTTTATTTCATTTTAAAGTTTTTGTGTAATATTTTTTTTTAAAAATATCGACCTTTTTTTTTTATAAAATAAAAATTTATAGCAAAAAGTCGAATTTCTAGAAACAATTATTCTTTATCCCATAAGTATGGCATTTAGAAACTTTTCAACTGAACATTTTTCAAAACACTACGGATTCCATCTTTCTGTCTGATGCTTATTTCTGTACTTGAGAATTACCTAAGAATTTCCATACATGTGCGTGTGTTTTTATTTAGCTTGTTATTTTTTCCTCGATCAATTTGCTTCACTAATACTGATAAAAATAGTAATTTAAACTAAAACGCCTTTATTTCATAATATTTTCATTTTATGATAACAACAGAAAACTTAAGAATTTCAAGTTTAAACATATTTTTACATACGCTTTTTTATGAATCAATATTTTTCTTTGATCCTATGTTTATATTAGAAAATATTTTTATTGAAAAATTGGATTTTAAATAAAAAAAAATGTTTTACACTCATGAAATCAATTTTATTGCAGCAAAATTAGAGTTTTGTCTAAAATTAGTGTACGTCATAATTTAAAAAAACACTATCTTAAAATTTAAATGAAACTTGTAATAAGGAGCAAAACTTATAATAATTGAAATTTCATTAAAAGCCTCTATTTCTGTTAATTAAAAAACATTTTAATATGTGATTCAAAGTTTTTCCAAAGCAACACCTAAAAAGACCTTTTAATTGAACCACTTTGGAAATATTTGTCAACATAGTTAAAGAAATTGTGACTTACCTTATAATTAAATATGTGTTAAAAATATACTGAAAATGCTCGTCCATCCATTAATAAACTGTGCATTATTTTAAACTTAGAAATTTCTTAAAAATTCTGCTTCGCAACTCAGAGGTTAGATTATTTAGAAATTTTACATTTTCTTTTCTTATTTTAATATTAATAAAAATCAGAAAAGATACTTTTAGTTATTATCTAATTAAGTATTCTATTAATGTCTCAAAAAGCATAAAAAAATCTGAGCATCAAAAAATTTATCCATGTTTTCTTCTAACTTTTTTTCTTAGTGGATCAAAATAAAAACTTCAATCATAATCCTGATTCTGTTTATGTATTTCTTAATCTTTGGGTACAACTAATATATTGTATTTGGTTATAGACAGAAAACTTGTAATGAATAATAAAACTATTTATGAAACCAATGTTTTCAGTCAACAAGCTATTTCTACTTATCTAAGTTACGATAAAGCACACACAGAATAAGACGATTACATTCTTGAATGACGTAGACCATTTAATTATGTCTACTCTCTTTTAATCAAAGCACTATCGGGAAAGAAGGAAATAATAAGGAAGCAAAAAAATAAGGAAATAAATAAGAATTGCAATATTATCCGTATCGCTTCTTTTTATTAATATTTCTTTCCTTCTCGACAAATGATATTTTTTATCTGAATATAATTCTGAGAGACATAAAACCTTCTCGAGTAAAAAACTTCATAATTTCTTACAATATATTCCTTTGTTTTATGTTTTGTACAAAATAGCACGTTTCGGTATATCAGCACATGGTATTTAGTGTAAGTGATTGGAGTATTGAGCATAATTTTCATCAATGTAACTATATAGATAATTCTCTCGTCATTATAACACGAAATTAAAACCCAAGATGGGTCATTTATTCAAACATAATGATAATAAATTGACTTAAATAAAAATTAATATAATATTTATCATTAAATGCAATTTACGATAAAATTTTGGTTATCCAGCTTATTTTTTCCAGTTAAAGAATGCTAAAAGAAAAAAATTGAAGTTTTTTAAAGTTCTCAACTTTTTGTATCATTTACAAACGTGAAAATCTACTAAGTGATTGCAAAACTTAGAAAAATAAACATTAAAATAACGAAAAATAACAAACATAAATCACACAGACTTTGTTTTTATATTTCTACATCCCTAACTTTACCATACAGACATCCTACTTTCGTATATATGTCATTTTGATTGAAACTATACTACGACTAAGATGAAGAGTAAAAACATTAATTTTGGACTATATATCTAAGAAGAAAATGAGGTGTACAAGAGACAATGATATTCAGAGTTATCAAGAAAAACAACTGTGTTTTTTCACTTCGACAATTTTCTTTATCTGGCATGATAAAGTCTTCTAATTTTCAACTCTAAGAGTTCCTTCAGGTTTATGATTATGATAAACTAACAGTTTAAAAGACTATTAGAATAAAAGAGAAATGGACGTATAGTAGAAAACCAAATGGGGAGATCTTTCAATTTTTTAATTTTATAGACAAAAGAAAGTCGTAAAATAATTTCAGTGAAGAAGATAGGCGATGTGGTGCAACGCATGCTATTTCGAATTTGTGTTTAAGAAGCGTGAAATAACTATTTGTATATTTAATTTAAAAGAATATACATCAAATTCTCTTTGTAGATGCTACACTGTGTTAGAAATATAAATTGTCCTTTTTTTCATTTTTGATAGATTATTTGAGGGAGAGAAGCACTTTATTTTGTGGATATAAGATCAAATTATTTTTAAGTATTTGATGTTCTAAGTAAGTAAAGTAAGTGAATATTAACGTCGCACTCTGTTCAGTTACACGAGGGCTTTTGGTGACGGAACACGTAATTTTGAACAATGGTCATGGGACGTGGACGACACCTGAGCTGGCACCCCTCTCCTAACTACCACACCACATCAAAGGGTGGACGTTTCAGCTCTCGACAGATTTAACGTGCATCGCTGCCCTACATGGTGGGTCTTTAGTGGAACTCATGACATGCCTGCCATGATCCGATACCCTTACCACAGGGCTATTGCAGCCTCTATTGAAGTTCTGAGAGTTATCGGTTTAAAAACGTATGTCTTTTCAAACACCAAATTTGTTTTTCTCAGGCTTTTACTTTTGTCAATAAAAGATTTATGTATTCCTTAAGGGATTTTTCCTTATAAGATGAAGCTTTAAAATTTGTGTAGACATTTTATGTGCATGTAATGTAAAACGTAGTTTCATATTTTTAGAGTTAAGGTGAAAACAACTGTAATTAAAATTCAGTAAAGAGACTATATATTTGTACTAAAAAGAATAATTGTTATTTTTTTTCTAAATGTACAAACAAGTTTGATGAAAATAGAAAGATTTTGTCTGTTGTTATTTAACTTACGAGTGAATCGCTACACATCGAAACATATTTTTAACTGTAGATCAAACCCGAGTCATTTACCTAGTGTCCTAAAAATGACTGATGATTTGAAAAAAAAATTAAAAAATCGGTTTGCTGTATTCCGTTTAGTTTAAGGCAGGGATTTGATCCTCACCAAGTCTTAATATACACTGGTGTGCAAAAATTAAGGACGAGATGGTTTTTTCAATATAACTTTGTACAAAAGCTTTCCAAATCAACACATTTATAATACCGTAAGATCCCCAATACGTAAGGACATGTGTAATATGTAAGCAACACTTACTAAAAGAGAAATCAGAGGGATAAAAAGAAGCTTGATTGAAAAAGTAGCAAGGAGCGCAATGCGACTGAAGGCCGAAACATCCCTGTGATGGGTGTCCAGCAAGAAACATCCGGTCTTTAGTAGGGGATATGATCTCCCCTGACTGCTAGGCAGGTTTCACAGCGTCTGCGCATGCTGAGAATGAGGGTTCAATGAGTTGTTGAGGCGTTGCTTCCCATTCGTCTTGCAGTGCCGATCGAAGCTCCAGAATCGTTACTGGTGGTAAGGTACGAGCTGCCAAGCGTCTGCCTAGAAAATCCCATATATGCTCGATGGGATTGAGATCCGGAGATCGTACCGGCCAATCATTCTCAGTCAAGAGTACCACTTGTTGACAAACGCTGTAGCTAATTTTGAAATTTGGAGACAATTAATTCCCTAGTTACCAAAGGAGAATGTAGCAAACTGTATATCCATGTTGCCTATGTTTTCTTTTAATTTATTTTCAAATCCTCAATGACACTTTGTCACCATGTACAAGCTGCAAATTCATAATTTATTAAAACTCTTGCATGAAAAGAACTTACTGGAACAAAATTAAGAAAAGTGTGATTCCTACAAGAAAGTGAACTATAAATTGCTCATGGTGTTAAAAAACTTGACGATCTAAAATAGCTGTATAAAATATGATCAAACGTGGAAGTGATGTCGGGTGCAAAAAAGATATGATGCAATATGAAAACTTTCTTATAGAAACCACGCAAACATTACCCATCTTGCTGATTTAAGGAAAATCTATGTTGTTCTATGATAAATATAAATAATTTTGATGGAAAAGCCTCTTTTTCAACAATAAAATGGATTAAATATTTGTGAAATAAAAAAAAATGTCAAAATGCCATTTATAAAAACCAGCACTAATCCATAAGCATAATGTGTGATACCAAAATAAATTACTTAAAGTAGATTATATGCAAAGATTACATAGATTGAAAAGAAGGTTATGTTTTCAGTTGAAAAATATTTTAATCCTGATGAACCAGGTGAATTTAATTACAATTGGCTTGATTTCAGAGAAAAAAAATTCAGATGGAATAAACAATTTAGAAACGGATCTCTGATGATTGGAGAGAAATGTAAGAAAAATCCAAAACGGATATACTGATACGAACACTCAGAAGTATCAATGAATCTTAGCATATTATTCACATTTAGATGGAGTGGTAATTTAATTTGTAAACAAGGCTGAACTTACAATAAATCTGGAGCAGCAAAAAAAAATGTTTTGAAAAAATAAACATCAATATTTTAGTGTTTTTTTTAAATCCAGAGACCTAAAAAATGGTTGGGCTTCTTTTGTAAGAAAAGTGTATCCGAATAAGAAAATGAATTATTTGGAGTGCAAATAAATCATCTGAAAGGCTTTATTATGATAACTGTGTAGAATGAAATGGAATGAATTCTGAGTATTTGAAAAAGTCTTATTAAAAATTTGCTAGATATAATGGATTACTGTTTTTCTATAAAAGGCAATATTTATTTTAAAAACACATTGTAGGCCTTCTAGGAGGTATCTTGCATTTACATTCATACAGCAAATTATATATTGATAATACTGTTTTTGTACTAACTTTTTTATTAAGATTTGTACTGATCTAATTATTCTGGGTGAAAATAATGAGTTCATAGCTAAGATTACTATCAAAGAAGCAATAGCCAGCAACCTTGAGTAAAAGTTTTGGATAAGACCTTACACATAATGAATCAAAAATTAAATAGCAATTTATCTTCAATAACAGAAACGCTTTTGATTTGAAACTTTTTATCTTCCATTCTTGAATATATATATGTATACAGTATTATATACAATGTATATATATATATATATATATATACATATATATATATATATACATATATATATATACATATATATATATATATACATATATATATATATACATACATACATATATATATACATATATATATATATATATATATATATATATATATATATATATATATATATATATATACATACATACATATATATATATATATATATATATATATATATATATATATATATATATATATATATATAATAAAATAAAATAAAATAAGACATATATATATATAATAAAATAAAATTAAAAAGTAGTGAAAATATATATACGATATATATATATCTTTATATATAAAAATCTTCTGTGCATGTGTATGTGATTAAACTCCTCCTGAACGGGGGTGGACCGATTTTGATGAAATGTTTTGTGTCTGTTCCAGGGTACTCGAGAATGGTTTAGATTCACAATTCTATTTGATATCGCAAATAGGTAAAAAGATGTTAATTAAAAACCTTATAACGCATAATTGTATTATCCCTTTGTGCCATTTATTCTGCTAATGCACGGCAAGAAAAGCCACGATACGGTATATCTTTATACATAAAAATCTTATGTGTGTGTGTATGTGACTAAACTCCTCCTAAACACACACACGGCTGAACTCTTTTTATTTAAAATTATTTCTTATCGGAAATCTATACTAATAAAAAAAAGAGTTTGTGTGTGTGCTTCACTTCTAAGCAACCCAGAAGTACAAAACTTGGCACATAATACTGTAAGTCCTAATGATGTGCTCTAAGAAGAGTTTTTTTCGAAATTTGCATTAGAATTTTCGAAGATCAAATTTTTAAGCGATTTTCCCTTTTTTTTGCGGAAAATTTCAAGGTGAAGTTTTACTTCTACCGCGGATCCCAATGATTCCTTCAAATTCACTTATACCATTTAAACGCTTACAACTTCTAATTCACTTGGCATGTACTATGACTATTTATAAGTCACAAGGTCAAACCATGAAGATTAATAGCCTAAATTTAGAAAATCCGTGCTTTTCTCACGGCCAATTATATGTTAAGTGTTCTTTAGTTGGAAACCCATCGAATTTATGTGTTTATATCCCCTCAAAGA
Organism: Trichonephila clavipes; assembly: GCA_019973935.1. Taxonomy (NCBI): domain Eukaryota; kingdom Metazoa; phylum Arthropoda; class Arachnida; order Araneae; family Nephilidae; genus Trichonephila; species Trichonephila clavipes. The sequence continues at coordinate 20,251 of BMAU01018853.1, forward strand.
TTAACCAGAAATATTGTCCATCCAATGGCATTACGACACACACACACACAAATGAGCTTTTATACAATTTAATAAATATACCTGTTATAAGAAAGTTTGAGTCTCAACTTTTTCACCTTTAATTAAAACAAGTTTAAGTTTTTATTCACACAGCCTCTACACTTTACTTCGCTCATAGTATACACATACTCACACGCTTTTGATTGATCGAATTGTGATAACTGTATATGTAATGAAGTTAGATGTTGTAATAACTTTTTAATACAAATTTTCATCAAAACGGTCCAGATAATTAAAGCTTATTCATAAAAATTTTTTGAATATTTTGAATTTAAGATATATGTGCAGGAAAACATCTGTCGGGTCCGCTAGTATATATATATATATATATATATATATATATATATATATATATATATATATATATATAGCATTAAATAAATTAAAAAGAAGACTAATAAATCCTAAAGCATCTTAAGAACAAACCGAAAGAACCAAGAACATGGAACCATTATAAACCAAAAAAGAGAAATTTAGCTAGAGTGGAAAAAACTATTATGGTTTCCCGAGCTGTCACTGGCTTAGGACAGTGAAACAGGGTTAAACAGTGTTTTGCGAGATCTCAACCTTCCCCTTCAGCGGAAACTTTCGACATAATAGCATAGAAGATAAACCAAGGCAAAGGCACAAATATATATATATATATATATATATATATATATATATATATATATATATATATATATATATATATATATATATATATATATATATACTAGCTGAAAGTACCTGGTTTTGCCCGGGTTTAAAATAAGGTTTTCTGTAGAAGCTTACAAAACTGTTTATTTGCTTGCAATAAAAGGGTAAGCAATGTGATAGACAATATTTTTGGTAGTTTCATTTGGAGTGTGTACAAAAAGATTTTCCTCTCTGCCCACTCTAGAGCAGGCCACATACAACTGCCCATGAGAAAAGCATGGTGTCTGCAAGTCTATACTCTCCCCCTTTTTCTCAGAGGCATGACTGTAGCAAAAAATGACAATGCATTCCTATGAATGAAGGAAGGGAATGAAATGGAATGTATTAAGTAATGTGATATCTGTTGCAGTATTTGCTTGCAGTAAAGTAAATATAACAAAGAAGTATTGCAAATTACTTACCGCCTTTGTTTAGTAAAGTTTTCTCTAAAATGAACCCATGGCTCAGAACATGCACATAGTTGCTGGAGGAAGGCAGAGTGAGGTTCGAATGGAACGAAACCTGTTTAAAAACCTTCCCCATGTAATTTTGTGAATGTGTACCAAATTTCACGTTATTTGGCTGTCTGGATCTTGAGTTATAAGGAGACAGACAAACAAATGCGTCTTAAATGTATATATAGATCTAGATATAGATTTGTTTGAATTCCTGTGTATTATTACTTTTGTAAGCTTCATGGCATGTTTTATGGTGTACCATTATTTTAAAGCTGTCTCATCCACAGCAATATTTAGCTAGGTATAGCTAGTTATAACATAAAATTAAATTTTAAAAAGATATCAAAAATAAAAGAAGGCTCAATATTTTTATTAAATCACACAGTATAAACATTTTCGCACAAACACAATATACAAATTGTAAAATATTTATTTTGCTATTTGCATTTCAGACAGACATCAAACAAAATTTTAAAAATTTTCAAAAACAGATAAAAAACATATTTAAGGAAAATACCACTGATTAATTCTGCCAAAGACATCGCAATGTGTAAAATAATATTTGCAGTACATAATCGCCAAAAAAAATCTAAGTACTAAAATATAAAAAAAGCAAAAATGATATATTGAATTAATTAAGGATTAGTGGAGGGAAAGATAATATAGGCTAAGATAATACTCATAATATTAATTTCCTATTGTTAGGCTACTCATTTTGGCATGATTTTGAAATCACGCCACATTGGTGTTGTGGCCAGTCTAATGTTATAGTAATGTGCAGATTTAAAGGTACTTATGTATTATCGCAACCTATTGGTGACATTATACAAAATGAAGCACATAATTGCCAATTCAACGCATACAAAGTTGGGATTGCCAAAGTGGCGAGTTGTCTTGAACGTTGGCGACTATGCAATAATACGTAGGTACTAAATAAAAAACTTATCCATAGAATATATATCCCGACCATAAAAATAAATTGAAAAATGAAGTACAATAACAACATTAACTGGCATAAAAAGAACTGAACTAACTCTATCAATGCAAAAGCATAATTTGAAAAAATAAGGTACTTACATATAACTGCAACCTATTGGCGACATTATATGAAACGAAGCACATGAATCACAATTCAGCATATATATGATATGCGAAATCGGGGTTGCCAACTTGGCAAGTTATTTTGAACGTTGGAGATTGTTAGGATAGTACATAAATTACAAAAATAATTTAACTTACGACTTCCTGCTTCCTCAACAGATATTTAAGCCATTTGTCTGTTTTGCTCATTCTCTGATGCCTATTCCAGTTTGATATGTAATTACTACCAATACTGTTTTTGCTTGGGCAGTATAATTACCCAAGTTTGATTATCTGCAAGGCAATTTTATGCACTGAAGCCAATAGTATACCCTTAAAGGTTAAAATAAAGACACATAAAATTGCAAAATATTATTAATTCCATACTATCTAAAACAGATAACGAAAACGGAAATACTATACTTATGTTAATCGCAGTAATAAGAACTGAAATACCATTATCAATAAGAAGTTTTAGTTTGTCACAATTATAGCCTTCGCATTCTAAAGAAATAAATAAATTCTCCGGAAAAATACTGAAATTGTAAGGTGTAATTTGTAAGCAAAATCACACACATAAACATCCCGCGATAATACCTAAATGTTGTCAAAACAACAAAACAAAATTTTAGTTGTTAAAAGAATAATCCTTAAAAAAAGGATTTATTAGAAAAATAATCCTAATTAAATATCAGAGAATAGGAAAATTGAATAAATATTCCAACCGATAAACATAGCTACTGTAAAAATATGTAATAATCTTGAAAAACTGCATTTAAAGTATAAATTGTCCACTTAGTGAGAAACGTGACATCAAATGACGTCATTACACTGAAAAATCACTTAAAAATTAAATTTTAAAAAATTCGAAAAGAATAATGAATGCCAAACCTGTTTAAGAACCTTCCTCGTGTAATTTTGTGTACGTGAACCAAATTTCACGTTATTTGGTTGTCTGGATCTTGAGTTATAAGGGAACAGACAACAAATGTGTCTTATATATATATATATGTGTGTGTGTGTGTGTGTGTGTGTGTGTGTGTGTGTGTGTGTGTGTGTGTGTGTGTGTGTGTGTGTGTGTGTGTGTGTGTGTGTGTGTGTGTGTATGTGTGTGTATGTATGTGTGTGTATGTGTGTGTGTGTGTGTGTGTGTGTGTGTGTGTGTGTGTGTGTGTGTGTGTGTGTGTGTGTGTGTGTGTGTGTGTGTGTGTGTGTGTGTGTGTGTGTGTGGGTGTGTGTGTGTGTGTGTGTGTGTGTGTGTGTGTGTGTGTGTGTGTGTGTGTGTGTGTGTGTGTGTGTGTGTGTGTGTGTGTAGCGTTGACTGAGTGTTGGTGTTCGATTAATCATAGCTTCAGGAAATATGTTCTGAATCGACTTTCAGCATTTTTATTGTGACAATCACATCAAAATATATAATCACTATGGTTTTTCATATTAGAATAGGGAAGAAATTTCTCATACCCGGATGAAGCATAACAAAGCAATGACGATCACAAGAAACATTTAAGCACATAAAACACAAAGGATAAAAGAGCTATAGCTATTTGTACATTTTTACGTCGACGTAGGGGAGACAAATGGGAGACATCACAAAAGACTTTCGCTTTTTATACCGATAGTGCAGATTGCTTTACTGCTTTGTAACCAGAGCTTTAATTGGTTAAAATGAGTGGGAAAGAGATTTCTGATTGAATGATACTAGTTGATTACGATTAAGATAAGGGCGTTAGTTTTGAACCTAAGAATTAAAAGCTTATTTAAAGATTATTAACAAAGAGTTAATTAAAAAGGATGCTAGAGGGAATTACTACATATATATATATATATATATATATATATATATATATATATATATATTCTTGTTTTTGATATATAATACAAATTTCTTTCATATATATGTATATGTTCATGTTCATATATATATATAACTCTGGTGTGTGTTACTCATTTGTTTGTGGTGTGACGTCTACTTAATTAATAAAAATTGTAATAAATTATATTTATCAAATATGAGATACTGTTTAAAATGTGCCTTTTAAATGTGCATTTAATTTCATTAATCGTAATAATTATGTTAAGGTAATTTATTTTAATTTGCCAATTTTATGGATTTTTTTATATTTGTATAGATGCATGTAGTGCTCTTTTCATCTTTTGATACTTATTTGATTATTTCATTATTATTTCTAAAATTTTTAATTTTCCCATTTTATTATTTTAAAATTAAGTTCACTTATTATTCTTTATATCCTATATATAATTTTGTACTGACCACCGTGAAGTTTTATATAAAAATATATCAAAAATTACCTTGGAATGGTTTATGAAATGATCTAAGCATATTTTTATTTAAGATACCATAAATGTAATAAATTTATTATTTTCCATGCACTTGAATGTTTTTAGAAATTGAAATATAAATAGCAACATTTGGAGAAATTTAAATGCATCATAGCGCATTTCCTATTTTAATGTAACAGAATTAGAAAATTAACAAAAAGACCTACATTTATATACTATGATGCTATATAAAACTTTAAATAATATGGACACCCTACTTTTAAAAAGTTCAATTTAATTTTTAGGGCATATATCTCATAACTGATAGTTTCGTCAACAGAAAGCCTTCCTGTCAATTAACAGTCCTATAACGCTGCTCGATTGTTATTTTTCATAACATCGAATTTTTTATTGATGTAATTTTTTAATGTAGAAAAGCTAAATAATTTTAAACCTATATATTTAGAGATGTCAAATTAGACTAGCACTTCGAAAGTTTTAACCATGACAGGGAGAAATGGTAAACCTAGAAAACTGTTAGTTTCAAAAAGAATTATGTGAATAACATTCCGTAGCCATTGTGATAAATAATAAAGAATATGTTTCAAACTTTTTTAAAAAAAAATTGGTGTACATAAGCATAATGTCATTTAAATTTTATTCATTTCATTTTTTCGTATTTTTATTTTTGCTCTTGATAAATACATTTTTTATCAAATTATCCACTCTTTTGGCTTATTTCACGCGTATTCAGTTTTGATTATCTAAATTGAATGTTTTTTATTGCTAAGTATCTCGAGATATTTTCAGGCATATATTTATCATTTATGATAAGCTTATTTTCCAAATAAATAAAAGCCAAATGCGAATATCTTTACTAGATAAGGAAAGATAAATCAAAAGAAGTGATAACTATCCCATGAAAAAGATTGGATACTGATAAGTTTGCATTGTAGCTTGAATATTTATGCATCATAAAGTGCTTACCCTTACAATACATATATCGAATATAAATTACTAAATAACCTTTTATAGGAAAAGAGAAAAATTGATGGCATGTTTCTTTCCGTTCAATCAATTTCATACTTCCCGAAACGTATTTTTTGAATTTATTATTTAAAAAGAACACCAGACTATATATATATATATATTGATAAATAGATAGATATGGGAATTGCAATTTTTATGCGAACTCACTATGTTTTTTACTCGTCTGGGTGGATCTAATCTATCAATTTTTGTAAATTATTTCAAGATTAATTCCATGAATGTTAGTTGTAAAACTTTTTAAAAGTAAACTTTACTCATTCTTAAATATTTTTCAAACAGATAAATCCGTCAATTTTGGCGTTTATAGCACATACATAATTCACTTTGTTTTCATATTTAAAAGCAAAATGGCATCTAACCTGACTCGATCATATCGACTCATGTCAATAATTTTTTAAAGGGAAGGCTTAAATGCAGTGTTCGATGGAAGGTTACTGATATATGCAAATTATGGTCTGCTTGTTTGATTAGTTTGACGTTTTATTCTGTAATATTATTTCTGATATGTGTGATCATATATCAGGTATACGAATATACGATCATATCATATCATATATTATACGGTATACGATCATATCAGGTATACGAAAAAGCACAATAGGAACACCTATAAAAAATTAACTTTTTTATGAGTGAGAGGTTGGGCCACCCTTTGCCTGAATGACAGTTTGCTTTCAACGTGGAATTGATAAATAATGGTCATAAACGAAGTTCATCTGCATTCGCACCCATTCCTTGTGCAGGATCATCACGAGTTCAGACAGTGTGCGTACAGGAAACCGAGCACGTACTTTGTTCTCCAAAATACACTCAAACATTCAGTGATGTTCAAATTAGGTGATTAAGGACATCCCCTTAGATGTTCCACTCCATAATCATTATTCTGCAACCGTGCCTGAACGCAACGAAACTTGTTAATATGGGTGTTGTCCTCTAAGAACATTGAACAATCTTCCAGAACAAAAGCCTGAAACATAGAGTGAAAATCTACGAGATGATTTGACAATGGTCACCTGTGATCATACCATCAATAAAACGAGATACCCCAATCATTAGGAAGATATTATACCCCACACCAACACAGAACCACCCCCATGTTTCATGATTGGAACCAGACAGTCAACATAAGATGTTTCTGCTGGTGTTCTTCAGACGAAGACATGTCCTATGGTCTAGAATAAAGTAAAGGAGGATTAATCAGACCAGATTACCTGTTCCCAGTGCACTGTAGTCAACGCTGAAAGATATAGAATTTCACGCCAAACCAAATGGTATTGGAATAGCTACTCTGTCATGAATGTTCACAACATGCAACTCCCGTTGAACAGTTTTTAACGACACGGGACTCTGAAGGTGGGTACGCATCTCGGACGTTATATGCGGGTGTGTAGTCAATCATTATACGGAGAATAATTTCTTCAACACCCGTATATCAAGGTTCTTCAACCTCGACCTTCGCCAATTGTTGTGCTTCGCAGAAAATACCTCACCCAGATTTGTGTGGGCTACATTGATACTGTGGCCCTTGAAATAACCATAAAATTGGCTGTTCTGAACACCGAAGCCTCAGCAAGGCGGGCTCCGACTATCACACCTTTTTTCACATCTCAGAAGTTGGACATGATCACACTTTGCTAGGAAGAGAATTCTCTCATGCAACTCTCAAACAGTCAAATGAATGACTGAATACCTTCCCCTTCACCGCTACTAGGTGGCACACTGTTGTGACACGTGGTGGTCGTTTATTGGATAGTCAAGGGACGACTCATTTTAAATGTACATATATCTATATCTATATCTATCTATATATATATATATATATATATATATGTGTGTATATGTGTGTGTGTGTGTGTGTGTGTGTGTGTGTGTGTGTGTGTGTGTGTGTGTGTGTGTGTGTGTGTGTGTGTGTGTGTGTGTGTGTGTGTGTGTGTGTGTGTGTGTGTGTGTGTGTGTGTGTGTGTGTGTGTGTGTGTGTGTGTGTGTGTGTGTGTGTGTGTGTGTGTGTGTGTGTGTGTGTGTGTGTGTGTGTGTGTGTGTGTGTGTGTGTGTGTGTGTGTGTGTGTGTGTGTGTGACAGGCCCCAAGACCTACTGGTAAAATGAGGAGAGCATTATGTTTAAAATACTTCTTTATGTCTTTTCAATTACACAAAATCCATCATGGCGGCCCTTTAGCGTGCAACCGAGTAGAACAATTATCAACATTTCGACGAGGAGTCTCCCACTACACCTTTTCGAGTATGCGTTCTTCTTCGTCAGTGCTCGCTCCACCTTTAAATAGGCTTATTTACCCACAAATCCTTGCGCGATGGTAAAGAGTTCGCTCTATTTTCATTTATTATTTACTTAATTTTGAAGCTAAACTTTTCAAACTTGACATATATGATATATATATATATATATATATATATATGACATGTTTCATGTTAAAACCTAGCTTCCGTAAAAAACGATTTTTATCCATCAAGCCATCTACATGTTCTGTCGTGGAGAGAAAACAACACCCAAGTGAAATAGAAGTGCTTTACCACTTATACCCTGAAGTGTGCAGCAGCCTTTTTTATAAGTTGAAAGTTAATGCTGACATATAGGGGTATAAAATATAATGATCTGGGATAGAAGTGTTTTATGGTTGGGCCGTCTGTTTCGGAAAAAAATAATTGGGTGATTAATTTAATATTTGAAGATGTAATGGAAAATAAAAGTTAAATGTTGCACAGAGAATTTAATTTTAAATCTAATTTAATTATGCTTAGATGTATATATATCCCAGACGGAATTCAAATCACAGGGGCGGGGCAATGTCGCCTCAGTCTTTCATCCCTGTAGTGGGTCTATAAATGAGTACCAAGCTTTTACTCGGAAACTAAACACTAAGGATTTTGTGGTACACTGGCCACCTGACTTGAACACCTGCTCATGAACTTTAGGGTTCAAGATAACGTAAACTGAGTAGACCTTTGCCCTAATGGGTAGTTACGTCACTTTTTTTATATATATATATACTGTTTCTGATATATGTTGGCATATTATGTGTTTGCACTTCTCAAACGTATATTGGAAAAACTTTAAGTGAGTTTTTACGTAGTACTATAAAGCGAACATGAGAGCTATTGGTGACAGATCCTTTTGAATCATTGTCCATTGACAAGGACGTTATCAAATTGTGCCATCGCCTTCTCCAAACTATCACTCCAGACCAGTGGAAGGACCGAGCCAAGACAAATTTAATGTTCCTCAATTACTGCACATGGAGGGTTTTCATCGGCTCTATAGCTTGAACTCACGGCACTCCGGTCATGAACTCGTCACCACCATCACTAGGTTTACTTAAATATCAAGGAAGAAATGACTGCATTGTGCGTTGTTAATTTATTAAGGGTTAATTTATTACTCTAAATACTTCAGATGATAATTTGCTTATAGGTTTTAGACTTGTTAAGGAATTATTGAAAAAAAATGTATTATTTTTGGAACTGTAAAAGTTTTAAATTTGCCCTGAATATTCGTCCATCACGTCATAAAAAAATTGTTGTATTTTGTTCCCAATTGAATATGACTGTTGATTCATATGTTCTGAAAAAAAATTAATTGTTGTTATCATTGATACCACTTTGCACCATGAAGTGGAAGTTTCAGATTATAAAAAGAAAAAAATTAAATGCAATTGTTTATTGATTAGAAGCTAAAGGTGGAATACTTACCAATGTTAAGTTAGCTACAATACCTCAATACTTACGAGTTGGAAAATACCTGATGTATAGTATGTGTGTTTATTTTACTATACAAATCATCTGGCTAACATTGTATTTGTAGTTTCATGCATATAAATTCTGCCGCAATTTAAGGATACTATACTAAAAACGCGTTTCTATAAAATAATTTAAAAAATCTTCACTAAAACTCACAGAAATGTTAGAAGAAAGTTATCACAGTAATAATACAGAAGAAATTGATAGTTACAGTAAGTAAAAAAATCCGGAAGAAAATGAAAACAAAAGTCTTTAAAAAGAAGATTACATAGAACACATTCCAAAGAAAGATACGAAAGCACAAACGATGTGTTAATTTTTCTGAGTATTTTAGTCAAAATCCTGTTTTTTAACACGAATTTTTACCTTATTTGTTATAAAAAATGTAACAATAATAATATAAACTAAACGTAACTAATGTGTAATTAAATATTTTTATTACTTCCCAAACTTTTCATTCGCAACTCCGTTATAATACAAAAATACATTACACTGAAGAAGACAGAAATAAGAAAAGAGAGTTTATGTAAATAATATAAAAACTTCGATTTCTAGAATAGTACAAAATAATTAACAATTAAAGCACATTATAATACGCTTCTAATTCGGAAGGAATACAAACTTAATTGCGTGTAACAGAATCATACATATAAAATGTAATTTTTTCAAATGAATAGAGAGGTATTAAAGAAATTTTGCTCTTTTAAAATGGAAAGATTTATTTCTTTTCAAAAAGAGTATTATGTAATACAAACTTTCATAAGCCTCAAGAAATATGGTTCTACGCGTTGCGTACTATGAATTTGAAAAGGTGAAAAAAAGGGAAAACTATTATTTTTACTGTCAATTATTTCCTATTTTTATTATTTCAGATACCGATTTTACAAATATTTTCATACGATAAAAATTGCTGTATACAACACTCGGTTTGAAAGCCTGCAGTTTACCAATCGTGTACAATATTTCCTGTTCAGCAAATATATATATATATATACATTTAGGAACATTGAAAATAGCTACCCAAGAAGGAAGCTAAGTACAATCGCGAAACTTTGCAAATAAGTACAGCGTAATGTGATATGCAAATGATCCAAGTTTTGTGCCAATACGCATGCTCATACACGTCGAGGTGGCTCTACAATCAGGAAGAGGGTGCTATATAAGCCAGCGCAAATTCGAAGCTTCATAAACGTGACGATCACCCGCCAATTGTAGGAAGACTTTGGTAAGCGAAACATGCAAGGTAAACGTGCTAGAAAACATTTCTCACAGTTAAGCGAGTGTGAGAGAGGACTGATAAACGGCATGAAAACTGCAGGTTGGTCGACGCGCCGTGTTGCTGGCCAAGTGTATCGTTCGGAATGTGCCGTTAGAAATTGTTGGGAGCAGTGGACAGGAAAAGGTACCCACGCGCGGAAAACCGGGTCTGGAGCGAACAGGAAGACCACGAGGAGATAGGATCGAAGGATCGTGCGGCAAGCACTTGTGGACCCCACAGTGACTCGTTCAACGATACGAGCAGACGAAGCGGTATCAATTGTTCCACAAACAATTTCCAGACACCTTTCCAAAGCAAATCTTAAATTCAGGCGCCCTTTCCGTGCACTCCCTTTAACACCGGAACATCGGCAAATGCGTGTACAGTGGTGCCAAGCCAGATCAATGGGGAATGTCACAGATTGGCAAAATGTTGTGTTTATTGATGAATCCCGTTTTGTTTTGGGAACAGATGATAACCGTGTACAGGTATCGAGGCGCCCTGGTGAGCGGTACAATTTCCCCCACACTGTTCTACGTCACACTGCCCGCACAGCTGGTGTAATGGTCTGGGGTGCCATAGCCTATGATAACCGGTGCACTTTAATTGTAATGCGTGGAACCTTAACGGGCCAACGTTACATTGAGGATATTCTTCGATCTCATGTAGGATCTTTCCTAAATGGTCTCCCTGGGGCAATTTTCCAGCAAGATAATGCTCGTCCACATACAGCAAGAGTTGCTCATGACTTCCTATGTCATTTTCATACCCTTCCATGGCCGGGCTGCTCCCCCGATTTGTCCCCTGCAGAGCACGTGTGGGATCAGTTAAAACGGCAGCTGCCATCGTGTCACTATGTGCATGATTTAGAGTTGGCTGTTCGAGATTTTTCGTCCATCTGCCTCAGGACAACATAAGGTGTCTAATCAACTCAATGCCGGACCGTGTGGCGGCATGTATTGCAGCTGGAGGTGGTCCAACGCTCTATTGAAGTTGACCAGTATTTGCGTCGTTGCACATCCTGTATTCGTTTAATTTTCTTGTTTTTGAGATCAAGTGAATATCTCATCTGTGTCATTATATGTATTAAATTGCATTTCAATCCAATGCTTGTTTCTTCGGTTGCTATTTTCAATGTTCCTGAGTGTATATCCGCTTTTATATTTGTGGAGTTTGAATTTTAGTGCAAACAGATATTTTTTAAATTGATACGTTTAATATGTTAAATCATTATTTTATGAGATATTGCAGCATATATATATATATATATATATATATATATATATATATATATATATATATATATATATATATATATATATACATTTATTGCTATGAATTTAAATATATTATATATCCTCTCAAATCCTCAATAAATATATATATATAATATATATATATATATATATATATATAATATATATATAATATATATATATATATATATATATATATATAATATATATATAATATATATATATACATATATATAGTCTAACTCTCTACAGACAAGAGATAAACATTCACCAATCACATTCGAAAAAACACAGAGACAGTAAAGAGAGCATACAATGAAGGACACTAGATTAAAAATTATAAAATGGATGCTGCAGTATTATAAACATTGCTGACTTAGGACAGCTAATATATAAATTATATAGAAGCGAGGTTGAACATGTTTTTGGCCAGCACACCTTCCCCCTTTATGTAAATAATACTGAGCAAAAACCTATTGAAAGCAATGGATAGGAATACCTAAATACATTAGAAAATAGAGGTAACTTACCTAAAAATTATTAACTACCTATATATATATATATATATATATACATTTTCTAAAAATGTTCCAAAAAATTTTTGAAAATTTATTTTTTATTTATGCCTAATAATTTTTACTAAAAACAAGAAAAAAATTAAGGATTTTTTTTTATCATATGCTTAGTAAATTTTGTAGTAAACACTTTTGATATAAAACAAATAAAACTTCTTTAGTATACTTAATGTGATTGGTATCTCCCTGTCGTTTGTATAAATGTCCAGGAATTTTATGAATTAAAAATTGAGAGAACATATGTATAAGAGTTGCAAATGAAACAATATAATTAAAAAAAAGAATATAATTGCTTCCAGGTACTTCAAAAGTAACAGTAGCACACACAAATAGCTTTAATCACAACTTAAGTAATAAAATTAAAATGGTGTAATAGTTTAAGCAAAATAATATGAGAAGTACCCTATGATGTAGAATTTATGCTGATATTTAAAACTGAAATTTTGTTGAATTTAATTATTGATTCGATAACTTAGATTATTTTCGAGACACTCTATGTGAAGTTCCTCGTAATTAAAGCTAATCTACATATAGTGCATATGTGTGTGTGTGTGTGTGTGTGTGAGAGAGAGAGAGAGAGAGAGAGAGAGAGAGAACTGCTTAACAAATTGTTTTACTCATGCACCTATGTAATCAACAAATGCTTGGTGAAATAACAATTCATGTAATATTTCTTTCAAAAAAGATTCTCAAATCGTATACGAAAATGTATAGTAAACATAATATTGATTTCAGGCTGCTGAAAAGAATCAGAAAAAGAATTCGAGCAACTTTTTCGAAATTTGGCAGGAATTTAGTCTGGTAAGAGACATGCAACTGATTTCAGTTTCGACGACAAAGAGACAAGGGTAAGCGTCCCGCTCGCGTATAAGCTGCGCAGCTAGTAGAGTTTAAAAGCATGGTTGCTCTTATCATAAAATTGTTCAACCAGACCTGTCGTCTTGGATGGAATGCATGTGACTAGAGATTCCTTAAAGACGTAAACGGTGACAATACGAACAATTGTCGCACTTTGAGAGTGATAATATAGAAGACCTCAGAGAAGCATGTCAATCAGGTGTATAATTAGTCAAACAGGTGTATAAACCTCCATCTCAATCGGAGTTATATGGTACGTGATCGGTGTACTCAACAATGGATCACAAAAGGAATGGCCTACCGACGCGGAGGATCAGGGTGTTCGAAGAACAACAATACACGATGATCACGCAATCATAAGAGATGCCACGTCTTCACGAAACACGTCACTACAATCGGTTCGACGCCAATTACCTCGTTTCAGACATCAAGGGAAACCAACTGGAGAATACTGGCCGAGGCAGGTATAAGGAGAATACTAGAATTAAGGTACTAAACACTGACCCCACATCATAGTCAGTCGTCAGTCTCAATTGGATTTCTGTCAACTTCGGGTAAGCTGGAGTGTAGCCGACTGGAGGCGTGTGACCATCAGCAATGATTCACGACTCAGTCTCAACGCTCATGATCAAAGCAATTGCGTGTGATGGTGGTCAAACTACCGGTCCCTTCTGGAAATTTTTGTCGAGAACCGTACGACGATTTCACAAGGTATGGCAATATAGGGATTGGACTGTTGGAACACTCAATAATCCCCCTAGTCGTAATTCAACGCACTTTGACAGCACGGACTTAGTTGGACGAGTTTATAACATCAGTTGTTCTGTCAATGCTATCAAGTCGCCCAGGAGACATTTGTCAGCATAACAACGCTTCTCCACACACTGTGTGTGCGCGACTCTTCCCACAATGTCTGCAAGAATATGACTTACTCCCGTGTTCTCCCAGGTCACCAGACCTTTCTCTATGAGAGCATGTCCAGGACGTGTATGAAAGGCCAATGCAGCTGTCCAGGAATTCTGTTGAATTGACTGACTACTTGAAAAGAGGATGGCATGGTCTTCCGCATGAGGTCATGGATGACCTCGTTGATTCCTCCGTGTTTCGGCTTGTATAGCTGACATATGTGGTTAACATATTACTACCTGATGATTTGCAACTTTTTTCATGTAATATCTTCTAAATAAAACAATAAGTTCTTTTGAATTATTAATCACTTTCTTATCTCCTCATACACGTTAAGTTTCATAATAGTAGCTCGTTTTATTTTGGCTGCATATATTTATATATATGTGTGTGTAATTAAAAACAAATTACGATAAACAATGTTACCAGATAAAATACTTTCAATTTTTTTTATTTAGGCTGTTGCTAAAAATTTCACAAAACTTCAATCATTCTTAAAAAGAGAGATTTGTTACCATAATCAATGAGCAAATTTTAAGAAACGTTGTATTACTAATTAATTGCGAACTTCACCAAATGCTATTTAGAAATTCTTTGGGTTTTTTTTGTCTTTGGAGCTGTTAACTATTCATTAATTTAAAAGAAATATTTTATTCCCCATATTTATACTTACACACTCCTTCGATTTAATTATAAATGTAATAATATTCGACAATATTAGTTACATACCTTTTAAATTTATTCTGTATGAAATATTCTCAGATTGAGATATATATGTAATAGAGAGATCAAGTTGAATAATTTAATAAATGTTACAATATTCGAAGCCATTCAAAGCATCCTGTCTGCAACATTCTTTGTAATAGTATGATTTAATACATAAAAAAGAACAAAAAGAACAAGTGTATAACACTTGGATAAACGCAGTTTGTCATTAGAAGTCTACTTTTAAATTTATCAAGCAGAATGCAATCCAATATTTATCTTGTAAGGTTGCATATGAAATTTTTCAGTAAGATTATAGCCATATAAACCATCAGAAATTCTGTTTAAACTGTACTGGAAAATATTAAAATACTTTCAGGGTACATGATACAACAAATAATTTGTACGTAAAACTAAACTATATGTATTAAAACTCTTACTATTTTGAAAAAATAGTTCTTTTACCTTCCTTTAGGAATCCTAGATGTATTATTAAACTCGATAATAGTAAACACATTTTATCCAAAAACTGTAACATTATTTTCAGTATATAATACCAAGATACCAACAGACATCTTTTTTCATATAGAGAATATGTGCTTAGTAATAATAAACATCGTTTTTAATTACATATTTGAAAATTTTATTTGGATGCAGCATAAAAACAAATACTTATGTTTTCAAAAAAAGTTTTCAAATTTTTTTTTTGTGGTCAAATTAAATAAATATAAATATGTTGAAGAAAACTAAGAGAAAATAATTGTCTTTTGAACTAATTTTATTATTAAGTTGTAATGGTACCTTGTGAGTTCTTAAAACTACATATTTTGAGATACATTTGCTATTCCTCATAAATCAGTAAATTAAAAACCACTGCAGCGTGATTTTTATACATTTATTTACTTATTTATTCATTGCATTTTGATTTTGTGCAATAAATCCCAAAGTTTAAAGTATACGATTAATTTTTGCATTAAAATTACTATATTTCTAAAGTAGTATAAAACAACAAATCATAAACATACAATAAAAAAGCAAATGTTTACATTTTGTTTGTTACAGGTGAGTAAAGCATTTTATTAAAGTCAGACTATAAAGCGACCCGAGAACTGTTGGGGATTTCCCTTTTAATATGATTCATGTTCAAGTGACGAGGACGACACTTCAGCTAGCACCTACCTATCCAAAATACACCACCACGCTAACGGGGGGATAATGAGCCATGGAAGTTTAAACGTGCATCAGAACCTCTATTCGAGAAGTCTTCAATTGCACTAGGGTTCGTGACCATGACCATTTGAATACTGCGGCTACCTGTTTTTCATGATATATTTTGCAAGACATATAATAGACCCCCTCACATCAAATTAAAGCTAAAGGATGCTTGTATTATGCCTAACTCTGATTTTAAATTTATCTCTTATTTAAGTATTTCTAAAGTAAAAATCCACGTCACTTGACCATGGTTCAAAATGACGTGGTCCGTCGCCAAAAGCCCTTGTGTAGCTATACAGTGTGCGACATTAATATTCACAATCACTCACTCACTCTAAAATAAAAATATGTAGACATTTTTTAAAATAATGAAAAGTAAATAAAATGTTAAGTTTAAAAAGAAATTTAAACAATTTTTAGTTTCTTTATTATGAACAAGATAAAAAATATTTTGATTCCTTTTACACAACTGAAGTAACTAGAATAAAAATAGAAAATTAATATATATATGTAAAGGGTGTTTTTTAGAGGTATAGAAATTTAAATTGCAATAAAACCACGATGAATTATTCGATTGACATGAATTTGTTTTTTATTCGAAAGATATTATTGTGGCATTACATTTTAAATATGATTTCTGGCATAGGACTGCCACGGCTAGCTCGGATGTAGTCCAATCTGGACGTCCAATTTTCGATGACTTTTTCCAACATTTGTGGCCATATATCGGCAATAACACGGCGAATGTTGTCTTCCAAATGGTCAAGCGTTTGTGGCTTATTCGCATAGACCAATGATTTTACATAGCCCCACAGAAAATAGTCTAGCGGTATTAAGTCACAAGATCTTGGAGGCCAATTCACGGGTCCAAAACGTAAAATTAGGCGGTCACCAAACGTGTCTTTCAATAAATCGATTGTGGCCTGAGTTGTGTGACATGTTTCTCCGTCTTGTTGGAACCACAGCTCCTGGACATCATGATTGTTCAATTCAGGAATGAAAAAGTTAGTAATCATGGCTCTATACCGATCACCATTGACTGTAACGTTGTGGCCTTCATCGTTTTTGAAGAAGTACGGACCAATGATTCCACCAGCCCATAAAGTGCACCAAACAGTCAGTTTTTCTGGATATAACGGTGTTTCGACATACACTTGTGGATTAGCTTCACTCCAAATGCGGCAGCTTTGTTTGTTGACGTAGCCATTCAAGCAGACGTGCGCTTCATCGCTAAACAAAATTCGCTTATGAAACTCGGGAACAACAGCAATCTCATTTTGGGCCCATTCGTCGAATCTACGCCTTGCTTGATGATCGTTTTGATGAATTGCCAAACAAAACTGAGAATAAATCACTTGACAGCTGTTAAATTGGTCGCCATCTTGGAAAGTAATGTTAACTTAAACTTCTATATCTGAAAAAAAACACTCTTTATATATATAATATCCTATATAGCTCTCTGTAACGTAAGCGTTTTTTTATTCTCTTTAATAAAATAAGAAAATTAAATTTAAAAAAACCGGTGTTCAGGCATTAAAAAATGCTTCATTTCTTTATTATAACAGTAATTCTCCTGACGTGATTTTGTTCTCTTTCTCAGAAACTCACAAGTCACTTTTCTCATTGCTTTAATTCCCTATCGTTAACCAAAAAATCAAATATGATAGGGAAATTTTGTATTTTTTAAAACTCAGACGTTTCACACATAATATCTAGGAGATAAGCTGTTAAATAATTAAACACCATTATTGCCTTATTTGCATCTATATCAACTGTATTTTTTAAAAAATCCTGGTATTTTTGGTCTATCAATCTAAACTTTAAGAGACTGGAACATTTTTTCGAGATTCGAGGGTTACCACCTACATGCTTTTAAGGGGTCACATACCTTTTAAAAGCTGACAATTTTTAAAAATATACAGCTTTAAAGCTCTAAATCTTTTTTGTATTATTGTTACCTGGAATATAAATTTTAGAGAAATAAACACAAATAGATATTCATTTACTTAAAACATATCCAATTAACACATGTTTAACTAAGGTAAGATTATACTTGGATAATTAAAAAAAGAAATTTTTTGTTTCTCTTTTCACAAGTGGACGTTACCAAAATTTGTAACTGTTTTTTAATTCAATGAATGAAATTGTGGTATATTTAAAATGACTATATATGAAACACTGATTTGAAATACTTAATAAACTATAAAGGTTTAAAATTTAATATTTAAATTTTAACAAAACACAATTGCCATCTTTTATTTGTGATTTTGAATACCTTCATTAAAAATTTAAACTGGCTGGTCATTTTGAGAACAGATATTATCATATTCTCGAGTAAAAATGTTATCAACTTCTGTGGAACGGTTTTGAAAATATCATGCACGCAATGATAAAAAAAACTACATTCTGAGAAAATTGATATCAAACAAAATTCACCAGAGCTTTTTGTATATATTATTTTGGTTATTTAAATAATAACTAAAATTAAATTGAAACTAATACAAAGTTTCTGTAGACAATAAACATCGATTTATTAAAATTATTATAGTTTGTGATACCCAACGGGCTGTGGGTATCATATTTTCATCCCCTCGACCTACGTATGTGGGGATAACAGATTGACCACTCAGAGTTTCCATAATAAAACTAGTTTATTATTATCTCAGTTTATATTAAGTAATGCAACACAAGTCCAGGAGGCTAATGATTAGGAGGGATTTAACTTAAACTACAATTCTTAACAATTAGAGAATTAAACCTTACTCGCTTCCTTTATGATAAATTAACCACCGAAGCTATATTTATAGATGAATCCTTAACTTACTAGAATCCGTTCTAGGATTAAAGTTAAATATAATCTATCTTACCGATATTCTACGACGAACATCTATAAGTTTTTATATTGTCAATATAATACTGTAATCCATCTTTATCCAGCAAATGGGCAAACTTCAAACTTCGAACCCACTTCTATATGATTCTTGAAATACAGCCTAAGACTTTCTAAGGCTCTTCTAGCCTCTCATTAGAACTTCTCCTTAGCACTAATAGAACTCTCCTTCCAGGAACTCTACTTAGAACTCAACGCGAATACTAAAGCTCCAATATAAACATTCCTAATCTGCATAATCGCGTTCTCTTCTTGAGTTGGTTGGAAAGAAATGCCATTCTGGTTCCAAAGATTTCCCAAGAGTATTTTAGTAGAAGTCGCGATAAAGCCCCGTCACAAGTTAAAACATATACACTGCTGAACAATTGCTAAGGACGGATAACACTATTATCCATAGCAACCACAAAATGAAAGGAAGCAAAATATGGAAAATTAGAATAAGTGCGTGTTATTAGTAAGAAGTATGATTATGCAAATTTTTTTCCACGTCTGTTCATCACGCGATAACGTTCATAAGAGCTTTAAAGGTTTTGACGCGTGGGGACAGTTGTTGTTTCAAGTCAAAGTTTTACAGGAATGATTTAATAGACGAACTTAAAATTTTTGGCATGTCTTCCCGACATCACATAGATGATTTTATGCGTGGCCGAATTATTGGAAAGATCGAAGAAGAGCGAAAAATAACAGATGTTGCCAGGGAGTTCGACATCGCTCACAGCGTTGTTTCACGGCTGTGGAAGTCATTTAAAACTACTGGAATGTGTAGTAGACGTCACGGGGGAGGTCGTGTTAAAAGTACTACACCTGCGGAAGACAGATATATCGTCCTATCAGCAAAAAGGAACAGGCGCACCACAGCTCAGCAGGTGGCAAATCAATAGTTTCTTGCTGCCTCAGGAAAGCAGATCTCCCGAAAAACTGTTGCCAGACGTTTGAGGGAAGGAGGACTATACGCACGCAGACCTGTTGTGTGTGTCCCATTGACCAGACAGCACCGTACTGCCCGTTTGCAATGGTGTCGAGAGCATCACAATTGGACTGAACAGGACTGGGCATGCGTACTATTTTCAGATAAGAGTAGGTTCAGTCTGTCATCGGACTGTAGACGCCAACTGATCTGGCGCGAGAGTGGTACTGCTTATCGTCCAGAAAATATCCTGGAAAAGGACCGATATCCGACATGCAGTATCATGGTGTGGGCCGGCATCATGATCAATGGCCGCACGCGCCTACATGTGGTTGCGAATGGGACTATGACGGGCCAACGATACATTGATGAAGTTCTACTTCCTCATGTTCGTCTTTTCCGTGGTGCTGTCGGTGATAAATTTGTTTTTATGGTCGACAACGCAACATGTCATCGAACACTCGCTGTTCAGGTTTGTCTAGACAACGAGGGTATTCAACGTCTCGTATGGCCAGCGCGTTCTCCAGATCTAAACCCATTGAAAATGTGTGGGATGCTTTGGGGAGGCAAGTTGCTGGTCGAACCTATCCTCCGACAAACAAGAATACCCTCATCCGTGCACTCACAGAGGAATGGGATAAATGGCCTCAACAGTTGCTGGATAATGTTGTGCAAAATATGGTACGACGTGTGGAATGTTGCATCACACTCCACGGTGGACATATCCCTTACTGATACCTTTCTTTAAGGTGCCTGCTGACTTTTAGATGCATTGTTCCATTTCTCCGTACGCAGATCAAATGAACATTTTTTTTTTCTTTCAGATATTTCACAGCTTTTGTACTTTCCAGAACAATAAATATTCTTTATTCTAATGTCTGAACAGTGTGGCAACTAATTTTTATCCTACTAGACCTCATGTCTCGCTGAATGTTATGCTACACAGCAATTTGTGATTCGTCCTTAGCAATTGTCCAGCAGTGTATTTTACCAATGCAGTAAGTACAAACATCGAGACGATATCAAAAGCCATATCAATGATCAATCAAAATACAACAAAATGATTCATTTCTTCAAAATAAAGTTGAGATTTTTACAAATATTATTTAAAAAATAATTAATTCACAACTACTTGTTATAAATATGAAAATATTTTACTTAATTTTGTAGTATGAATGTAGTGTATTGCTGTAATTCTAAACTGTTAAAATTTAATATTCGCCCCTTGCATATTATATTCCCTCTATTTCAGTTATTTTTTACAAAAAGCTTGAAATATCCTCTTAGCCTGTCGCATTTCATAAGATCGTAAATTAAAATGTCGCTCTGCAGTCTGAATTATTTTCATGTCCACAAGTGCAACACATTTTTGTGCAGAATCGCCAACGTTCAGACTAAGTGATTACATAATTTTTAATCTGCCATCATTAATAATAACAACTTCATCATGTAAGAAATGCCTCATGTGTCCATATAAATGAGTTTGTGGATTTATTATTGTCTTGCGTTATACCCCCAGTGCAATTTCGTAGCAATTTAGGCTGTGACAGATCATTCAATACAAGATTTATAGCATCCGTTTCTGCCGTTGCCAATCAGCTATTGTATTTAAAAATTTCCCATCACAAGAAGAATAGCCACGGGTTTTCCACGTTAAATATCCTTTTATTATAATATAAAAAATAATTTTTCAGGGTCACCTCTCCCAAAGTTACACTTTGCATTGAAACTTTTGAAACTTCTTTACAACGTAATTGTAGTTTGTGTTTGTAGAATGTAAAGTAAAGAAAAAATTTATTATGACAACATTGACGCTTTGTATTTTAAGTTTCTCTTTTGTTCAGAGTTTTCAATAAAGTAGATGAAAACGTTCACGACTAATCATACTTATCTTGTTAAATATGATAAGCCGCATGCATGATATCATGTTATATGTCAACTCCGTCATTTAGTTCCACATATATCAGTTTTTAATAGCCTTGTATATAATTTCAACGTAACGTAAATTAAAAAGCGATATAATATGCAATGAAACAACTTGAAAAACCTAAAAACTATATATTTATAGGAAAATTTTACTTCTAATAGTATTTGTTTATAGTTGGCACATTTTGCATATATATGTTATTTTTATTTTTTTATATATTTTACAATATACTCTATTACTGAAATTTAGGACGTTAGTTCTCTAAAGAAATCAGCCATTCCAATTCTTTTGAGAGCATAATTTAAGATGTTGAATGTATATACAGTAGACAGTCGTTCACCCGAATCAATTGGGACCGGACACCATTTGGATACGCGATTGTACGGATAACTGAAAACCGAATGCGATCCGTGCAGTATATGAAACCGGACACTATACGAATATTAAAAATCATCACATACGGGAAACGCACATGAAGAAAAAGCAAAATAGGTGCAAAATGTAGCAATTTTACCTTTATTGTGGAAAATAACCCCTTTTTTTTCGCTGTACCATTGTACACCTTTTTTTCGCGGCAAGGTCTCTGACTCTCTTGAGCAACAGTATTTGAATAGGGCAGCCCTCTGATTGTTGTCCGTACAACTCCATAGCTGTCTTTAACGCAGAAAACGCGTCAGCTTTTAATGGATATTTTGTTACTTTCGTTGTTGTTGTTGTACTCATTTTCATCCGTTTCATCATCGACAGGGTCGAAGTCTTCTAGCACGGAAGTCACAATCTCGTCATCATTTAGCATTCGAAATCCAGAGTCTTTTGCATCGCATGTCATCCAGGTTTCTACATTTTCTTCATCGTATTCTTGAAATCCTAGGATCAATTGGATAAAGTCAGCAATCTCCTCCCTGTGGTCGTCAATGAAGTGTTTTTCGCCTACTAAATCTGGCCACAGCTTATTCCCTGTATTATTCAGGCTCTTTCTTTCGAGCGAATCCCCGCACTGTTCAAAAAGGTATTCATATACAGCGCATGTAGTTATTAAAAGAAAAGAAAAAAAAACAACTGGTTTGGATGTTTGACGTTCCGGATAATAAACGTTCGGATGAACGACGTTCTACTATAAACATATATCTATACTATACTACTAAAATTTTAGTTATTTCAAAAAATTCGCATCATTTCTGAGAAAACTATCATATATAGTACTTTTTGTCATAATACCTTCGAGCTATGTATATAATTTTATTTCGTTGTCTAGACATTCTTCTCGACCATGCAAGTTTTTATTAACATGACCTAAACTTCTTTTTTATATCTATAATCTCAACCAATATTGCTCGCTTGTATTTTATTTGCATATATATATGTATAACTTAAATACCGGATATTCAAATAAACCATTCTAAAGCAAGTATTTGTATTTTTTATGACTCAAAGAAAAGTAAAATAAAATAAGTAACATGATATTGAAGCAATTCTGAATCTTAGGGAAAAAAGTGTGTCTTTGCCAGAAAACGGATATACGAAGCTCCATTAATTTTCAATGAATTCTTTGGCGGAAAATGAGAAGTTTACAACACTAAACACTTATAACAATACACATGAATTTAAAGGAATAATGTAATATGGAAATACTTCACAAAGGAAAATTGTTTTTTATATATATATATATATATATATATGCAGGGCGGCCATAATTAAACTGCAAGTGTTCAAGAGGTGCTGGAGAGAAAACTGCTGGCAATATTACAACGAAATTTGGTATCTACACGTTTCAGAACATGCACAAGTCAAATATGTAAGAAGAAAATTCCATTTTCACCTCCATAGATAACACTGTGTCATGTATCAATGCTTATCGATAGCATTTACGTAAATTTTAAGCTCAGAGAACATTTTAAAAAAAGACCACTTTGAATAGCGATGTTGAGAGAACAATTGTTCACAGCATTGCAAGAAAGTCATTGCTTAGAAACCCTGGTATTTATGCACACACACAGAACGAAGCACCACCTCTCATTGCAAAACCTGTAAAAAATTACTACATTTCTTGTGCGGACCGAGCCATAAGTTGAAGTTTCGAAAACGCTTGGTCCCCACCTTCACCGGACCTTAATCCTTGCGATTTTTATCTGCAGGGACATCTGAATGATAATGTTTATAGAGAACAACAACACATGCTTCTGTTGCTGAATTGAAATATAACATAACGAGACACGTGGGGTGTGTTATTACAGAGATTTTAAATGCGACGATGGACCATGTTGTTTCACGATTTTGCATGTGGTTGTATCTCGTGGCTCATATATTGAACACATAGGACAATTTCAATGGCTAAATAATGGTTTAATTGTTTTCCGAAGCGTCTTTATGGATTATTTCATGCGTGATCTTAATTCACGTTAATTTTTGATTACATGATACTGTAAAAATTTAATTACTGAATTGTATGGAATTTTGATAAACTGTCACTAATTTTTAATTTTGTTTATATCCCTCTAAGCATGTCAAAATGCTCTGTCTATCGGTTTTTGAAGTTGTATATGCCACCGGCGAGCGTTGAAATACGGTACAGCGTATCTATTGGGTGAAAATGGCGATTCCTTTCTCTTTTTTTACATATTTGATTTGCACATGTTCTCAAACGTGTAGATGCCGAATAGCACTGGAATATTCTTAGTGGTATTCTCTGCAGCACCACTTGAACACTTGTACCCAGTATATCTTTATATATAAAATTGACGTATGACAGTGTTTCTCCGAGATAAAAAAAAACTCCAAAACTACTCAACCGATTTTAATATAATTTTGTGTATTGTGTGTCATTTCGCCCAAATTAAAATATATAGTATAGTTTTTAATTAAATTAATCATGTCAAAGTTTTTTTATTGCCGGAAATGTGAGGAATCCGGGAAATGGAAAAATTTACTAAATGTTGCAATGCATGTGTGTCTGCTGAAGCGGAGCTTTTTACCAAAGTGCACAAAAATTAAATGTCTGGCGTATTTTGGGGCGTGGAATCCAAATTTTGAATCGGTTTCCAACAATACCCGGAATTTTGCCGGATAATACCCATCAACAGCATTTTAGACACCCTGTGGTAGGGTCTTGCCTTAACAGCCTTGGGGCACGAAAACTTGGTCCCTGACATATTTCAAAAAGGGCAATCCGAATCGAATATCCTATCTGAGAAATTACCAAAACTTCACTGGATAATTACGGACGACCGTCTATTATGCGCTCTGTGTAGGTACTTACCCTAAAAGTCTTACAGCGGAAAAGGTACGTTTCTGTTGAATTTCGGAATGGTGAACGAGAATCTGAAATTGAATTTCTAAAATTTCTATAACTGTCGAATAGTGCCGGATGACCATATTTTAGACACACCGTGGCAGGGGCTTTACTTAAAGGCCGTGGAACGTACACACTTGGTCCCTGATTTATCTTCAAAAGGACAATCTGAATCTAATATCCAAATTCGTCAAATTCCCTTAACTTTGCCGGATAATTCCAAACGACCATATTTTACGCACACTGAGGCAGGGGCTTACTCTAAGAGTCTTGGTGCTTGAAAAGTGCTTTTCTGGTTTACTTTTGGATGGTGAACAAGAAACCGAAATCGAATTTTTAAAGTTACCGAAATTTTGCGGGATAATTCTGGACGACAATAATGCCCTCCCGCCTCTCAAGGAACTGAACTCCAGGCTCGAAGGCAACGAAAGTAGTTTACAATTGTGTCTACGGGCGGGAAATGAGAATGTGATATTTCACGAACTTCCGTAACTTTGCAGGATATTCACTGAATTAGGTGGAAAGGCTTTGCATTCAAGCCCACGTCCAAATTTGCATTCCCTCTAGCGACTGAACTTGCACCCGCTGGGGTATCAAAATTCAGTCCTTTGTGCATTTCGGGGTGTGGAGGGAGAATCTGAAATCGAATTTTAGGAGTTCTGATAACTTCTCTGGATAATGACGGACGACTATAATATTCATGGACATGGGCACAAGCCTAACTTGCAGACATAGGGATGCAAAAGTTGGGTCCTGACCGGAATCGGTGATCCGAATATTCCCATCCAGTTCAAGAAAAACCCATAACTATGTTAAACAATGCTAGATCCGTATTTTACGTGAACCATGGCAGGAGCTTACCTTAAAATTCTTCTGGTGAAAAAAGTGATTACCAGGGGCATTTGTGGTTGGGTACAAAAATTTAAATCGAATTTTAGAAATTCCCGCAATTTTGCCGGATAATGATGGGCGTCCTTAATGCCCCCTTCAGAGACTGAACTTACAGGGGTCGGTTTGCCGAAAATAGTCACCGTTTGTATCTCGGAATGGGAAACGAGAATCTGAATTCGGATTTCAGAAAAGCCCTTAACTTAGCTGGAAATTGTCGGGATGAGGTCAAATGGCTTTGCGATCGAGTCCCGCACCCGGATATTCCTTTCCTATATCAACTAAATTTGCAGGCCCAGCTTTGCTAAAATACCATTGCAATAGGAAATTGCATTGGCTATTGCATTTTCAAGCTTTGTTGTCACTTTGTTTGATGTTGGACAAACTGCACATTCCGCATTCAAGCAGAAATTAGACATTCAATAAGAAACCAGGCGCAATGTGTACCAATGAAAAAAAGGGGATTGGCTACGGTACTGCAAGGGAGTTCAATCATAATCAGATTAGTGTACCATGTCACATAAACATTCACTAGGGACTTTTCATAGAACTTTGCAAGATTTAAGCGGGAACAAAAAATATTCGGTGGTGCTGTCCTTCTACTGTCTGGTGATTTCCGACAGACATTGCCAATTATTCCTCTCTTGCACTACTTTCGTTCATGAGATTAACGCCTTTTTAAAACAATCACTTTTATGGAGAAGCGGGAAAACACACTTCGATTGACCATAAACACGCGAGTATAATAACAAGTTGATCAATCGGAGCAAGTATTTTCAAATCAACTGCTGGATATTGGAAACGGAGAAGTAGAATTGCATTCCAATACAAAACGCATCAAATATCCAGACAATGTCTATCCTGTTGTTCAGACAAAAAGGGAACTGTGATTAAGAGCGTCTTTCCGAATATACTGCATAGTTATCTAGATAATAATTGGTTTTGTAGTCTTGTTACTTAATCAGAAAAAAATGCTGATATTAATGAAATAAAATTCCAGATATAGAGTTGTTGCCTGGTGACCCACTGCTTTTTAAAACAATTGACACTATTGTTGATGAAAACAAAACCGTTAAATTTCCAATTGAGTTTTTTGAATTATCTGTATATATCAAGAATGCCGACACGTAATCTTTGGTTGAAGATTGGTTCACTGGTTATTCTGCTGCGTAACTTACATCCACAAAGATTATGCAACGGTACATGTTTATTCATCAAAAGAATCACTGGGAAACATCTTGAAGCTAACACTTTGAGTGTTAAGTTCAAAGGAGAAATTGTCCTGTTTGATACGAGGTCCACTGATATCGTCAGAATCTCCAATATCATTCAAAAAGCTTCCATTACCGATTAGTTTGGTTTTCGCTATGACCATAAATAAATTCAAAGCCAAATAATGTCCATCTAATGCTTGGACGAAGAAAATCTATTTTACTCAAATAGGCAACTACATATTTAGGGCAGTGCCCGGAGCGTTATAAATACATGAAAACCTAGGATTTCTGTTACAGTGAATGAACAGCTAATGATACATATAAAAAAGTTTACCTATTAAAAAATTGTGATCTTAATTTTTTTTTAATTTGAAAATTTTTTATATCAATAAAATAGTTATTAAATAAAAAAGACAATTATTAATAATATATTTGTTTATTTAAACACTGTACATTTATATATATATATATAACATATCTTCTTCGACTTCATTTATTTGAATAATAGGTGGTGTATTAGAACCACTATTTTCGCTGCACTGTAGATGCCACACCAGTGTTCCGCAACCTTTTTATCGCCGCGGACCGGTCAACGTTTGTTAATTTTACCGCAGCCCGCTTAGGGAGAGGATATTGATTGTTTATATTTTAGACTATTTTTATTTAATAATTTTAATTTAACTGTGTATTTAATCGTGTCTTCTGAATAAAATATGGTTACACCAAAAAATGAATATAAAGTGATTCTACAAGGAATATTAAGTGATTTTCATAAAAAGTAGCCCAAACCTAAGAAAAATATACCACAGTAAATAAAAGAGAAATAATTTAATGTTTCTTTTGCGGACCGGTAGTATTTGATCCACGGACCGGGTGTTGCGGAACACTGTGCTACACTACAGTATAAGCCAACCTTTCGACAACCCCAAGCAGCCGCACATCCCTTTTTGCAATTACAAAATAATACTTGCTATAGATGATCCGGAGATCACACTTGATTCATTGTTATTGGGATGAGCATATTATTGAAAACTTCCATCACCAATTATCAATATCTACGTCATTTCCTAGCTACATCTGGATTTGCAAGTACACTCTTTTTAGATGTTCAAATGCTGCATCAGTTGTAGGAGGTAACGATGATAAAAGAACACTTGTATTTTTTGCCGTTGCTTTTATGAAAGAATTGTATCTCAATGGATTCAAATCTTTCATTTTTGCCGATGCTCCGTATAAACCCAAAATACATGTTACACCCGCTTGAAATATATTATTCGCGCGAGTCTTCGTTGACATTTTTAAATACTTCTGCTGTTTTGGGAAAATCATGACATTTTTTAAAACTTTTGGCAAACTTAATTTTGCTTTTATTGTAAAACGCAGTTGTAGTATCACAACCCGTGAAAGCATGTAAAAAAGAATATGTTCTTTACATTTTGGGGGCGTTTCTTTTAAACTTCTCGAAGAAAATATTTTTTGTTGGACTTTGCCTTTGGATGGTTTCAAAAAATATATATTTCACGTTCCTCATTCACTAATGCCGTTAATATAACCTAGACGTCAATGTCTTCTGAAACTATAACAGTATTGTTTGTTTCCAAATTAATTGATGTATCACCAATTAATTTGTCCGCATCACTTTCCGCTTGGCATGTAAACATATTGTTATCAGCTAATTTAATTCTCAATATTTCTATCAAGTGGTTTTTATTTTTATTATTCAACAAAAATTTATCTTGAGCTATTTTTAAAGGCATATTTTCATCGAATTTAATGTCTGCACATTTATATTTCAATGCGCGACGATTCCTTTCGGCTGACTTAATACCGTCTTTTTTATATTCATCAAATACAACGTACGTGTTATTATTATAATTATTTTTTAAATATCTAACATAATGCTCACATCATTTTAAAGGTTTCATTCAATTGTCATCTGCAACGATGCAATAACATACCTCCATCAATAACATAATAAACATTTTCTACATTCTTTAAATTAATTGAAATTTCCGGGAATAACTCGTAAAAAGTTGACTTTTTGGTCTTCCTCAGTTCACCATCTTCAAATAGACAAAGCGGATATGTGCCAATTCAAAATTCATGCAATTTTGAAACTCTTACTCGGTGTTTTTTAAAACACCAGTACGTTGAAACAGCAGCAATGGCTCTACAGTAATCACATCCTCACGAATTTCAATCTTGCTATTTTTCGCCAAAAGAGGATTTATTTTATCTGTCCTTGATAATTTCAATTCGCGTAAATTTTGTCCTTCCGTTTTTTTCATTACCGTCAAACCTTGTTCAAAAGCATCGTAACAATTAATATCTTTATCTCCAGTAATTCCAGTAGCAGTAGATATTATAGCATCTGTATCAGGAAAAGGGCTGTGTTGTACGAAGAAGTCCACCAATAATTTGACATCGATATCATCCCTATCTATTCTAGCATCTGTCGAATCACTATGTTGATGACTTTTATTGAAAGATATATTACAAAAATTTTCTATGCCTTCAATGATATCTTGTCTATAAATAACTCCTGTGATCCACTTATATACTACACTTTCAGTGGCGCCTCGTTTGAAAGGACCTCCTTCGACGCTCATTCCTTTCATCAAGGTTTGCTCAACAGTTTGATCACTCGCAATGCAGGAAGAAAAAACATCTGAATGCCTAGATGTGAAATATTCTTCTGAAAAATTTTTATATTCCGAGGGGTACATTTTAACATGTAATTCTTTCATATCTTGCAGATAAATTTGTGAAGCCTTAGCTTAGGGCAAATATCCTGACGCATGGAATAATGGAATCATTATCTCAATGCTATGTAAATGTAAGTTGCAATCTCCCATACGGTCAGCAGCAATGAAGTTCTTCAATATTGTGACCATTCGAAAATAAGTAATCCATAATTTCGACGTTTCATTTTTATTTTCAAGCTCAAATAACTTTTCATCAAAAATTGTAGCAAGCGCTCGAAATTATTGGTTTTCCATTACTTCAGCATAGTTAAACATTTCCAAAATCATGGATTTTTCGTCATCATTTACTACGTTGTCAAGGTCCCTACATCCCTTTACACACTCAGGTATGTTTGAAAGATGTTCCTTTATGTAATCTATGTCTACTTAGGTGAAATCAAACGTATATATGGAAAAAATATCATTTTAAGTAGAATTATATATGCTTGAATATTAATTGTTTATATTTTATGGTTTAAATAATAAAAAATTAAAAGCACAACAAAATTTTGGGTAAACTTCGTAATTTATAGCATAAAAAACAAAATCCTACATCAACCACATAAATCCATCCACTGTAACGAAAGTCCAAGGTCAAAACCCCCGGGCGCTGCACTAACTGTATACTCCCGTGTGGGGAAACCGTCGAATATATTGAGTTAAGAAAAAACGGGTCACCAAAAAATATTGTTCACCGTTTAGCTATTAAGTATATTAAACTTATTTATTGTTATATTTTAAAATGATACAAATAGTATTAAAATATGATAAAAATCACGTTAGTCACCTTATTTATAAAATTATATCTTTTTATGTTATTACTCAACAACTTCATAAGCTTTTCATGTATTATACTATACTCAAATAGAAGATGAATATGAATAAAATGCAAAATTTAAAACATTACATTGCATTACGCTTAATTTCAACTCTCCGACTTTTTAAGAGAAGATTAATTTGACTGCATTGAATGGCTTAGGATAATATTAAATCAAGCTTTTAAAACAAAGCCACAGCAGGACTCTGTTTTACACACACACACATGTACACATATACATATATACACTGCTCAAAACAATTAGGGGAGCACATGATTTTAACAAAAGTAAACAAAGATGTATACCAATAAGTAACATAAAATGAATCATCCATAATTTAAAGCCTATCAGGAAATGGAAGAAGAAAACTTTATATGCAAATCAAAGTTTATGACGTCAAAAACCAGAAAAAGGAGATAAGGCAAAAATCGGGATGTTGCAGAAACGTCTGTTTTATTGCGTATCTGTGAAATTCGATTGCGCAGCATTTTTTTTTTTTTTTTTGAGACAAGGTTACTTGAGAATGTCTCAACAACGTGATTTACCGGAATCCCCCCATGGCATGGCGTGTTATAGGCAGACTGGAATCCGGGCAAACACAACGTAGTGTCGCGGACGCTGTTGGAGTCGCCAGAAGTGTTGTTGCAAGGCTGTGGAATCGATTCCAAGAAACAGGAAATGTGTTAGACGTCGACCAGGGGCAGGTCGGCCACGCGCCACTACATCAACTGATGACCGGTATATACAGTTAACAGCCCGTCGAAACAGAACAGAGAATGCTACGCAGCTGCAAAGACAGTTGCTTTTGGCAACAGGACGAAGGGTGTCCAGCCAAACAGTACGTAATCGGCTTCATGAGAGAGGGCTCTATGCACGTAGGCCAATGGTATGCATTCCGTTGACCCCACGCCACCGTGCGGCCCGAAGAAGATGGGCTGCTGAACATCGAGATTGGGAGCAACATGATTGGAGCCAAGTGCTGTTTACAGACGAGTCCCGATTCAGTCTAGAGTGTGACACCCGACGTGTTCTTGTATGGAGGGACAGGGGCACTCGAAATAACCCCGCATTCGTTCGTGAAAGGTCACAATACAGAAGAGCTGGTTGGATGGTATAGGGTGGAATCAGCATAGGCGGACGTACGGACCTGCATATCATTCGTAATGGTACTTTGACGGGCCGAAGGTATGCAGACGAGATACTTCGACCTCATGTCATCCCTTACACTGGAGCCATTGGAGATTCCTTTGTTTTCCAGGATGATAATGCCCGACCGCATAGAGCTCGTCTGGTGGAGAACATGCTTGAAGCTGAAACAATACAGCATATGGAATGGCCACTGTGCTCTCCTGACCTGAATCCAATCGAGCATGTTTGGGACATGCTCAGACGACGCATTGCTGCGCGACCAAAGCCGCCTGCTACAGTCCGAAACTTGGAGATTGCACTTCTTGAGGAGTGGAACAGTATTCCCCAAAGTCTGATCGATAACCTCATCGCATCCATGGCAAACAGGTGTGCAGCAGTCTTAGCTGTTCGAGGAGACCACACGCCCTATTAAAACTCATGCATCATGTCTAAACAGTACCTTTTTTTATCGTTTACATGTAACCAAATTGTTGCCCTAAATCATCTTTTAATGTTTTTTCCATAATTGTCAAAGAATTAAAGCTTAATTCCAAATTTTTTTACGCCTTTTTTCTGTATTGAGCATTGATACGCGTGTACTATGCATTGTATGACAATACGTGGCTGTCTCACACGGTTTTCTTCACTTTTTTGCTTGCTCCCCTAATTGTTTTGAGCAGTATATATATATATATATATATATATATATATATATATATATATATATATATATATATATATATATATATATATATATATATATATATATATATATATATATATATATATATATATATGTAATAATTCCCTCTAGCATTCTTTTAATTAACTCTTTCAATAATATTGAAATAATCTTTTAATTATTTGTTTTGAAACTAACACACTGATCTTAATCGTAATCGATGAATATTATTGCATCAGAAATCCATGTCCCGTCCATTCTATCCAATCAGAACTACGATTGCGTAATGATCACGCTCTTGCACTGTTGGTATAAAACAAAACACCTTGTGTAATCGCGCGCTCTTCTCTCTTCTTTTTGTCCCCGTCATGTAATAATGTAAATAGCTGCTCTCCGTGTCTTTGTGTAGTGTCCGTCAAGATGTCACTTCTGCTTGCCTCCTGTCCACTATGCTCTATAATCGTCGCAAGTTGTCTCGTCAACGTGAAAATGTACCGTAATTTTGTCCTAAGCTTTGATGTGTGCGTCACAATAAAGAAGATAAACGTCCACTGAAGATGTGTTTAATGAAAACCTACTAACACTCGAAAAAATACTACACTCGGTCAATATTTTTCAGAAAGTTGGCAAGGATAGTTTCTAACCGAGAAGATGTGCAAGAAAAAGATGAAAGATTAAAAGAAATGAGAAAAATTCGTCAATATTTCACTTAATGTCTAAAAAAGAATTCTTACACCAAAATTATAAAAGATTATAAATTAAGAGAAGGAAAAAAATAATAATTCTGCTTATATGTTCATTTACCTGATGTGCAAAGGTGTCCGGAAAGGGAAAACTCCCGCTTCCCTGCTTCGTCGAATTCGTCTTCCTAATCTGCAATAGTATACACCAGAGAAAAAAATAGTTTATTTCATGCCAATATTTGTTAAAAAAATAAGTAGTCTACTATTCGAGGATTAGGTCTGTGTTACAATTAAAAAGAAAGAACGTTTTTAACCTTGAAGTGCAGGAGATGTGTTTGGGTTTAAAGTAATGTGCAACACTAGCTATTTTTGAACCCAGTGATAAGTCTTTCTTTCTGATATTCTGCTTTAAATTGAGTGCATATTATTTTCTAAATTGATTTTTGAATGGTTGATTTTAAAATATTTAAGGAATTTTTTTAGTAATATGACTGATGAGATTATTTGCAAATAAATTTTAAGTTTAAAATGCTATCTTATATAACCAGTTTGATTCCCAAAAATGATATTGATATAAATTTATGGTCTATTCTGTTTTTCAATATATGTGTAAAAATTATTTTTATTTCTCGATTATATCTAAAATTATTTATTGGGCAGTCAACTCCACCTATTATTGAGTATGTGTTTTTTATAAAGTTACAATTTTAAAAACGTTTCCAAAGATCTCAGGTTTATATTTTTGTATATGAGATTTGGTGCTTTTATAGTTTTTTCCTGTGTTCTTTGAATTCTTACTAATGTTTTGATATTTTTTATTCTGAGAATTTTGTGTTGATATATTTATGTGGTTTTAAGATTTTTTTATTATGATAATATTTACTCTATTACAATGATACAATTTTTTTCATATTAAAATGAACAACTTTTAATGTGTATAAAATGATAATGGTTTTGAGAACACTTAGGCTGAGAAAACATTAATAAATAAATAAAAGAAAAAGCAAATGTTTACATATAGAAAAAATAATAAATAAGAAGGGTTTTGTAAGGATTGTGCATAGTGAGTACCTCAAAAAGGACTACACCTTTGACTGTCAAAATACTATTGCCTCCTAACTTGTACCTTTTTTAAGAATTAAAGCATAATATAAATAAAGATAAATCATAAATAGTTTTAAAAAATTTATATATTCTTTATTTCGGTTGACTTGCAATTTCCAGTCTTGGGAAATTTCTGTTTTTGAAGTTATTGTGCAATACACACGATAAGAAGGAAAACTTATCTTAATGATTGTGCAAGGCGTGGGTCAATCTCTTAAGTTGTTTTTCTAGTCTATTTTCACACTCAGTGCTCTTGTAAACAATTTTTTATCTATTTTGGGGGAAATTTATTTTCTGTACTTTAGGAGTTTATATTTTTGAATTCATAGTCAATAGCAAAAAGGTGGTGGATGGTTGTTTAAAAATTTTTACACACTTTAAAAATTATATTTTTACCAATTTTTGAATATTTTTACGTTAGTGTTTAAGTGAAGAATTTTTTTTAAATAATGTTAATCTGAAATGTCCACGTTTCAAAATTGAGAACTTATTATCCTCCTGAAGAATTGAAATTAAGTCGTAAATAATAATAATAATTTTATTCCAAATTTTAAATTTAATATCTCTGTGAGATACGGGTATGTGTCAAGGGCCCGTTGCATACACGCGTCTTACGGAGGGAGGAAATGTAATAATTCCCTCTATCATCCTTTTAATTAACTCTTTTAAGAATATTGAAATAATCTTTTAATTATTTGGTTCGAAACTAACACCCTGATCTTAATCGTAATCGATGAATATTATTGCATCAGAAATACCTATCCCGTCCATTCTATCCAAACAGAACTACGGTTACGTAATCATCACGCGCTTGCACTGTTGGTATAAAACAAAATACCTTGTGTAATCGCGCGCTCTTCTCTCTTCTTTTTGTAATCGTCATGTAATAATGTAAATAGCTGCTCTCAGTGTCTTTGTGTAGTGTCCGTCAAGATGTCACTTCTGCTTGCCTCCTGTCCACTATGCTCTATAATCGTCGCAAGTTGTCTCGTCAACGTGAAAATGTACCGTAATTTTGTCCTAAGTTTTGATGTGTGCGTCACAATAAAGAAGATGAACGTCCACTGAAGATGTGTTTGGTGAAAACCTACTAACACTCGAAAAAATACTACATTCGGCAAATATTTTTCATATATATATATATATATATATATATATATATATATATATATATATATATATATATATATATATATATATTTATATATATATTTAAATATATATTTATATATATATTTATATATATATTTAAATATATATTTATATATATATATATATTTAAAACATATATTTATATATATATATATTTTAAATATATATATATATATATATATATATATATATATAATAATTCCCTCTAGCATTCTCTTTAATTAACTTTTTTACAATATTGAAATAATCTTGATTATTTGGTTCAAAACTAACACCCTGATTTTAATCGTAATCGATGAATATTATTACATCAGAAATTCCTGTCCCGCATATTCTACCCAATCAGAGCTATGATTACGTAATAATCACACACTTGCACTGTTGGTAAAGAATAAAAAAAAACTTGTTTAAACCTGCAATCCTGGTTCCTAAGGCCAGGAATTTGTCTTTATACTGTGTGCCTACTTCCTACTTTTAGTTATCTTAGGTTTATAACTATATGATTATTTTTATATTTTTGTTTATATGTATACGTATATGTGTGTATAAATTTATATATATGTGTATGTATATGTATATGATTATATATTAAAAAATTCTTATATTGGATTATATATATATATATTTATATATATATTTATTATATTATATATATATATATATATATATATATATATATATATATATATTCATTGATTTCGGCAGAGCTGGGCTTCACACCTTTACTCGTAAACTAAGTACATAATATTTCCCAAAGTTTGTTTTTTAAAAAAGGGGTATTTGCTCCGGGATAAACATGGTCTGAAAAGTCCGTTCGTGCCAGTCGGCGATCCACGTTTGAGAATGAGGCAGACAGTGCTTCGTTGTTTAAATTATTTATTTTAGTAATTAAATTAATAGAGAATTATTTATTTTATATATGTAAGTATTTTAAGTGGGAAATATATATCGTTGTAAAACGCTTCTTGATAAATTATATTTCGTTATGACCTGCTTCTCTATGTATTTACATAGGTATATGTTAACATTGTGAATAATTCCAAAACTTGTCATCTGCTGTTTTGGATACCTAAATAATAATTTTAAGTTTCTTTACTACAACTTCACTGGAAGCATGGCATCTACAAAAAAAAGAGAGCTGAAGAAAAACATCGAGAATTCAATCGGGATTGGACGGAGTCGTTCGCTTTTATGTGCAACTCAGAAAGCCTTCCAGCTTGTCTCATTTGCCACAAAAAACTCGCACACAATATGAAATCAAATTTAGAGAGAACTTCACTACAAACTAACTCAGTTTGGTTGGAAATATTTAGCCTGCGAAGAACGAACAAAGATGTCGACGAGCTCCAAAAAGAAAAACAGCAATCAAGTTCCATGTTAAGCAACTGAACGTAATCTACACGTAATGTTGATCTGGCAAGCTTCACGGTATCACTAGAAATTCCAAAATAAGGCAAACCATTCACAGATGGTGAGTATGTTAAAGATTTTTCATTTGTGCATCTGAAGAACTCTTTCGTGATTTCAAAAACAAACCAGGAATCTTAAAAAAAATCAAAGATTTACCATAATCCGCTGAAACAGCACAAGATAAAATAGCTAAAATGTCTTCAAATGTAACACATTTGCAGGTGGAAGATATTCAACTTTCTTTTGCCTTATCACTTGCTATAGATGAGTTTTGCGACATAAAAGACATGGCATGAGTTTACCTTCCCAAGGTAAAAAAAAACATCTCGGAATGCTACCACTCTAGGTACAAACTAGAGGGGAAGATATAGCGAACGCCGAGCAAAAACACCTTGAAGACTATAAGATCTATTTAAATAAAATCGTTTCAATAGCAACTGACGAAGTCAGAAGTGTGATAGGAAATATAAAGGGGCAACAACGATTCTTCAGAGCAAAATAAACCACGAAATTCTTACATTGTACTGCATAATACACCGAGAAGCGCTTTGTGCCCAAACATTCCCGGCCGAAATAGTTGAAGTCATAAATTTGGTAATTTAAGATTGTTAACAGCATCTTGTCAAAAGCACTCTACCGTCGTCAGTTTAAAGAATTGTTAAAGGAAATGGAGATTCAGTATTGTTACATCCTTCTTCACAATAAGGTGCGATGGCTTTCCAAAGGTAAGGTGTTCAAACGTTTTGCGTTGTGCTTGAATTAAATAAATACATTCATCAATACAAAAAAGCATTAATCACCCTGAATTAGAGAATTACAAATGGTAGCAAATCTTTTACATTATGGTAAATATCACAGCGAAATTAAATTAGCAGAATCTAAAACTGCAAGGAAAGGGAAACCCAACCTATGCTTTGGTAGAAAAATTGGTTTGTTTCGAAGAAAAATTCATTCTTTTTGCAGAAGATATTCAGAGGGGTAAATTACTTCACTTTCAATTTCTAAAGCAATATCGTGATAAAACCAGTGCAACTGTTGACACTAATTACTTTAGCACGGTTATAAAAAAATTAAAGATGAATTTGCTGAGAGATTTGAGTAATTGAATAATAGCAAACCCACTCTAGTATTCATATTAAATCCTCTCAACACAAATAATAATTAAATACACATTGAGCTATTTGAAATTGATACTTGATCTGTAGAAATGCAATTGATCGATTTAAAGAGTAAACCTTTGTGGAGTTGAAAATTTACAGAGTTAAAAAACAAGTTAGAAGAGTTGGAGGTCCAGAAATATATGTACGTAACGCAACAAAAGTTGACAGCTTTAAAAGAAACTCCACGAGTTGATGAACTTATACTCGAAGCAGGTAAAAGTCTTCCAGATTACTTCAGTAAGGTGAAGAAGTTGGCATTTGGAGTGCTGAGAGAGAGAGACTATCTTCGGATTGACATATTTGTTCGAGCAAGCGTTCTCTTGCATGGATATAGTTACAAGTAAAGTAAGAAGCCAACTAACAAATGAAATTTTAGAGAGTGGTGTTTGAAACTTAAAACTACAAGTTATGAGCCAAATTTGTCCAAACTTTTTATAATCTTGCAAAGCCAATACTCCCATTAAACTTGTTTGCGCAAATGTATGTTTTTTTTATTTGTAAAAATACAAGTTACATTGTTTAGTAAAGTTTAAATTTCCTACTTGAATAACCATGCAAAGTCTTCGCTCCCATTGAATTTTTTTGCTCAATTGTTTGTTATTGAAGTACAAGTTAGTTTTGTAAATATATTTTTAATTTTTTTATAATTTTGTATTTAAATAATAAGTAATTATCTAATAACGCCACATATGTGTATTATCTAATTTGTTGTGAAAAACACTACTTATGTATGAATAAATATATATTTTTTTCTTAGGAATAAATAGATTAGTTTATTTTATGTAAAAACTTTATTTATGCAAGTACTATTTATTGTTGGCAAGAAAAAATTTTGTAGCAATTAAAAATTTTGAAATTTTGTAAATTGTAATTTTTGTCTCTTCCGACTCAAAAGGTTGCCGACAAGGGTTTCTGATTTCCCCGGGTTTTCCACTCCCGGAATGTCCGAAATCCGGGTTTTTCCACTCCCGGGAATGTCCGAGAAATCCCGGGAGTGCAATTGTCGTTCCCGGAAATACATCAAAATTTCAAAAAAATTAAAAAAAACAAGTTATTTTTAAATAAAATCAGTAATAATTATATAAAATAAGGATACATATAAACTCCAAAAGTAATATTCATTTATATAATGAGCTAAAAAATACAAAAAATATCCAATAAATTGATTATTCAATTTTAAAATAAGATTTCAAAACGCATAAGCAATTAATATTTTTATCACTCAACCTAGTTCTAAGCTTTGTAACGAACAATCCAGCAGCAGAAAATGCTCTCTCAGCTTCAACTGACGTTGGAGGAATTGTTTTTAAAGCAT
Source organism: Trichonephila clavipes (assembly GCA_019973935.1). Classification (NCBI taxonomy): domain Eukaryota; kingdom Metazoa; phylum Arthropoda; class Arachnida; order Araneae; family Nephilidae; genus Trichonephila; species Trichonephila clavipes. Next base: position 59,694 of record BMAU01018853.1, read on the forward strand.
CACAAAGTTTTATAATGTTTGGTGATAGACTTTCAGTCGAGTCAAACAACTGCATCTCTTGTTTCATGGTTTTGTTGAAACTGGTACTTTTTTTGGTAGAACAATATAAAACTTTTGTTTTAGAGTAAATGCTTTCTCTAATTTTTCGTCTAATGTCAGAGGTTTTTCTTTCAAAATCTCCATGCTCTTTTCTTCTGAGTGTGAAGAGTTGGATATTGATCCCTCTTCTTCACAGATAAGCCTTATCCCTATCATTTGGGCTTGTCTAACCAAACAATTTTTACCAGGTAATCGCGAAATATCGTCAGTAACTGCAGCTGCTTCGTATTTTCTCCCAAAATTCAGGTATTGAATTAATCCTATTAACTTAACGTTGCGTCTATAATTAATTCTTTGGATTAGAGAATATTTCATATTTTTTGCAAATTCGGAATTTTGTCCGTTCAATTCTCCAATGACAAAAGAAAATACACCTACTGCAGTTAGCAAAGTTGCATTTCGACTACATAATTTTTACTGGCTTTAAGCCTTTTACAATTGTAGTCACAGTTTCAAACTCTACGTTGACCATCATTTGTTCTTCTTTAATGCCAATTAATGCTTTTGAAATTGCTGACTTTATTTCTAAAAATCTTTCAAGCATTGCCAGCAAACTATTCAAACTACCAAACAAAAGACTTCGTAATTGAGACAGACATATTTCAAATGGTTCGGTTTAAGTTTTATATCTAAAAGAAATGTGTAAATTGTACGAAAAATAAGTAGATCTTAAATATTTGGATGTGTTACATCAACAGAACAATTAATTAATACAATATAATTTTTATGTTCAGAACAAAACTTGAAACAATATTTTTCGTTTCGGTTCTATTATATATATATATATATATATATATATATATATATATATATATATATATATATATGTATATATATATGCAGTCAGACCACCATTTTACAAATCTTTCTCTATTGCAAATGTTTTCCTGGAGCCTAGAACAGAAAAATATTGAAAGAGGAATCGCTATTTAACAAATTTTCCACATAATGAACTTTTCTTCTGGTTTTAGCAACTTCGTTAAATAGTATATATATATATATATATATATATATATATATATATATATATATATATATATAAAATATATATATATATATATATACTAAAAAATACTATAAATCTAAAGAAGCAAATCAAATATAGGAGTATAAATATATGTTAAAAGTTAAGTACAAATATATCATCAGTTCCAGTTTTTGTTCTGGAAAGACTGTTTCTTTCCCTCAGTTTTCAATTCAGCCTCGACTGATTAATTTTCAGATTTTTAAGCGTTTGAATTTGTATTAAAAATATGTACGTAATATAACTATCAATAAACCTGAAAAGTAAATAGGTTTCGAAAAGTAAATAGTGTATCACAAATATATTTTCATCCATGCTCCCCGCAAAATTAGTATCATTTTGTGAGGCAAACATAAATTTTAAAATCTATCTTTTTATTCAATGAAATTTCCTGGATGTTTTGAAAAATAATTTAAAAAGGCAGTTTGTAACGAAATCTACAGAAAAAAGTACTTCGAAGGAATAAATAATTATTCTGAAGAAAGAAATTATTAAAAGTTCGAATACAAAAGAATTTGCTTAGTTTATAATAAATAAATGTCACACTATCTTTATTTTGCAGAGATGCTGTTACTGTCTCGATTTTTTATTTTCAAATTTATCATATACACAGAGGAAAAAATCTTTCCCCAAATTAAAAGTTGTATTTGTTTTTTTTGCACTAAAGAAAAAAAATTGTGCTGGCATGAAAACAATGTGACAATTCAAGATTTTATAAATTAAAAATATCGGGGAAAAGAATTCACATTTGAAAAATAATTACTAAAATTAATCTTCCTTTACTGACTCATATACGTTTCAAAATTAACCAGTCTAAGGTGAATCATTTATTAATTTTAAGGTTGTTACTAAGAGATAAATATTAATAAATACGTGAAAACTCATTTGCTGCTGAAGTGCCGTTTATGTGCGTTAAAAATATTAATTATTGCATTTAAGGTATTTTATTTGTACAACCAATTTCGTGTTTATAGTATTGTTAGATTGTAGTTACATAAACCTAAACAAATATTAAAAATCTCACATAAAATTTAGGTTTAGAAAAATAAGAAATATCGTGAGATTGTTTATAAAAATATTCTCCCCCAAACAGTTTGTGGGCTCATTACCTTCTTTAAATTGTTCATTCAATTAAATAGCTCATAATAAAGACAAGTATCCGAAAAATATTTTTGAAAAAAGATTAAACAAATAATAGCTTTAAGTATTAGTACTTACGTTATCCACATAATCAAGATCTTGGAACGTCGATCAGAAAGTTCTATTTTGCTACGAAATGTGATTACTTTAAAAAACCAAATACTTCTTGTTAACGAAGCTCGATACAGAGATAGAAATTGATTTGGACAGATACTCCTACCCATGGCTAGCTGGAAAAATTCTCACTAATCCAACGAAAGCGTTAATCTTTCTTTCTCATATTATACTCTTACGCCACGAACATTCCTTCGTTCAGGAAGTTCGGGGTGAATAATCGCAAATTTTCACACTAGGGTCAGCTAACGATGTCCGAGGTTGATATCTATAGTCAAGTCAAAAATAACTACCTCATAGATAATTGAAGCCCCGTGCGATTCCCGGGAACGAAGTATAATTCCCGGGAATATAAAAAGTACAGAAATCTTATGATTTTTCCGGGGAAAGAAATCCTACAACCCCTGGTCTCTCTCTCTCTCTCTCTCTGTATATATATATATATATATATATATATATATATATATATATATATATATATATATATATATATATATATATATATATATATATATACACTTATTTCTTTTTAAATTTTACTTTACTATATACATACTCGCATATATAAGTCGTTTTTTTTAAAAGTGGTGCAAGTCCATTTTATGTCACATGGGGATATTTACCACTTTGAAATTATATATATTTGTAATTTCGTTAACTGCATAAAATTTATATTAACAAAATGATGAAAATTTTAAAGATTTTTTTGGGGAACTGTTCATATAGACGAAAGGATCATAGCAGATTGCATTCAATATTATAATAACTAATTCTTTGTCAAAAAGGGATTTAACCACTTTCAAAGAAAACAACTCATACACACTCATTGCCGGTCGTTAAAATTGCAACACATGATATGAACGTCAAATGCGGGTGAAAGGATGCAGACGTTGGGATATACAAATGATTAGCATTTAAGCGCAATTAAACCATATAGGAAAAAGAAATATCATTTCAAACACTGAATGAATGCACAGTTAGACCTCAAATGTTCCTTAGCAACATTTACACAGACACAAATCTAACATCCGAATATATTTTAATAGTACATTATTTGTGAAAAGAAGCAGATTAACATAAATTATATTTGTCTCTTTAGAAAGATAGTCAACATCTCAGAGCATTAAATAACTGTAAAAAAATTATTATGTTTAACATTGAATTGAAATAAAATGACTTTTTTATTCTTTTTTATTTTAATTCATATATTTCATAAAATTAATTACACTTACTAGAATACATTCGGAATGACTAGAATATAAAAAATTAGAGAATATAACTAAAAAGATAAATAGTGTGTTTCTTAGTAATTATAAATATATAGAAAATATGCTTCATTTCAGCAGAATTAAATCTTTGAAATTTTATGTTTTTGATATTTATCTTGAATAATGTAAAACCCTTTATATAAATATGTGAGTACTTCTACAAAAACAATAAATATTATTTGAAAAGATTTACAAATTGCACATAGCCTTATTTTTCTAACAATGTAAAAAAATGTAACATAAAAAAGCTGATACGTAGCATTTCTACTAAATAATATGGATCTTGAATGTTTGTTGATAAGAATTTTCAACATAAATTTCCTATCATAGATATATTTTTGTTCGATGCAATCCCAGAATTTAAATCAATCTTAAATTGGACTCGGCTCACCAATTTTGCAACGCGAAATCTCTAAGCGTTAAAATGTTTTCAAAAATAGCAGTTAATCTGCATTCGTTTTTTAAAAAAAAACAGAAAACGGAATACTACATATACATTCCCACGCATGTCTTGTTAACTGATCTATCTAGTATTTCCAAGTCCTCCCAGAAATCTCCAGGCACCACAACCTTAAATATTTTTCAACAGTTTAAACATGCCAATGAACAAATGCATGCTTAGTATTGGAAAAACGAATGCGAGAGAAGTAGATTATCCTAAATTGTCTTAGAAGAACAGCCAGACAACGTTCGTTTGCAGCCACATTGCTTTTGAATCCTTTGGGGAAGCACACGCATTTCTTTTATATTATATACTCAATACGGAAGGAAAGCCCTCTTCTAAAACATAAGGGAAAAGAAAGAATGAAATCGGATGCAGTAAAGATGCATTTGCAGTGTCTAGGCAGAGATTCTAATTTCCCCATCGGAAGAACAGCTAAATATCGTATTTCTAAATTTACCAATATGTCCTTCATGCTTATACATATGGGAATTACTTTGACAATAGGCATCTGCGATATTTTCTCAGGAATCTGATATTATAAGAGTATTTTCTACCTTTTTTATCAAGCAAGTGTAGCTATGTGATTTTTCTCCCTTTCAAACAAACAAATGTCATTTTACCACATTTGAAATCATATTCAACACTTTCATTCTTGCAAGATCATTTAGTCGCTCTCTAACTTTTTAAAAGAAAAATAATATTGTTTCTACAATAGTGACAGCTGTATTGATAGTCATATGTTTGGATTTCAAATGTTAAAGGTTTTTAAAATATTGTCGAAGGGTGATATCGAAGTGTTTGTGTATAATTTACAAAGATATTTTATTAAATAAGATAACAATGTTTCTTGAAAATGTACCTCTTAGATAACATGCGTCGGATTTTTATTTCAGTAATAGACAATTTTACCTTAATATAAATAAAACAATATGGAAGAGAATAATGCAAACCCCCAAATATATCGCTTTACATAAGATGAAAATAATTTAAAAGAGGGAAAAATAGTAATTATGAAAACTGTGTATGTGTGTGTATAAAAAGAAAAATAGTTAAAATTAGTTCCAAGTGTTTTTCATAAAAAAAGTTAGTTTTAAGTAAGAAATATTAACAAATATTATTTTTGTTTCTCTTATATAAAAAAATTAACCTCAGTGTTTTAAAAAAATCATAAACAGAATACAAACAACCCTGAAACTAAATTTCCTTAGTTTGGTATAATTAAAAAAAACATTAACTCTGGAAGAAGAAAACAACTCTTGAAACATGTAACCAAATTTATATTGAAGAGTTCACTTATTTGCGATATTTATATATTGAGCAAACTTTAAAGATATTTCAGCTTGAAATTAATGTTGTATAAATTATAAAATGCTAGTTAAGAACAAAATTAAACAAATGAAGAAAAATTAAATGTTATGTTAAACATAAAACCTAACCATATTTAAACTATATACTTAAGAATAATAAACGTTTTGATGGTAGTTTCTATTTATATATGTGTAATAATTCACATTAATTTTATCTTAAAAGCTTTTTAATTTGTAATTTTATAAACTTCAAGGACTTTCCGTAAATATTAAATTGTAAACTACACGTCCAATGAGCTATAATTCTAACTTTATCCCTTTGAAATTAAAAGGTCAGTAAATTTAAATTAAGAATTACATAATGGACATCATCCAGTTATTTGTACCAATCAGAGAAGAGACTTCCTCAGAAGTCATGTAAATTTTTGAATTTTCGGTCTGCGTTTTGTATAAAATCCAAGATTTTTCGAAAATTCACGCCGCATAGCACTAATATGTGTTGTGTAATTTCTGTGTTGTGTCTAATATGTGTTGTGTAATATATATATATAAAGGAGAAAAGCGACTCACTCACTCACTCACTCACTGACTAATGACGATATCTCCGGACCTATTAAACCTACAGACTTGAAATTTGGTAGGTAGGTTCCCTTCATGAAGGAGACGTCAAGTAAGAACGGATTTTGCAAAGTTTGAACTCCAAGGGGCGTTACGGGGGTTTAAGGGGCGTTATAGATAATTATTTCCGTTACTAAACTATTAGATGTACAGTCGTCAAACTTGCTACACACATTTCTTTCATAAAGTAGAGATTCCCTACATAATGATTTTTACGAAAATTGACCTCCAAAGGGCGTTGAGGGCGCTTAAGGGTTGTTATACATAATTATTTCCATTTTTAACCTATTAGACGCACAGTCTTGAAATTTGGTAAGCGGATTCCTTTCATAGAATACAGATCCCTATAGAATGGGTTTTGTGAAATTCGACTCCCAAGTGGCATTATAGGAAATTAACTCCTTTTTTAAACTATTAGACGTAAAAGCTCGAAATTTAGAGAGCTGATTCCATTCATTGAGTAGAGATCCGCTATAAGATGCGTTTTGTGAAAATCGTTTCCTAAGTCGCGTTGCGGGGGCTTAAGGAGCGTTATAGATAATTATTTCCGTTTTTAAAATATTATACGTACAGTCTTGAAATTTGGTAAGCGGATTCCTTTCATAGAGACAGATCCCTCTACGGAATGAGTTTTGTCAAAATAGATTCCCAAGTGGCGTTGTGAAGAATTAAGGGGCGTTATAGGAAATTAACTCCTTTTTTAAACTATTAGACGTAAAATCTCGAAATTCAGTAAGCAGATTCCATTCACTGAGTATAGATCTGTCATAAGATGGGCTTTTTGTGAAATACGTTTCCTAAGTGGTGTTGCAGGGCTTAAGAGGCGTTATAGATAATTATTTCCATTTTTAAACTATTAGTCGTACAGTCTTAAAATTTGGTAAGCGAATTCCTTTCATGGTGTAGAGATCCGCTACGAAATAGTTTTGGGGAAAATGGATCCCCTAGGGTCACTGAGGGGGATTAAGGGGCGTATATAATAGATAAATATTTCCACTTTTCAACTAATAGAACCACCTGCTTGAAAAATAGAAGATATGTTCCGTTCATGGAATAAAGTTCCTTTTACAAAGAGTTTTGCGAAAACGGACCCCCAAAGGAGTGGGGTTGTGAGGGATTAAGGCGTGTTATATAGAAAAATTCCTGTTTTTGAATTTAACTCATTTACTTGAAATTTGTTGAGCACTTTTCTTTAGTTGAATAGAGTTCCACTAAGAATGGATTTTACGGAAATCAACTCCAGGGGGAAGCGGGGAGAAATAATGGTGCGTATTGATAGACAAAATTCCCGTTTTTGAAATGCTAAGACAATACTAATAAAATTTGGTTTGCATGCTTTTTTTGTTGAATTGGAATCCGCTAAGAATGCTTTCAACGAGGTATTGATGATAAAAATTTCGTTTTTGCTCTGTTAGAGTTAGACTTGAAATTTAGCAGGCATGTTTATTTTATGGAGTAATCCATAAAATAAACGCATGTTTATTTTATGGTATCCACTGAAAGTTTCTTTGGTGGGAATCCACTTGATTATTAGGTTAAGTGAGCGAAAAATATCTTTCTTCTTCTATTTTAGATATTAATAGAAATTAGATATCATAATTTATGTTTTTTTTGCATCAAGGGGTGAGAGTGTAACAGCTATAAATATATTTTTCAATACAATTGAACTCTTACTGCTAGATATCAATAATTAATCTATATGTAAACAGTATACATATATACAACATCGTGAAATACCCAGTGAAGCTGGTGGGTAAAGGCTAGTATATCTATATATATATAAAGGAGAAAAGCGACTCACTCACTCACTCACTCACTGACTAATCACGATATCTCCGGAACTATTAAACCTACAGACTTGAAATTTGGTAGGTAGGTTCCCTTCATGAAGGAGACGTCAAGTAAGAACGGATTTTGCAAAGTTTGAACTCCAAGGGGCGTTACGGGGGTTTAAGGGGCGTTATAAACAATTCTTTCCATTACTAAACTATTAGATGTACAGTCGTCAAACTTGGTACACACATTTCTTTCATAAAGTAGAGATTCCCTACATAATGATTTTTACGAAAATTGACCTCCAAAGGGCGTTGAGGGCGCTTAAGGGTTGTTATACATAATTATTTCCATTTTTAACCTATTAGACGCACAGTCTTGAAATTTGGTAAGCGGATTCCTTTCATAGAATACAGATCCCTATAGAATGGGTTTTGTGAAATTCGACTCCCAAGTGGCATTATAGGAAATTAACTCCTTTTTTAAACTATTAGACGTAAAAGCTCGAAATTTAGAGAGCTGATTCCATTCATTGAGTAGAGATCCGCTATAAGATGCGTTTTGTGAAAATCGTTTCCTAAGTCGCGTTGCGGGGGCTTAAGGAGCGTTATAGATAATTATTTCCGTTTTTAAAATATTATACGTACAGTCTTGAAATTTGGTAAGCGGATTCCTTTCATAGAGACAGATCCCTCTACAGAATGGGTTTTGTCAAAATAGATTCCCAAGTGGCGTTGTGAAGAATTAAGGGGCGTTATAGGAAATTAACTCCTTTTTTAAACTATTAGACGTAAAATCTCGAAATTCAGTAAGCAGATTCCATTCACTGAGTATAGATCTGTCATAAGATGGGCTTTTTGTGAAATACGTTTCCTAAGTGGTGTTGCAGGGCTTAAGAGGCGTTATAGATAATTATTTCCATTTTTAAACTATTATACGTACAGTCTTAAAATTTGGTAAGAGAATTCCTTTTAAGGTTTAGAGATCCGACACAAAATAGTTTTGGGGGAAATTGATCCCCAAGGGTCACTGAGGGGGATTAAGGGGCGTAATAGATAAATATTTCCGCTTTTCAACTAACAGAACCACCTGCTTGAAAAATAGAAGGTATGTTCCGTTCATGGAATAAAGTTCCTTTTACAAAGATTTTTGCGAAAACGGACCCCCAAAGGAGTGGGGATGTGATGGATTAAGGCGTGTTATAGAAAAATTCCTGTTTTTGAATTTAACTCATTTACTTGAAATTTGTTGAGCTCTTTCCTTTAGTTGAATAGAGTTCCACTAAGAATGGATTTTACGGAAGTCAACTCCAGGGGGAAGCGGGGAGAGTTATTGGAGCGTATTGATAGACAAAATTCCCGTTTTTGAACTGCTAAGATTATAATAATAAAATTTCATTTCATGCTTCTTTTGTTGAATTGGAATCCGCTAAGAATGCTGTCAACGAGGTATTGATGATAAAAATTCCGTTTTTGCTCTGTTAGATTTAGACTTGAAATTTAGCACGCATGTTTATTTTCTGGAGTAGAAATCCACTGAAAGTTTCTTTGGTAGAAATTCATTTGATTATTAGGTTAAGTGAGCGAAAAATACCTTTCTACTTCTATTTTAGATATAAATAGAAATTAGATATTATAATTTATGTTCTTTTTATATCAAGGGGTGAGAGTGTAACAGCTATAAATATATTTTTCAATACAATCGATTTCTTAATGCTAGATATCAATAATTAATATATATATGTAAACAGTATACATATATACAACATCTATGTATATATATATATATATATATATATATATATATACATACATATACATATATACAACATCTATGTATATATATATACATACATATACATATATATATATATACATACCTATATATATATATATATACATACATATACATATATATATATATATATATATATATATATATATATATATATATATATATACAGTACAGTGTCCCGCTAATCCGAACACGGCTAATCCGAACATCCGGTTAATCCGAACGGCTCTGCGGAAAATTTTTTATAATTTTAAGGACGAAAAAAAATCGGTGAATATTTCAATATAAAACAGTGTAAACCTTAATTCAAAACAGTTCTTTATTTAATATCCATGCACTGTACATCAAGTTATGGTACAAATTTTAAAATGGAATAAACTACAGAACAGAACACTAATGTGTTTAGTATGAAAAATTGTACAACATAAGATTAAATACAAAATATGTACAGTACAGTACAGTACTGATAATGTAGTGAACAAGTACCTTATTACATTAATTCAGTTATTTTTTTCTGACGCAACGAAGACAGTCTTTTCGATGATGCGTAATTTCGCCAGCGCCTCATAAATAACACATCAGCTGATGTAGTGTCGGGCTGTTGCTCCAAGTAGCGCAGGGCATGGTCAAGAGCAGCTGCGCCGTCTGCATGTGGCAACACGTCCTTCTTATCGCATTGCGTCTCGTCGTCACTCTAACCTCCTCCTCCATTGGCTCTTGAGTCACTGCCGCAGCCATGTCGTCATCAGTCAGAAATTCGGCTGTTTCCCCGTCTTCTTCCATCCATTCATTGAGGTCTCCAACTGATGCTTTGCCAGCATTAAACTCTGTAGCCAATTTTGTCACACCTTCACCTTTATCTAAACGCTTTAGAACCTCTAGTTTGTCTTTAAGAGTAAGTATTGAGTGTTTACGCTTACTCGCCATAACAATCTGTTTACGTACACTGTATCACAGATAAATGTCCAAAACACACAACAAACTGTTTTCACTGCAGAATATCACACTGTAACACTGTTATTAACACAGAGACAAAAGCGGACGAGTATAGAACGAGCGCGGAACGACTGACGGCCAACAGTACGGGCACACGCACACGCAGTCACACTGACACACTAAGTTAGGAGTGGTAGAGGGAGGACACACGCGTCGAGGAGTGGGAGTACAGTCCACGCGGCAAAAAAACGGGCGCGTACGCTCACATTACGACAAAATACATAGACACAATAGACCCGTACTCCCGGTTCAAATAGTGATTTCGCTGTTACTCCGGCTAATCCGAACAATCACGTAATCCGAACAGGGGTCGGTCCGATATTGTTCGGATTATCGGGACTGTACTGTATATATATATATATATATAATTTTCTCTCTGATAATTGTATCGTTCTAATCTAAACACTTATGTTGAAACATTGCACGACGAATAACTTTTTTCAGTAAACTCCCTTAATATAATTCCAACTACTTTTAATTGACAACATCGAAAAAAAATTGCATGACAAGTGAACTACTACTCTTACTAAGCAACTTTACTGGAAACAATTTCTTCTATTGAGCTATTTCGTATTAGATTATAACTATTAATTAGTCATATTTTTATCGAGCTATCTCTTTACAACAAAACTTTGAGTAAAGAGTCTCAGTAAAGAATTTCTCTCAATCGGCTACTTCAAGTAAACTAAATAATCCTATTGATCCATTTATTAACTAGGCAATTACTCCCATTTTTACCTGATTCGTGAAATTTACTCTTTTTTAAATATATATCGGAGATTGTAACGTAAATTTTTAAAAAAACTGCATCCGTAATTATAAATATTTTGCTATACATGAAAATTGTAAATTTGTTAAATTTTAATTACTTATAATAACGCGAAGAAATATATGTTTAAACAGTATATAAGATTATTTAAATTTAATTAAAAATAATTATAAAGCAAAATTTTGGAATTATTTATTTTTAAACTGAAAAAATTGAGTTTCTGAGAAATATTTCATTTACATTTTTAAAATAACTATTTTACTATTTCTTTGAAAAATCTTATCATTGACAAATTATAACAATGTCAATTTACACATTTATCCTTAATTTTTAAACAGTTAAGCTGTATTAAAATTTTTCATGGTTTATATAAATATGAAAATTAACTTAAGTAAATATTTCAAATGAATAGAAATAGGAATAAGAAAATTAAAATACCTAATCCACGTCTAAAATTGTGTCAATATTTGGAAATAATTAAATTTGTTTAAATGGATAGTTTGACTTCGAAAGATAAAAGTTGTCATCTTTCTAATGCAACTAATAAAATGAGAAGAAGAAAAAAACTCATGTCACCCTTTATCTCATTAACTTGTCGACCACGCTAAGTACTGTTTAAGGCAAATTAATATTTACTTAAGCTGCTTATGGTCTTACCTGCTAGCGACAAATATGCATTAAGTTATAGTGATTGAAATTACCAGTGCATGAAAATTAAGTCCTTTGCGAAATTTCATTTACAAGATATTTAGACTATTTAAAATATAATTATAATCAGATTATGCATGCAAATTATCTAATCCACTCAACAAATATAATTTAAAAGTCATAATTTATCGTATTTAATATATAATTAATTAAAACAGATTAGAGAATAAAATTTTAATTCATTAAATTTTATGTTGAAATACTTAATGCTGTCGTCCTTATTTTCACATTATTGTAATCTTTTATTTCGTGGAATATGTATAGAAAGAATTGTTAAGTTCATTAATCTGATTATAATACGTGAAATATTAGTTTTGCTTGTGATTTGCATGGATTTTGCTTAAAACTATCGGGATTTATATGATTTGCATATTGGTTTTCAACTACAAGAGCTTTTTCTCAGTAATAGTACTTGGGAAAACTTACAATATCATATATAAAAATAAAATGTAATGACTAATAGGTAAAACTAAGTGTTGTTCTATATTATATTAGACTAATATATATTCACACACACACATTATGTTATACACACTGACTAATGATAAGATAATGCAATGCAAATTGTGCGTAGAGATGCGATTCTTTTGTGCGTTCGTGAGGGTTCTTGTATGTATACATTAGCATACAACTTGCATAACTAGTACTGTGATTGTTGTTAAACCACTGGAGTGGTCACGCGGGGTACAGAGTCACCCCAGACATACAGAACCGTTAATTCTGGGAAAACCGTTTAATTGTTACCAATGACCTTGACAAAATATCCTCCTGGAGGGCAGTCTTTATGGGAACTAAAATGCATTTGTCAGATTTCCCCCTTTTTTGGGAATAGCAAACGTTTCTTTACAATTTTAAGGTACTTGTTTCGACTCAGTTCCCTGCGCGACCACTTTTGCTCCAAAATATTTCTATGAACATGCTACATTTAGAGGTGAACAAAGTGGTTTTGATTAGTGTGTTTTACCAATTATTATGGTTTATAAATGTAAATGAGCAAAATATAGAAAAGGAATGGCCAACTGTGATCTCTATTGAAGGATGTTGAAACTGATCCAGCAAGGAAAGAACCTGCTGAAATAATGCATTTTAATCATGAAAGCGAAAGTAAATTTGAGAAAAGAGATAAACAGAAAACGTTTCAGTCGAAAGGAAAATTTTCAAATTCTACCCAAAGAACTCCATCAAGAAAAATATGAAGCCATAAGTGTACCACAAGACACATTTTATCCTGTCACGAAAAAAATACACATACTAGAAAAAGTTCAATATGCTTTTATCCATCATTAAAGCCTAATAAAACTACAATAACTTGAACAAAATGTGATAGTTTTGCCTACAAATAACATTCATGTAATTTTAGTGAAAAGTGTCAGTGATTTGTGTGTATTCTTTATTAAAGTCACGCGCATTTGAAACTTCTTTGATTTAGTTTGATTAATATATTTTTTCTCAAATTATCAGAAAATAAAAATATAATTAAATGTCCTTAAAAGTAGGTAAGAATATGTTCTTTAAATTAAAGGATTTACTGGAATAATTTGTATTGTACAATAAAAATAATTATTTAAAAAAAAACGATAGAAGGGGAACTCAGTCTTCCCACACAGCCACTAACATTAGTATCGATGCACACCTTCTCCCGGGTTAATTAGTCAATTCAACTGCCAGTTTAAGTGAAACAATCAAATTTAAGTGCTTTTGTGCACGGATAATCAGCAGGTGCTCAACGTATGAACCGTTCAATTTTCGATTTTCATAGTCAACAGTGAACAAAAATACTAGTGATCGGCAAACTGCCCATAAAAGGTACACTTGAAAATTCATGGTGTGAGATAACTCAGCTCAGAGGTCGAAAGTTCAAAAAGTATATTAAAATACCACGGCTGATGGTATTTTTTTTAAAAAAAAAACAATAATAATTGGGCACAAACTGTAAGCGTATATGAGCTGGAACGTACATGATGTGAGAAATCTCAGCCGTATTTTACATAGCCAGCTGAGCCAAATATTATATATATATATATATATATATATATATATATATATATATATATATATATATATATATATATATATATATATAGCACCAATTACCTCCTAGTTCAATCAAAGCGCGTATCGTACAATTAGTAAACGAACCGTGTAACGCCCGCTTTACCGTATAAGCTTTGGGAGTCATAGACCAACGATTGTACCATTACTCAATGCACGTCATTGGACTGCACGTATTGCCAATTAGCTGTAGTCTTGAATTATTACATTCTTGACATATAATTCTCATATAACTTTTTCGAGTAGCATTTTGAAGTAACCCGAAATATATATAGTCTTAAGTACATTTATGAAATAGTTATTGAATATCAGTTGAATTGTTGTTTGATGTGAGCAAAATTGCTTGTTATATACGTAAAAATGTTACTGAAATAATGGGAAATAAAAATAAATTTCCAATTACTTTAAAGGTAAATTTAATATTTCTAAGTGATTATAAGCATAAGTTTAAAGTTTCACATTATGAAAGGTAGTTGGAATGTATTCAGAAAAATTCTTAACAATTAATTCATATACGATATTGAGAAGCTATATTTTTTGCTCCACTTCAATTGTAATAATCATTTCTCTTATACTTTCTTCTCAATCAGATTTTTAAAACTTATTTCTTAACTGTTAGAATGCTAAGCTTTTATCGGTTGGTAAAATTTTTCTATCTCGAAAATTAATTCATTAAATTCGAAATACAAGATCGTACAATGAACAATTTAATACCTCAAGTTTAAAAATATTAAAGGTTTTTGAAATTCTGATAAAAATTGCTTCCAAATAGTAGATGATAATTTTTTTTCTTCAAAACAGTGCAGTAGCTTTTAAGATATGATGTAAAGAATGGTATATATTGTTACATTGATAATGCAATTAGTTTTTATATGCGATTATGTTAAGAAATAAAGGGGAGAAAAGTTAAATGCACACAAAGATTTTAAAAACAAGCTTCCCATAACTTTGTAGTTTAAAGAAGCTATATTTGATGGATGACTAAATTATTAGCTTCACAGCTACTTATTTAGACACACCAAAGTAATAATTACGGACCGTTTTTCAAATTAAAAAGAAACTCTTTTCAATTATACGTTATTCGTTTTACTGAACATTCTTTGAGTTGAAATAACAGTCTTTGTGTGTTTCGTAATTACGTGAGAAATAGTCATTAAATACCAGGCTGAAAATTGTCGTTCCTCTCATTTAAGCTAAAAAACTATTTTATTTAGAACATAACAAGTTAAATCTTAGTAATACGAAAGTTCTTAGAAATTGAGTGGCACCATGGCAGTCATTTTCCTAAGAGCAGTGTACTCCAAGTTAGTCTTGGAAGAAAAGCTGTCAAAACATAAAACATTAAAACTAAAGTTGACCAAGGAAGCACAAACAGTCAGATGTTCAAAATTCCTAACCTCTCTATTCCAACGAATAAAACCATGGTTCAAAATTACGTGGTCCGTCGCCAAAAGCTCTCATGTAGCTAAACAGTGCGACGTTACTATTCAATCAATCAATCAATCACCCAACGAATAAAACAGTCAAGATTTTCTTTCACACGGATTCGATGTAGATGTCCTTGAAGATAATCATGTTTGCTTAAAATTCTAAAATTAGCAGAGACGATTTGCCTCTGAATATTAATTTGGGTTGGATTATTGATTAAGAAACTATATCAAATTTTGTCCTTGACATCCTTTTCTTGAGCTAAACATCGACGTTTGTGATGGATTTGGAAATTGTTTCACAGAAAACTCCTGTTTCACACTGAAGTACATAATTACGAAAATCGTAGGCACGCATGTCATATGATTATTTGGCGTTTAAATGATCCATTGAGTACCAATTTGGCTGTGGTGTTCGTGGCAAAATTAAATCATTGCAATATTCAGCATCAGATGAGAGCTTGAATTAAATTAATTCCAGCGTCCAAATTTGGCAGTGAGACCCACCAATAGATGGTGCCACCACTTAAATTGAACTCACATTTGGGGACTTGCCGTGTCTGTAAGGGCTTAGTTGCTAATATGCAGTCCATTAGGCGAGAAGATACCACTGGAGTGCAATTCTGGGTGTGAGTCTAAAAGGAGGAAATAATGCACTATATACAAACAATCTAACATTGTTGAAAATCTGACACCGAGGTTGTGGAATCATGATTTGGCAAGAAATTCTCTCGCTTGGTCGACACATTCACATGAATGTGTACCATGGAGGAACTCTGGTACGAAATATCGGGACAAGGTCCTTGATCTATATGCCTGTCTGTATGTCACTGCTAATGGTAAAGAATTTATTCAGATGAATGATAATGCATGACCTCCACCAGCTGTGTTCGGTGAGAACTATTGTTAGGATAATGATTTGGAGTGAATAGAATGGTAATGTTAATGCCTAAAATCAGATATGTGTGGGTCTTCTTCGATAGAAAAGTTTTTGCTTTAAGTTTTGTTCCAAGATGGGTACATGAATTTTAACAAAGAGCTCTCCATTTCTGGCCTTTGTATTCTATTTCAGTGACCGACAATTTCATTGGTGACATGGAAGACCAATTCGTCAAATCATTTCAGTTAAAAAAGACGGAAGCGATTCTTAGTGATACCCATTTTGGGAATGATTCCACGATATTTTTCCACACTAAAGTACAATACATAATTTTCCCAAAGAATGAACTTTTCTGACAAGAGTACTTCTTTGTTATTATAAACTCTTTCTTTTAAAAAAAACTTGAACACATTTCTGTGAAACATTCAATAATAAACTTTCTAATGCCAATTACTGATAAAGTTCTTGTTCCCATGCTAATTCCCTTTTGAAGTAGACACAGAAAATTTTTCCTTTAACTTTAGAGCGCATCTACATAAGTATATAATTAAATTATAACGAAATTCTACTTTAAATGTAATTTTTGTTTTCCTATCGTACATGTTTGAATATATGTATATATATATATATATATATATATATATATATATACATATATTCAAACATGTACGATACTAGATGTATTATATATATATATATATATATATATATATATATATATATATAAATATATATATATATATATATATATATATATATATATATATATATATAATACATCTAGTATTTTCTCAGAAAAGAACACTCCACCTTAAGATTTCAATCCTATTTCATTTATTTTGATGGTTTTATAGTCCTAACTTTGCCCCAGATTAACATTCATTTGCTGCCTGAACTAACAGATGCAGAAGTAACAATATTTAAAATAAAAATATACAACTTAATCCAGCGTTTCTCAAACTGGGGGGCGCCCCCCTTGCAAGGCGTGATAACTCTACAAGGGGGAGGGCGCGAGCATATTGAAAATTTGAAAACTAAAGATTATTCAAAACATTATTAATTTACTGAAAGTAAGCAAACAAAATACTTCCTGATATAATAAAATATATAAAATACACATTTACACTAATATAATACACTTTTAAAAGTATCTGTACTATACAATGCATTTTATTATTAATTTAACAATACTAACTTTAGAACAAGTTTGATAATTACCAGTGACCCCATGGGCTTGTATTAACACTTATCTTGATGATTTTTACGGTTTATAATTAATTCCTTAACTGCTGATTAAAAGTTACGGGGTTTGGTCCCCAATGGCGCGGTTTTCCACTTACATGCACGTATTTTGATGGGTTTTTTTTTGGGGGGGAAGGGGAGAAAAGGAATAAATAATTAAAACCTCTGAAATAAGTAAATCTTTTGCAATGACTGTCAAGGTCCTTTTATTGTATCCCAAAGCCTTAGGAATAATTTTATGGATTACATTGCACAGAAAAGATAGTATATATACGTTGGAAAGACATATATATATACGTCCAGAAAATTAATGCTTTGGCTGAGCGAGACGTTTATATACGTCGGTGGCATATAAGAGGTTAAAGTCGTACACACACTATAGCTTTAGTGTAAAAATATAGTATTATTAAATTCAATAGAATGTTATTGTATGGAGGGGGCGCGATGAAAATAATGACTGAATATTGGGTTGCGAGTATTAAAAGTTTAAAAAGCACTCACTTAAACCCAAATACAGTTGACTTCGGTTTTCCTCCCAGAGCCAAGTCGCATTGTAAGATTTCTTTTTGAACGAATAAAACTTTAATAGCCGAAATGCTCTTTTCTGAACGTTTGATAGTTATTCCGCGGTTTCTTAGAGTAATTAATTCGTAAAAAGTTCCAGCTTTCTGATAAGGAGCTATGATAATGAAAACTGTCTAATCAAAACTCATTGTTCTTGTTTGAAAGTATATCTCAAAATGAGAAATTTGATATTAATAGCTCTTTGTCTGACGAATTCTACATCAGTTCAGCGAAATGTGAAAACCTCATTGAGTAAACTGGAGAAAATGAACAGTTTTAACGTTATTGTACGCTTTAACCCAGTGCTTCTCAAACTTTTAATATTGACGCCCCCCTTTTCAATCACAATTTTTATCGCACCCCCCTTATACATTAATAATGTACTAAATGCAATAATAATACACTTTTTTACACTAAAGCAATAATCTTTATTATAAACCGTACAAATTCATGACATAAGTATTAAATTTTCTATATGTTGCTTTTAAGCAAAAAAAATTAAGTAATAGGATAATTATCATGTTATTTTCCCTTTCTCTAATTTTTAAATTGGAACATATTGCAAAATGCGGTGGCTGCTTAGAATACAAAATATAGCTATCTGCTAAATATAGAAAAAGAACTCAGAGGGTCAATTTCTAATCATTAGCATTCATTTGAAAAATTTGCTCTGTAAGACAAGCCCATGGAAGTCGCTCAAACTTATTAAACTTGTTCTTAATTTAATATTAATTAATTAGTTATAAAATACTCTGTGCAGCACTGATACATTAAAATTATACCGGCTGAAGCACCAGCTATTTGCACGAGTTCATTTATAAGAAAATAAAACATTATTGATATAATCGCTGAATTTTAAGGAGAGTAAAGCCAAGTGCGCGACAATGTTTACAAAAATGTAAAATGATTTTTTTAAATCATTGCTCAAATTATAATTAGTTTTAAGCGAACTGTAATTTTAAGCCTCACAAAATTAGCATTTAGAATTGAGGTTGAATAATGAACAATATAAAATTCCGATGAAAAATCATTGTATTATTTTTAATATTTAAATTGAAAAGACTTCAACATGTTTTAACCCTGGAGCAAGCACGCACTCGATACTCATGGTCGGGTGGGGTTATTGAGTTACCCCAATCCTTTTTTATAATTATTTTTATAGTACACAATAAAAATCGTAATTCCAGTGAATAATTTAATTAAGAGAAAATATACTCACCTACTTTCAAGGACACAGAAAATATTTCGGAAAAAAAGTTATCACACCGGGAACTCAATCAAAACAAGTACTTTAAGATTGTAAAAAAACGTTTGTCACTCACAAAAAAGAGGGAGATATGTGACAAATATATTTTAGTTCACACGTTAAGACTGTCAAACAGGAGGATAGTGTCAGAGCCATTGGTAACAATTAAACAGTTTTGTCAGAATTACCGATTTCGTGCACTCTGTGCTCGGCGTGACCGCTCGGATTAAAAGTGTATTTATTACAATATGGATTTTCTAAAAAAATTATGTAAAACTTTTTCATTATGCTTTATATGTTTGAGAATAACGCAAAGAAATAAATCTTAGCCAAGTAATCCTTCAAAGGGCTCTCTGTGCTTTTCCAAAAATCATAAAAATATTTTACAAGGAAAAAATCTCTGCAGAAATAGTTTATTTACAATTTCCCTAAATGAAAAAAAACAAATACATAAAAGCAGGGACGTAACTAACCGTACAAGTAAGTTCGAAGGTCAAACCGCAGCAAATACATTCTGCTGCCTACAGCTGATGGCAATAATATAACAGTGATGAATTTTTCATTTTCCTAAAGAAATTTTTTTAATGGGTCTGGGTTTTGTTTTTTCTCATTTTGGTTTGAAAAGAAACCGTAATAAAAAAATCTCTCAACATGGGATTACAACAAATCAAATAAAAGGGTTTTTATTTGGTTACAGTATCAAAGATAGCTAAAATGAGGTTTTGAAGTAGCAGCTTTTATTTTTTATGACGTAATATCGCAGATGATATATATAAATTATATCAGTGTAAAAGTGTATTTTTTTATTATGTCAAAAAGTATTGTTTTACTTCATTCCACTAAATAATTTTTTTTAATATTTTATTTTAGATATGCTCGCCCCCCCTTGTACGTTTATCGCGCCCCCAAGGGGGGCTCACCCCACAGTTTGTGAAACACTGCTTTAACCAGAATGAGCATTTCAGGTATCTAAATAAGTGCTTTGTGTGTTTCAGATGTAATCCACACATATTAAGAGTATAAAAACATATATTTCTCCAAATTAAAAAAATAATTACGATGAACATGTTTTTGAGTTGATTTCAATTTCTTGTGCTTTAATTGTTTTTAATTGTATTGATTTTTTAAAAATGTTTAAGTATTACTTGAAAAACAGAGTCATGCACATAAAGATGCTTTATACTAGTTCTGTATCAATTCATTTTTAAAGGTGCTGTAAAATTTTGATGTAAAATAAAATACGAGCTGCAACATGTGTTACTTTCCTTAATTTTTATTTGGGAACATTTGGGATATATCTATCTTCATAAAAGTAAGTTACTTAAAAAGATTATTTTATAGGCTATGTCAGTGCTTCTCAAACTTTCGATTGTTGCGTCCCAATTTTCAGTAATAATTTCCATCGCGCCCCCCTTTCTCCATACAATAACAATAGATTGAATTCAGCAATACTATGCTTTGATACTAAAAAGCTACAAAATGACTTTAACCTCTTAAGTCTCATCATCATATATAAACGCCTCGTTCAGCCAATGTATTAATTGGTCCGGACGTATATATACGTCTTTCCACAGACTGATTGTTTTTTCTGTGAACTTCTATCCATAGAATTATTCCGAAAGCTTTGTAATGCTATAAATTAACTTGACAGTGTTTGAGAAGGATTTACGTTTTCCTCTAGGAAGGATTTTATTCCTCTCCCCCCTCCTCCAATACATCTCATACGTGCACCTATGTGAAAAAAAAGTGGCATTGGGGAGCGAACCGTATAACTTTTTATCTGGGCAGTTAAGGGATTAATTATAAACAGTACAAATTATCAAGATAAGTGTTAATTTTTGTACATAATTGTATATATGACAAACCCATGGAGTCACTGGTAAATATTAAACTTTCTCTTAACTTAATAATAATCAATTACTTATAAAATACATTGTGTGATACATTTATAAGTGTATTATATTAGTATAAATGTTTATTTTAATTTTTAATGTGCCAGAATGTATTTTGTTTGTTTATGTTCAGTAAATTAGTAATTTTTTTCAATAATCTTTTTTTTTTGACTTTTTAATATCCTCGCCCCCCTCCTTGTAGACTTATTACGTCCCCTAGGGGGCGTGCCCACAGTTTGACAAAAACTGCACTAAGCCAAAGCGTTTTTTCCCAGACGTATACATACGTCTTTTCAAAATAGAATCTTTTCTAAGCACTGCTAACCATAAAATTATTCCGAAGACCTTGGAATGCAATTAAAGGACCTTGACAATGTTTACGATGGATTTACTTACTTCAGACTTTTAGCTTCTTTATTCTTCCCCTCGCTATACATCATATACTCGCGCTTACGTGAAAAACGGTGGCATTGAGAAGCGAATCGTGTTAATCTTTAATCAGCAGTTAAGGGATTAATTATAAACCGTATAAGTTATCAAGAAAAGTTAATTTTTTGTTTTTGTTTATATATATATATATATATATATATATATATATATATATGACAATTACTGGTAATTAATAATTTTTTTCTTAACTTAGTATTGTTAAATTAATTATAAAATACATTGTGTAGCACTGATACATTTATAAGTGTAATATATCAGTGTAAACGTGTATTTATTTTTTATTATATCAGAGTGTATTTTGTTTGTTTACTTTCAGTAATTTAACAATTTTTTGTTAAATAATGGTTTGTTTTCGACTTTTCAATAGGCTCGCGTCCACCTTGTAGAGTTATCACGCCCCCCGAGGGGACGAGCCCCACAGTTTAAGAAACGCTGAGTTAAAAGGAAAACAATGTTGGCAGCAAATACATGTGCTAGAACATAATTATTTACCCAGCAGAATTCCTGGTTTTACTTCAAACATTTTCTAACAGTTGACGTGACAGTTAGTAAAAGTTTGCAAATAACACAAAAAAACTGTCCCGAAATCTGTAAATAAATAAAAAGCACATTATATACAACGTTTTTTGAAAAGTTCACTGTCAGCCACTATTAATTCTCGTAATCGGTAGACAAGATTAGATGTCATTTATTGAAAAAGAGCAAATAGAATGACACTACATTCCTCATTGATTATTTCTTGAAGTTTCTCAAATATTCGGAATTTCACTGGTAAGCTGCATTCTTCAAGTGAGTTCAAAGGAAGAAACGACCTGTGTCCAAGTCTAATAAAAAGGTGACCATTGAATTCCTTTTCTGAAAAGCATGTATAACTTAAAGCAATTATACGGTTAAAAATAGTTATCCTCTAAGACAGTGGTCGCCAAACTTTTTCACCTCGTGGACCAGTAAATTCATAATTTAAATCAAGCGGACCACTAATAGGATTTTTAAGCGTTAAATTATTGTTATGAATTGAATTATGTTTCAATGTATCTTAAAACATAGCTTAACACAGTGTCTCTCAAACTTTTGGGCGCGCCACCAAAGGGGCTTGATAACCCTACAAGGGGGGTGCGAGAATATGGAAAACTAGAAAACAAAAGATGGTATAAAATAAAAAATGATACACATTTACACTTATAAATATATCAGTACTGCGCAATGAATTTTATAATCATTTTAAAGATACTACGTTGATAACATGTACAATAATTATCAGTGTACCCATAGGCTTGTCATATATAAAATTAAAAACAAAAATTAACACTTACCTTATTAATTTACATTTATAATAATTCCCTTAAATTCCGGCTATAAATTACGTGATTCGCTTCCCACTGTCGCCATTTAACACGTAAACGAGCATACCTGGTTTACTGAGAAGGGGCAGGTTAAGGGAATAACGAAACAAATAATCTGAAACAAGTATATCCTTTGTAAAGACAATCAAGCTCTTTTTATTGCATTCCATAACCTTCGGAATAAATTTATGGATATCAGTCACAGAAAATATCGTACTTCGGAAAGACGTATATATAAGTCCGGGGCAATTAACAGACTGGCTGAGTGAGATGTTTATATTCGCTGGTGGCACTAAAGAGGTAAAAGTCGAACTGTAGGTTTAGCTTCAAAATATAGTATTATTGGATTCAATGCATCGTTATTGTTGCGGGGCGATGAAAATAATGATTAAATATTGGGTCACGAATATTAAAAGTTTGAGAAGCACTGGCTTAACATGATGAGTAAATATATTCCACAATTTTTTGAGGACCAGAGAAATCTTCTCGCTGACCACTATTGGTCCGTGGACCACCACTTTGTCGACCTCTGCTATAAGAAACTGAAAACTTCAGTAGTCCTGTGAGGAATCGCATCGGCATGCATGAATCAAGATGCCACGAAAGATTCAACCAAATCATTTTAAATATCCACAAAACCATGCAAAAACGTAAGCATATCGTGTTGAAGCAACTTAAGAAAAAGGATCAAAAGCTGGAAGCACCCACTCATGCGCTGAGTCTTTGAGAATAAATAGATTGAAGGTGAAACATACACATAAAGTTTCTCTGCTTCACAAATTCACAAATTTTTCTTGTTCATGTATCCATTGAGATGGAAACGGGTTTCATTGAAAACCCTTTAAAAAGTTCACTTCAATATTCTCTCTGTCAATTATTTCCAGCAACTAATTCCCAAATATTTCCTTTTCTCTATGGATAGACAGTGAAGTGATTGCTGTACTCAAATTTTATACGGAATAAGACACATATTATCATATGCAAGACTTTTTTGCTCAATTGAGATGTGGCTGAATTTTTTCTCGCTCATTTCTCAGGGAAGCGTCCTTTTTTCCCTCAAAGGCGTGTACATTCACTTCTCTAACAGCCTTTTCAGTGCAATTCAACAATTCTGATATTTTCATCCACAATACTAATGCTTTGTTTTAAGTTTTGCACAAGGATTTTAATAGCATCAGTAATTTCCAATTAGCCCTGAAAGCTTTTTATGCCGGTTGTACAAATCGAAATAATTCCTGTACTAGGGAAACCCTTACTCCCAATAAATATTTAATTTTCAACATTTTACTATAGGAATTACTGCTCAGCTCTATATTGCTCATTCAATCACATATAACGGTCTTTTCAATTCTAAACATCAAACCCTTCCAAGGTTGCAAAATTTAATTACTTGTTTACATCAAAAATTGGGGGGGAAAAACACAAAATTAACTTGCAGTGCCTTCTATCGGAAAATCTTTGAACTAAGTAGAGGAATACCTGTTGGAAAAATATTTGCTGTATCACTTGCTTTTGATTAAAAAAAAATTTTTTTTAACCTTAACCCAGCGTTTCTTAAACAGTGACTCGTCCCCCCCCCTAGGAGGCGTGGGATAACTCTACGAGTGAGGGGGAACACAAACATATTAAAAAGTTTAAAAAAAGATTTTTAAAAAAATTATTAATTTACTGAAAGTAAACATGCAAAATAAATTTTTAACATAATAAAAAACAAAAAAATGCACATTACAGTGACATAATAAACTTATAAATGTATCAGTACTGCACAATGTGTTTTGTAATTAATTTAACAATACTAAATTAAGAACAATTTTAATAATTACCAGTCACCCAATGGACCTGTCATATATAAAAATTATGTACAAAAAGTAACATATATCGTGATAATTTGTACAGTTTATAATCCATCCCTTAACTACCGCTTAACAGTTATGCGATTCACTCCCCACCGTTTTCCACGTAGTCACGTGAATGTGATGTATTAAGGGGAGGGGGGAAGAGGAATAAATAAGCAAATATTCTGAAATAAGTAAACCCTTCGTAAACACTGCCAAGGTCCTTTTATTACAATCCAAAGCCATCAAAATAACTACATGGATAGCAGCGCACAGAAAAAATCGTACTTCGGAAATATGAATATATACGCCCGCGGCAATAAACATTTTGGCTGAGCGACACGTTTTTATACGCCGGTGACACTTAAAAGCTTAAAATCGTGTAGTGATTTTAACGTCAAAGTATAGTATTTTAGAATTCAATACATTGTTATTGTAAGGAGGAAGGGGGAGGGGGCGCGATGAAAATTATGATTGAATATTGGGTCACAAATACTGAAAGATTGAGAAAAACTGCCATAACCATTTCTTGTTATAAATTTTTGAAAACCATCAATCTACTTCACGAAGGAAACCGTTTTTTTAATCCTAAAAAAAAAATTTCTACTCTATTTTAGACATTTCTTCCTGATGGTGACATTCAGACATAGTTAAAGACCATTAATAATATTTCAATTTTATTAGTTACGTGCCTACTCATAAAATTATATTTACTATAAAATGAACAAAAATTAAATTGTGATTTACTAGAGTAGGACAAATCTTAGACTAAAGGATATGTTATAGGCTCACAAGCATGTTCGAGAAAATCAGTTTCATTAATGTTCATGTCATTTTGTTATTATTGGAAAAAATAATGCTTTCCATTTGATTTCTTTATCTATTAAAAGCAGAACTATTTATTCTTCATTTAATATCCCTACTTTATTTGGTAATTGTTTATTATTTGTAATAATTCTGTTACATTTTCAAAGTTATTTTAGTGAATAAATTTACAGAGAAAGTCCTTATGTATGTGAAAGAGAAATAATGGATATTTTTTTTAACCTTATGGTATCGTATATACTGAAAATCACGTAGCATATTTTTTCAGAATTTTGCTGCTTTTAGCGTTTTCTGAATAATGCAATACAGATTAAAGATTGATGAAAGAATAAGTATATAAAATATATCATAAATAAAAATTATATTTAATGAAATCTCGATGAAATGAACGTAAAAGATAAGGATGGCTAATATATTTAATACGAGCACAGCTTACTGTGAAACCGAAAGCAAAAGCAAAGCTGTATTGCACTAAGCATTTACAACGATAGCTTTATTCTTATTTAAAGATAAGAATAAAAAAAGAATAAAAACTTATTTATATGATTTTAGTAATCTAATGTGTATTTGAAAATATAGAATCAAAGTATAAACATTTTGATTGATTGCGAAAAATCAGTCTTCTATGATGAATAAGTGCTGTCAAACGGAAAATAAGATGGATTGCTTGTCCTTCCTTTTTGAACTGGTCGTCTGGATTTGGTCTATTTCCTTCAACAAAATCAGAACTCAAAAGAAACAAAATTTAAAAAATAAGAAAGAAAATGAAAGGAAATCTGACAGAGATTAAATAGATTAGTTCATTAAATAGATCTGTAATTGAATTAAATTTTTAATACTCATTAGTTTTAGTTTTACACATAAATTACAGAATCATAATTACTTAAAAACTGATAAAAGTAGTTAAGGAGAGTTTGTTAAGGTTGTACTACAAAGCAAAACGAAAGCTATTGACCTCGGATGTCGTATTTTTGAACGAAGCTCAAGTAACGAGGGAGATACCTTAGTATGCACCAAATCTACGACCTTACACAACCTACTAACAGGAGGACTTTGAGGCTCAACAGTTTTAATGAACATCATTCTATCCCAATAGATGGTCTTGACTGGCACTATGGCTCAAATTAATGAAATGGCGGCCACGAGTCCGTGATTATGACCACTAGGCTATCGGGGTCATTCTGATAAGTCGAGAACAAACCAGTTAGCTCTACTTTATGCGATAGACCCGGAAAAACTTTATTTTTCTCCAGATTATTTTATTTACGCGTATATTGAAAAAAGTACGACAAGAAATTTTATGTGACAATTATATCGCGCTTTTTAAAACCGCCTATGCATTTAATTATTATTGAGATGGAATGATACAAAATATTCTACTTAAAAAATTTATCTTCTACGGAAAGTGTTTGTTTTAGTATATATTTGCAAAAGGTAAATTCGCTAATAGTTTTTAAATAGAAACTGAAACAAATGCTCTAAAGAGACAAAGTGTCAACTGGTCTTGAGTTAAAATTTAAAGTTTTGCTTTTTTCGCAATAAATGTAATACAACCAGTTGCAGAGCTCACAAATGCAACTAGTGGCCGCGGTATCCGAGTGGTATACGTATCAGACCGTGGCTTGCCTTGTCACGAGTTCGAGCCCAGTACCACTAAAGATCCGCCGTGTAGGGCAGAGATGCACGTTAAATCTGTCAAGGACTGAAACGTTCTCCCGTTGGTGTGGTGTTCTAGTTAGGAGAGGAGGTGCCAGCTGAGGTGTCGTCCACGTCACTTCACCATGGTTCAAAATTACGTGGTCCTTTGACAAAAGCCCTCGTGTAGCTGAACAGTGCGATGTTAATATTCACTCGCTGAAAGCTCAAAATATTATTAATTGTGCTTCAGAGAAATTTTTCTACCTGAAATTTAAATTGTTTTCTAGAGAAAGTATTAAAATAACTCTTACTGCATGAATATTTTTTTTTTAGTTAGGGTTTGTAATTTTAATAATGCATGTCCCACTTCTTATAATATTTATTCATGATCAACACCAAAATTTTAAATTTTAGCAAAACATTACAATTTCAGTAGATTATCTGGAGCGTGATAACCCTACAAGGGGTGGCGAGTATATTGAAAAGTCTAAAACAAAAAAATATTATTTTAAAAAATTATTTTTTTCCTGAAAGTAAGCAAATAAAATACATTCTGACATAAAAAATAAAATACACTATTACATTGATATAATACACCTATAAATAAATCAGTACTGCGCAACGCGTATTTCATAATTAACTTAACAATACTAAGTTAAGAACAAGTTTAATAATTATCAGTGACCCCCCTATAGCAGAGGGGACGAACTTTTATGGATCAACGTGCCATTTTTTTCTAAAGAAGTGATTAATGAAGTATAGACGTGCCGTCAAATAATTTTGACTTGTGATTATTGGAAAATAATAAAACTATATACTAACAACACAAAACTTCATTTACTACGAAAAAATACCTTTTGCACTGTACAGTTATAAATGCTTTAGTTATACGTGTAATTCAAATTAAAGTAAAGTTAATGTAATTTCTGTTGTTGCAGATTGTGTTTGGTTGACAAATAACTTATATTAGAATTGTAAGAAGCTACACTGCTGGACAATTGCTAAGGACGGATCACAAATTGCTATGTAGCATAACATTAAGCGAGACATGAGGCCTAGTAGGATAAAATATAGTTGCCACACTGTTCAGACATTAGAATAAAGAATATTTATTGTTCTGGAAAGTACAAAAGCTGTGAAACATCTGAAAGAAAAAAAAATGTTCATTTGATCTGCGTACGGAGAAATGGAACAATGCATTTAAAAGTCAGCAGGCACCTTAAAGAAAGGTATCAGTACGGGATATGTCCACCGTGGAGTGTGATGCAACATTCCACACGTCGTACCATACTTTGCACAACATTATCCAGCAGCTGTTGAGGCAATTTATCCCATTCCTCTGTGAGTGCACGGATGAGGGTGTTCTTGTTTGTCGGAGGATAGTTTCGACCAGCAACTTGCCTCCCCAAAGCATCCACATTTTCAATGGGGTTTAGATCTAAAGAACGCGCTGGCCATACGAGACGTTGAATACCCTCGCTGTCTAGACAATTCTGAACAGCGAGTGTTCGATGACATGTTGCGTTGTCGTCCATAAAAACAAATTTATCACCGACAGCACCACGGAAAAGACGAACATGAGGAAGTAGAGCTTCATCAATGTATCGTTGGCCCGTCATAGTCCCATTCGATACCACATGTAGGCGCGTGCGGCCATTGATCATGATGCCGGCCCACACCATGATACTGCATGCCGGATATCGGTCCTCTTCCTGGATATTTTCTGGACGATAAGCAGTACCACTCTCGCGCCAGATCAGTTGGCGTCTACAATCCGATGACAGACTGAACCTACTCTCATCTGAGAATAGTACGCATGCCCAGTCCTGTTCAGTCCAATTGTGATGCTCACGACACCATTGCAAACGGGCAGTACGGTGCTGTCTGGTCAATGGGACACACACATCAGGTCTGCGTGCGTATAGTCCTCCTCCCCCTTAAACGTCTGGCAACAGTTTTTCGGAAGATCTGCTTTCCTGAGGCAGCAAGAAACTGATATGTCCCCTGCTGAGCTGTGGTGCGCCTGTTTTTTTTTTGCTGAGAGGACGATATATCTGTCTTCTGCAGGCGTCGTACTTCTAACACGACCTCCCCCGTGCCGTCTACTACACATTCCAGTAGTTTTAAATGACTTCCACAGCCGTGAAACAACGCTGTGAGCGATGTCGAACTCCCTGGCAACATCTGTTATTTTTCGCCCTTCTTCGATCTTTCCAATAATTCGGCCACGCATAAAATCATCTATGTGATGTCGGGAAGACATGCCAAAAATTTTAAGTTTGTCTATTAAATCTTTCCTGTAAAACTTTGACTTGAAACAACAACTGTCCACACGCGTCAAAATCTTTAAAGCTCTTATGAACGCTATCACGTGATGAACAGACGTGGGAAAAAAATTTGCATACTCATACTTCTTCTTACTAATATCCCGCACTTATTCTAATTTTCCACATTTTGCTTCCTTTCATTTTGTGGTTGCTATGGATGATAGTGTTATCCGTCCTTAGCAATTGTCCAGCAGTGTACTTTTTGTAAAATACATGCTGAATTGGGGTCATCCGCCAAACGGTTTCTAACCAATTAATTATTTTTACTGTGTTTACAATTTCTTTCAAAATACCCTTTTACAAGCTATGTTCTGCATACCTCTATTCCAGAACATTAAGCAAACACCGCTTGTCGCCTTTTCTAATAATGCCATGTTTCTGGGTCAATCAAATTTGAAATTATCTGTTACACTATCTTACACGTTTTGTTGTTTTGCTGAACTAGTCATATTAAATAGTTAAAAATCGCAAATATAACACAGATAAATTTTAAAATATAGTTTTGTGAATGAAATATTGACTATGCTTTGCGTAGACAAACTTTTCATCATAAGCAATTGTAGTCTACGACGTATTGATTGATTGATTGATTGAATATTAACGTCGCACTGTTCAGCTACACGAGGGCTTTAATCTACGACGTAACTGAGGTAAGCCAATAACAAACGAGTGTGCGCTCCGCCCCCGATCACTCGCGTTTGTTTGTAATACTTCATAGTAAATTTTGAAATTTTGAAATAAAGTGCAAACCATTTTCATCACTGGCGTACCAAAAATATTGTGTCACGTCCCATCAATGGATTAATGGCACGCGTGCCACTGGTTCGCCCTTCCTGTCCTATAGGTTTGTCATATATAATATTAAGATTACACAGTACCCTAAAAATTTCATTTTTACCGGTTTTTTTTTTTTTTGCAGTTTCTGGTGGCCCGTATCATTGAGAAGCTTGCCTTGAAATTTCAGAACTGTTAGCAAATGAGTTTTTAAGATATTTGAAGTTTTATGAACTATGGTTTTGGTTTTGGTTTAATTTTAAAGCATTTTTCATGTCTTAAATTGAATTAATTAAAAACATTTTTGAGCAGATTTTAGTGCGAAATGGTTATTAATTCCAATTTTCATTACTAAAATCATTTCTGCTTGATTATGTTTTGAGTTTTTGAGTTCTCATAATTAATTAATTAAGATTAATTTCATGGATAATTTCTGCTTTAAAAATAGTTTATATAACTTAAAAGCCTTATCATTAATGTTTTCTGTAGAGAAAATGCCATGGCCAATGCCTTCTCAGGTTTCTGTGAGAAACAATATTTCGAAGAGATGGAATACTACTGAAAATGATGTATCTAAAAATCAGTTTTCAGCTGATTCTGCAATTAGATTTCCGAATACAAGTATTCTGAATTCAAATGCTGCAGATATAACTCAATATTTCCTTGATGTACCAAACTACATTATACTAAACATATTGTAGTACTATATTTTCGTATTTTAAAGTCGTACGACACCAGCTAAAACTTCCTAAACCACCCCAATTTAAAACTGAAAAAAAATTAAATTTTATGAGCTAACCTGACTATTTTTAGCTTAAGTTAGTATCATTATTATTTTGTACATAAATGCTTCGCGTTTCAAAACCTTTGTGAAATATTAGGTTAAGATAAAGCTGAATAAACTGACGTCTTAAATGCTATCAATATTATGCAAAAATATATTTTGAATTAAATTTATAATTTTCAATCATATTTAATAAAATTAGTGCTTTAATGCAGAACATACATTGAAAAATAACATACAAAAAATTAGAGCTTTACGGGCATTATAAGTTTTTGTTTTATGACTTTACAAACTTTAAATGCGTTTTTCTCAGGCATTGAATTTTGAAAGCATCAGTGTTTTCTAATCCCTAAGACTTTTTTCCTGTTAAAGATAAAGTCTTGACTTTTTGTATATATTCCCAAACGAATGCTCTATGAAGGTTAGCATGGATTTATGGCTGAGAGAGTTCTCTAGTTATTTTTCTAAAAAATGCTAAATTTGATATTTTAAAAATTTTCGTGTTTTTTCCAGGTTTGTCTAGAAAAATAATTATTAGAAATCAACAAGGGAATAGATTTTCAAAGTCATACTAACTTTTGTTTGTAATAACTTAAGAAACATTAATATCTTAAAATGACTAAAAAATTTTAAAAATTGAAAATTTTATAAGAGTTTGAAAAACTTCAAAAATTCCTATTTTTTAAAAAAAATTGTAAAATAATGGTTGGTTCAACTGACTTTTTACTTACAGAGTCAGCTTAATAACATAATCTAAATATAAAACATAAATTATTTTTACTGTAACTGTCTCCAAAAAAATTTTTTGAAAAAATGTACCGTGTAGCTTTAAAAACAAAAATCAACATGTAATGAAGAAAATGTTTCATTAAGTTTGCTCATTATATGCAATTTGCAGCAGAAAAACCAAAAAAGTAATAGTTCTGCTTGGTAATGTCTAAAGAAGGGGTACTCAAACTTTTTTTTCGCCGAGTCACATGCACATAGGACAACTATTTCACATGGGCTTTAACATGATGATTTATTAGGGGGACCCCCCAAAAAATATTTCGTTGCTGTTACAAAGATTTTTTTTAAGAAAGCCAATTTATCTAGTCTTTAAAGAGTTCCTCAAGAAAAAGAACCATTAAAAAATTTGTTCTCAGTGGTATAGTGACGAGCATAATCATATTTTTTTTAAATATGACATTTTCACAGCAGATCAAAAAATTATCGATTCAAGTTTGTATTTCTCTACCAAACACACAATCAAGATACTAGTCTTCTTGAAACACACAATATATATTCTTTAATTATTTTTCACTTGGTCACTACTCTGTCTCTCAATACTCTCTCTACTCTCTACTCTCTCAATTCGTACCAGCATAACATTGGCAGTAAAATTGATATATGTCAGTGTTTCTCAAACTGTGGGGCGTGCCCCTTTTGGGGGGCGCGAGTATATTGAAAAGTCAAAAACAAAATACTATTTAAAAATTATTGATTTACTGAATGTAAACAAACGAAATATTTTCTGATATAATAAAAAATAAAATCACATTTATACACTGATACAATACACTTAAAAATGTATCAGTACTGAGTACAACGTATTTTATCAGTAGTTTAATTATACTAATAAGTAAGGGGTCACAGGGGTGTTAAATTTCTCTGGAGGTCTGAAAATGTAAACAATATTTAAACAGGTATAATTTCTTTAAATTTAAGTTAAATAATTTGAATCTTTTACACATTACTTATAAGGGAATGGGGCTTCAGAAAAGTATAAAATGTTTAAAATATAATCATAATTTTAAAAATTATAAGCATATAAAAATAAGAAACTTTTCTATAAGAAATATTTATTAAGTTTTACGTCGCGCTTGCTATTTTCTAAAAGAGTAGGTTTAATTACTAGCTATAAGTTGATTTATAAAGACAAATGTATTCCTAATACTTTGTAGCTACTTTTATATAAATAGAATAATAACTTACATATTTTAATAAATAAAAACTATACATTTTTAAAAAATATTTAAAAAATTGCAATATTTTACAAATATTTTTAAATACAAAAGATATATAATGCTAAAATTAGGTAGCGATTAAAAAGTATGATGCATTGTATGATTCTATAAAGTTTTATACATCAGAGGCTAATATTTTAGGAAATAGCGTGCACAAAGCAAAAAATACTTAATATTTATTATATAATTTTCATATGCTTATGACTTTTAAAATTATTATTATATTTTGAACATTTTATACTTTTCTGAAGCCCCATTCTATTTTAAACAATACGTAAAAGATTCGAATCATTTAATTTAAATATAAAAGAATTATACTCGTTTGAAAGTCGTTTATGTTTTAAGACCTCTAGAGAAATTTAACACCTCTGAGACCCCTTTTAAGAACATGTTTGATAATGACCAGTGACCTCATGGGCATGTATTAACACCTATCTTGATAATTTGTAGGTTCTATAATTAATCCCTTAACTGCCGATTAAAATTTACGCGATTCGCTCCCCAATTACACCCTTTTCCATTTAGACGCGCGTAATTCGATGTTTTCTCGAAGAAATTCGTAATTCGAAGAAAAGGAATAAATAAATAAACAAATCCTCTGAAATAAGTAAATCCTTCGCAAACACTGTCAAGGTCCTTTTATAGCATTCCAAAACCTTCGGAATAATTTCATGAATAGCAGTGAACAAAAAAGATCGTTCTTTGGATAGACGTATATATACGTCCAGAAAATAAATGCTTTGGCTGAGAGAGACGTTTATATGCGTCGGTGGCACTTAAGAGGTTAAAGTCGTAGAGTAGCTTTAGCGTCAAAGTATAGTATTATTGAACTCAATACATTGTTATTATATGGAGGGGGGTGCGATGAAAATTATGATTGAATATTGGGTCACGATTTATGAAAGTTTGAGAAGCACTGATATATGTGATTTCATGATTGATAAAATTTCTCGCTAAATTCTTAATGTATTATTTTTAAGTAATTGAATTTTTTAGTGCAATGAGCCATGACCAATGCAACTCAGAAAGTTCCGGGGGGGCCACATGTGGTCCACAGGTTGAGAAGCACTGGTCTAAAGACTCAAAGCATAATGAAATGCTGTAAGCGACTTCCTCCTGAAGTCACTCCCTCACCGTCCTTCCTACCTAAAGATGTTGGAGGAAACAAAGCATGTCCAAAAATTTTCATAAAAATTCTAATTTATTATTATTCAAGCACTGTAATTAACCACAAAATAAACCGCAAGAGGAAGCCTCTGGAGTGATATAAAGAAATCAAAGCTGAGTGAACAAGCGCAAGTAAATAGATGAAATTAACCCAGTGTTTATCAAACTGTGAGGCACGCCCCCTAGGAGGGCGTGTTAACCCTACAAGGGGGGCGCAAGCATACTGAAAAGTCAAAAACAAAATATTGTTTAAAAAATTAAGTTACTGAAAGCAAATAAATAAAAAAGGAAATACACATTTACACTTATAAGTATATTAGAACTGCGCAATGAATTTTATAATTATTTAAAAATACTACTTTAAGAACATGTTTGATAATTATCAATGTCCCCATTGGTTGACAACTATGAATTTAAAAACAAAATTTAACACTCATCTTGGTAATCTGTGCACTTTATAATTAATCCCTTAAATGCTGATTAAAAATTATATCATTCACTCCCCTATATCACCGTTTAACACGTAGACGAGCGTATCTGATGTATGGGGGGGGTAAAAAATAAAGAAACAAATAATCTGAAATAAGTAAATCCTTCTCAAAGAGAATCAAAATCATTTAATTGCGTTCCAAAGCCTTCGGGATAATTGTATGGATAGCAGCCACTGAAAATATCGTACTTAGGAAACACGTATATATACGTCCGAGGCAATTAACACATTGGCTGAGCGAGACATTTACATACGCCGGTAGCAGTTAAGGGGTAAAAGTTCTGCTGCAGGTTTAGCTCCAAAGTATAGTATTATTGATTTTAATGCATCGTTATTGTATGGAGGTGGGGGCGAAATGAAAATAATGTTTGGTTATTGGGTCGTGAATATTGAAAGTTTGAGAAGCACTGAATTAACCTAATCAATCTCAACCTATAAATTCCTAATCCACTAATTTAGTATAGTGGTAAGACTCCGTTCTTAACTCAAGTTGCGTAAATCACTTAAATCTCACCTTAGTAGCGCTGCAACAGATTCTCCGTTCCTTCTGCCATACAACTACTAAACTCTGACTTTATACAGTCTAACTAATCTGCATATAATAGTTTCTTCTTGAGAAGGATGTCTGTGAACCTAACGCGAATGCTAGCCCAAAGATTCCCCAAGAGGATTAGTATGAAGGTCGCGTAAAGACCCGTCACAATGCGTTCAAAATAAATTAAGTTTTAATGTTTGATTTAAATGTGTTGACTGTTAACATCAATGCTTAATTTCCTTAACAGAGATAACTGCTTTGTAGCTATCACCAACGTGCTAATAGATTTGTGTAAAGTGTTAATAATTTTGAATTTTGCTTAATAAAATGAATTCCACCCCTTAATTTAAGTGTTAGCTATAAATGAGTTGTATTTTTTTAATGTATAGAGAAATAAAATATTTTTAAATTAAAAACATTACAATATCCACGTTATAGTTTCTATACCACGACGTAATAATATCATTAATTCAGATGATCATGGCCTAATCAATTTAAAGTTTTGTCTGTAGCGTAAAAACTCAAAATTAGATAGAAACAAAATAAAATCACATTATCGTTGTCTTTTACAAAACTTAGTTCTGGTACCTTTTTTTCGACGCTAAATACAAGAAAAGTTATTTTGATTAATAAACAATATTCCTAAGAAAAATAAACTACGAGGATCGTTTGAATAAAAAATGTATGTTGTACATTAATAATCTTTATTCATATTGATCTTCAAAATAGTTTCGAACATTTATAGTCTAAATCAGTGGTTTTTAAATTTTTTCAACTCACGAAACTCCGAGAACTGGAAGGTGTTTTAGTGGAACGCCTAAAACTAGAAAGTACTTTTGTGGAACCATGTTCCACAAAAGTACAATTATCTCGCGGAAGCCGGAGTACTGGACAATATAATATTTACAATGTTGTAGATACTATATACAAATATAAGGAAAAATCAATTTAATATTAGTTTATTCTATTAAAGTAAATTTTTTAAAGTAATGCAAAATAAAGCTATTACGTAGAAATAAAATTTTCAGTTCCTTAATGACAAGGAGGAGCTCTTAATTTTAGTGAGAAAACAAACTTTATAGAGAACGTGAATCCCTTATGTGCATACACATTTATAATTTTTTTTCATTTTTTTTTATTGTGACCACTTTTTTATAAGACCACTGGTCTAAGTTAATAAAAATATTATGACTTCGGTCTTGACAACACACAAAGACATTGTTATTTCTTTAGAATATGAAACTGAAAGTCCTTAGACAATGTTTTGAATATTTATGTTACTATATTTACTTAAAAGAGAATAAATCTCAAACTCAAAGCATTTAATCATTCAAAATTTCACGCATGACAATATTTTTCTTTTTAAGTGAAATAGCCATTTCAATATTAGAACTAAATCAAATATGAGTGCTCAGAAATATCTGCGGTATACTTTCTTGGCAAAGTGTAGCTGTTACGATGACGCCGCCCATATAGTTGATGTCATTTTGTCACTCCAGTCGTTAATATTAAAAGGAGAAAATGAAAATCCGTTTGAAATGTATCCAAGAACAGATAGATCATTACACAGGGAGAAGAACAATAGAAATTATGGACTCAGTTGTTGGACAGAATCCTTTTCTTTAGAAACATTCTTATTATCTGACATGACCTATTATATCTTGAGTACTCCACTTGGAGAGTAAAATTATTGGCTACATAAAATTTGCAAAATAGGTCAGATGAAAAAAGAAATATTTGCCAGAGAAAGGAGTATGAAGTCCCACGAAGTTCAACTGCATTAGGTGAATGACGTCATTACTATTTTCAATAGAGTTCTTTTATGTTCTAACTTGAAAAAGGAGTAAGAAAGCTGTTTTAGTTCTTCTGCTGCTTTTAAAAGCTTAATTTAATAAGTGCAAATTTGACAAAAGAGTAAGAAAATTATTATTAAATAATACTTTATTTAAATGACGGATCTTTTTTAAAGAAATAAAAAATTTTAAGAAAGATTAAAAAATATTCATAGTCAAAAACTATTGTTGAAAACCTTTATATTGCAGCTCTTATATCACAATAATTCATATACTTTATATAGATCAGGACAACTTCAAAATAAACCGGACTCACTCTCGACCTATGGGAACAGAGTAGGCCGGCCAATAGCGAAGCGAGCTTTGGGATCGGCTCGGCACCCAAAATCACGTCTAGCATGACACACCCACTCTCAAAGGGTCACCATAGGCTGCCCCCTGATTGGACTACGCACACTCACGCTGAAGCTATCAAATACTCGCTCTTTTTAGGCGAAATTCAGACGAGGCGAGTTTTCCGGCGGTGCGGGTAACCCTGCGCCGAAGGAATTCCCGACTTCCTATTCTTAAAGTCCGCTCTGGTGGACAAGTCTTTAAATTTAATTACACACATATAACACAACCACACTAATGCATTTATTTCAATTACACACCACACACTTGAATTCTCATTTATTTCCTACACCCAAAAGTAAATTCTTTAATAATCATTTAAATATTCTTAAACTCAACACAAAATTATTTAATTAAGCAGCAAAGGGCTAAGTGAAAGCTGAACTCATGTAACTCATCCAATTCATCATGATAGGAGATTGAGCTTCCCTGCGGGAAGCAGGTACTCCAGTAC
Organism: Trichonephila clavipes; assembly: GCA_019973935.1. Classification (NCBI taxonomy): domain Eukaryota; kingdom Metazoa; phylum Arthropoda; class Arachnida; order Araneae; family Nephilidae; genus Trichonephila; species Trichonephila clavipes. The sequence goes on from BMAU01018853.1 coordinate 97,866, forward strand.
TCCATCAACTTATATAGATCAGGAGTAAAATTTTTGTATACATAGTTATTATTTCATTTTGCAAGTTATTAAGATTGCGAATCCTTCTTTTTATACTTATACGTATATAGATCAGTTTTTTTTAAATATTTTTCTTACATTAATATTGCAGTCTTTTTGGTCTAGTCAAATAATGATGGCAATCCAAATTAGCCTAGACATTAACAAACGCTCTTTGTGTGTGTATGTGTGTGTGTGAAATAAAACATTTATTAGTCATAATAATCCAATATGACCAGTGTGCTGACGTTTTAACAAGTGAGCGTGTAAGTTAAGAGGGTCTGGATCATGACTTTTTGAAAAATTATCGATTTTCACCTTTTTTATATTTTCTAAAAGTTCAAACATTTCTGTTTAAAATGATATATGATATGAGGAAATACGATAATTAGAAGCATTGTTATTATTAAATAAATGAAGCTACTCCTTGATGCGTATCAGATGAACTCTGCTAAGAGCACACGTGTTCCTCCTTGCATTAGTTTCTGATTATCTCGAATCCGTATGATGTTCAAAGGGAAAAATTAGAATGTATTGTGTTTATCCAAAAATTATGGAATCAAAAACTTTAAAATTAGACATAAATATGGCTATTGAACAGTTCAATGTGAATCATGTAGCAAAATTAATGATTTTAAGAGATTGCGATATCAAACAAATTATAACTGTGTGGCATGCTCAAAAAATAGATGCACGTAGGATTTGTGTAGTACAATGAAAGCATCTAGAGATCCGAAAAAAGGCAAAATTGTTAAAAGTAATGAAATAAAGAAAAGAAGAGTCTTTTGTAGGTGCAAAGGGTAAAGAGGCGTGGAGGGTTCATATGCTTCTGGAAAGTGCTAAAAAAAAGTATAAATGCTCAACAAATTACAAATTTTTATCTTAAAGCCTGTTTTCTCAAAATGTAATATTTTTCACTTTGTGTACCTTTTTCTCAAAAACTACTTAGATAATCCTCAATTTTTAGTAAGCATACTTTTAGCGTAATGTTTACATATTTTAATGGATGGAATTAAATATATCTGGCAAACTCTGTTTTATATAAAAAGTTTTAAAGTTAAACTTAAGGGGAAAAAAATTGACATCTTTTACAAAATTCATAATTTAATTTTTTACAACAAGACGTTAAAGTGTGGTTCATAGTGCAAATAACCTACTGTAAAGTTTTTTTATCTATAAGGAGTAAGTAGTTTCCGAGAAAAAAGCACCTTAACTTACGCAATTTAACATGGGCACCTATGGAAGTGCTGCACCCCCTTTATACTATTCACAAAAATCAAAATATTTATTCGTGAAGATCTGGATCTCTTCATTTCATTTCTCAAGGGCGGAGGGATATCGCAGAACCACTACAAATATTATTAAAGAGTTAGGAATAAAATTCATACATCTTACATACATACTAAATTCATAAATATCGTGTTAAACATTCCTTATTAAAAAAAAATAGCAGAAAATATAAGAAAGGCGGTTGCTGTCTACGAAAAAATATATAAATCAGTGTTAAAGTGGTATTTTTATATAATACGTTCTTAAATATAATATGTTCCATAAAAATATTCTGTGTTAGACAAATTATCAAATCTGATAGTAAAAAGTGGTAAAAGAAATTTTTAATTAACAAACGCAAACAGTTTCTTAGATTTTATCCATAGGAATATTCGCATACATGCAAATTCTGTCAATTTTAAAAATATATTTCCTTATTATATCCGATTAATATACTTTGCTACACATAAATTAAAACCTTAAACTTCAGATATAAATTTTTTAAAAAATAAGATTTCCTACTACAATAACTATTATTTTTTAATTTAAATTTCTGAAAAGTATTCAAATAACTGCTATTGCGAATAATAAAACTGCTGACAAATTATTTGAATTTTTCTTGAGAGTAATTATGTAACAAACGATTTTCCTTTTTACCATTTACTAAGAAGCTCATCTATATTAAAAAAATGAATATTTTTCCCATAAAAAATGAATAAGAAAAAGTCATCAAAATGTATAATATTTGCTAACTAAATAAGAACCAATGTACATATTTTTATAATTCTTGAAATACGACATAAGTTACACTACTTCTTATTGAGTTATATATTTCTACATTTAATAACATCTTAATGTATTAATTGTGCACTACTATATATATAGTCTTGGATTTGAAGGCATTTATGATAAAAAAAGTTTTAGAAATATTTTTATTCAAAAATATTTGTTTGTAAAAAGTAGCTTTCAACATCACTAAGCTGCCTCCGAAGGATAGTTTGAATTTCAAATTTTTATTGTAAAACCTTTTTGTAAATAAACTGTTTTTATTCAGAAAGAAACTTAGAGTCACATACGACTACTAATAAACGTAGAAAAGAGTGTCAAATACTTTGTAAGAAGTAAGTAAAATAAAAATATATAAGTAGAACTCCTGCCAAATCCATCTAAGTCTTCAAAAGTTATACGTAAAAATTTCCAAAAACTTCGAGCACTATTTTTAAGATAAAACATGGAAACACGTAGCAAATATAAAGTATTTTTATTCGTAATAATAACACAGGGGTACACAATTAATGTTCAGAAAAAATACAGAACATGTTTTCAGTGATTTTTGTGTCATTCAGTGTGCTGATTGTGAAAATGTCTTCCGGTGTTTTCCATCGCGTCCAAATTTTTTGTAAAATCGATATAAATTTTTTGATCAAACCCTATTTGAAAATGAATTCTCTCAAACAATTTAGCCTAGGAAATTTAGTGTGCCTGTGGTTTTTATTCAGTTAAATCTATGAAAATATTGGTTTTTGGTAATTGGTTTCTCAGCAATTAGATGAAAACCATTGTTTCTAGAACTTTTAGGTTGTCTTTTATCGACAGAAAAACAACAAATTTCTTTAAGACTTAAACATTTTTCAGCCAATTATGGTGTAATTTATAAATGAATATCAGTGGTGTACATTAGCAATAGAGTGACAAATTTAGCGGACTGTAATAAATTGTAATCTAAGACTAAAAGTTTCGGTTTAGAGTTGAAAGAAAATTGATTCAATAAAAAGTCAAAGTTCAATTTGATATTATTGGATATATTTCAATGCTGAAGAATATTTCAATATATGAATGGAATAGTTCACATGTAATAACATAGTTCACAAGTAATAGCATAATTCCCAAGTTAGAATTTCGACACAAGAATATTTCACAAGAGAATGTTTCACTATAGAGTGTGTTTATATCTTAAGAAATATACATGCACTGACTGTTGCCACAAGACTACTTCTAAATAGAAGCGTCTCACTGCAACAGCGCTACCTAACGGCTTTTACTATTCAACAACTGACACACTATTTCAATTTGTTTTTATTAAGGTTTTTACATAAAATAGATGATTGACCAAGAGGGGCAAAAATTATGCTTGTGTACATATAAGTTTAAAGCATATTTTAAAATGTGCAAGAAAGCAAAACAAACAAAATTTCTCCTTAGATACGTTCTCTTTTTTCCGTTGAAACTTCTTTATTTTTGACGCTCTTCTTTTATATTTAATCTCAGGTCTATCTCGTTTAACATCCAACAATAGTCGGCTAGTCCTTGTTCATTCTTCCTTGATCTCTGTGCTCCAAATCTTCGATACCTTAATGAAACCTATCATCTGTTCTTCCCTGACTAATCCTAAATATTTGGGGAAAAGTCAACATGTGAGTGAAGGAAATGTATTTTCACACTCTTGAAATTTCTCCAGTTCATTCATTTCAATTATTTTACTGTCAGGATTCTTGCAATTGCCTAGAAACTTTCTGACGACATCTTTGAAAATAACTCCTGTTTCTTTTTTTCTTTGATGTCATACAATTCTCAAATTCGTTTTCCTTCATAAGCTTGCGAATATCTGGACCAACAAAGATTACCTCTGTCAACTTGGCTTCGGATATACCTGGAACTTTTTTGCAACTCATTTGGTGGCAAAGGCGCTGAAATATTAGGTAAATGAGGAACGAGGCGTACGGCCGAAGGAATATTATCAGGATATGATACCAGCTTTTGTTTTTGTAGATAAGACAACTATGGCTTAAACAGGATCAAAAGTAAAAGTCATCAGAGTGATTTTTTGGCTCCCTCCATGTCATAGAAATTTCAAATCGTACAGCAGTCTTCTTTCCTTTGAGCCAGAGGCATACATCACTGAGGCACTTTACACAGATTTTATGACGAGCCCATGATTTGTTATGATCTCCATGTTTCATCACAAAATACTCAAGATAAAGATGTTTTACGTAGTCTATAATGCTCTTCATGCGATTTTTAATTAAACTGTCTTTGCCGTATATGTAACAAACGTCATTCGGCAAATTTTCACTTCTCAAACTCAAAGTCATGTTTCACTAAACGCACAGAAAAAAACAGAACTGTTAAAAATGTTTCTGAGATGAAGCTCCCACTTACGCAGCGCATGCACTACAATAAATTACACATGAAAGAAAAATTGAAACTAAAGTCAAAATTTCAGCGTCTTACGTTCAGAATCAATCCGGACGAGTGACAGTCCCTGCGTTATCAAGCCAAGATAGGATCTAAGTTAATGATTCGCGCGACGCTATTGGTAGAGAAATATTGTGACAGGAAGAGAAGAGAGAGAGAGAGAAAGGGAAAGTAAAGATGTCACCGAGTGTTATTCTGTTTATTTCACCAAAGTTGAATGAAGGTCAGCCAAGGAGGGAAGAAATTCAAATCTGTAAAACTTTTTGGTAAATGTGCATAAAAATCCAAGTAAAATTTAATTTTTCTAAAAACCGGGATTTATTTCTGAAATCAGCATTAGAAAATACATTGAGGTCATCTATCACTGCTCTTATATTTTTTTCATTGCAACCCTGCGTAATTTATATGTATTGATAAAAGTAACAAAAGGTTGTAATGGTATCCTCAATTCAACCTAGCTAAGTTCCAAGGCTTAAGCTCTTATATTGGCGTGATCCTATCCCGATATGAAAATAGGAGTAATGGACATAATAAAACATCTTAAAAAGAATTATAAGCATAAATATCTACTGTTTATTATTATGCTTATTCAAAACATAAAGGAAATCTAGCATTTTAGTTTTTTATTTTTTACTTTTGCTAGAACTACTGGAAAGAATTTAATGAAATTTGATAGGTGTATTGGACTGGTATAATGCAAAAAATAACCATTCAATAGTAAAAATAAACGCGCATGATCGTGCGTAACACTCTTTGAAGTTGAAAAATATGAAACAGCAGTTATATAATATAATAGATAAATTAGTTAATAGGAGGTATGATCCCCTCTCTCTCTCTCTCTCTCTCTTTCAGATAAACAGTTTTACACCGGGATTTTATAACGGAAATAAGGGAGTTCATAAGTTCTTGTCGCAATTAATCCCACTTGTTCAGCAATTCTGTTTTCAAACTTTGCATGTTTCTGAGGGGAGTTGCGAGTTGTAATTTTTCTTCCCGGAGTGATCCAGGCCTGCTCTATTCGAATGAGTACTGGAGATCTGACTGACCAATCCATCCGGTGCATATCCTCACTTTTCAGAAATTTGTCATCCTGATAAGCTCAAGTTGGTCTCGCGCTGTATTTCATTATAATAAAAAGAGGGTCAACTGCACCTGTAAAAAGGAAAGCAGGGATCCAAGAACTCGTCCCTATACCTCATTGCAGTCACAGTGCCTTCTGTAAAAAAATAGAGATATGTGCGACCCTCCAACATGATATCTTCCCAAACCATCAAGCTTCCGCTATCGTAATGGTCGATTTATCAGACATCGGAGGGCAGGTAGAAAGTCCCTGATTCTCTCAATTTATTCTAACCGTACTTTCATATTACACATATCAGAGATGTACAGTAAGTTAAAAATACATAAAAAATATCTCAAAAGGTAAATAATATATTACAATAGGATTTATAAAGTTAATCAGTAATGACTTAATGATTACTGGTTAATTGTATTAATTCTCCCTTTATTGTGAGAACTCGTCTAATATCCATAAAAAGCATATTTTTGTGGCTTCCGTAATAAAACTAATATAATTTTAGAAATAAACTATTAAAAATCGAAATTTGAAATGAATTATTATTTTAGCATTGACATTTTATTAAAAAAACACTTGATAAAAACGTCGAAAATATATTTTTAAGAGGTATTGGTAAAATACATGATATGGATTGACGGTACAAGTATGAGTGACATAATACCTATTTTATGTATTTACTACTTCTCTAAAATTACTTAAACATAAATAAAAAAAACCATTTACGTATTTCTTAGAGTGTAGTGGTAAAAAAACCTTTTAAATTTCTCATATTAACAAAATAATCTTATTTGAATTTAGATTGTAATGGCCGCCCTGCGACGCCCATTAGCGTGGGAGAGTAGGAAGGAAGATTAGACATATTCAAAATACCTACTATTTATTCACAGTAATGAACAACACAAATTATATTAATCAAGTTAAGAGATGCACTCAAATACTAAATAATGAACGGAATAGCAAGATAGAGACGAGATACGAGGTGTTAATTAATCGGATCACAACTCATTTCACGTTCAATCAATCACTGCTATCCGTTCGTAGTCTAACCCTTCTCTCCTTTTAACTTGAAAGTTTAATTTATATAGACAAGTCTTAATTTATATGCACACATCTTCTTCGAGGGAAGGTTTATAAAATAATAATTTTTAATGAACCAATATTCCCGAAGATGATTAGTTTTTGAAAGAACACGGATAGACCCGTCATAAGATGTATACATTTATTACTAAAAATCGCACATGTGAAATAAAACTTCTGTCACACTAGTCATTTTTATTGTGTTATAAAAATTGAAATATATAGGTAAGATGACGTACAAGCTTATGACGCACAATATGTGCTCTAAATCACAAGACATGATAAAGAAACATGAAAGACCGTGTGGGAAAAGACAAAATGGAAAACAGCCAGGATATATCCGAAGACAGATTAAGACAAAAGGCCAAGACATCTACCGAAGCTCCAACCTTAAGGGCTTCATGAATACTCTCTATCGGATTATTTCTCACCCTCTCTATTATTTCTTTCTGGTCTTTTAATTCATGACTGCATTTCAAAGGCCCAAGGGCTCTAAAATTATCAGTAGTCTGACAAATTAAGAGACTTTCGAAGTAAATAGTTAAAAGAAAAACCAACGGGAATTCTGAAATTTAATTGCATTATCAGAATGTCACTATTAACAGGTCCTAGTACTTTAATATATTTGTGGGTGACTGATTATTTTTACCTATGGGCCTTTTGTGCAGACATCTTTGTGGAAAGGTATTATAATTTTTAGTGTATTGGAAAGATGATAAGACCTTGGTTAAAGGGCAATAGAGGATTTTGCATGTTGATAAATACATGCTAGGGAATTTATTCTTGAAATATATTGAGCGAATTTATGAACTTTTTAATTATAGTTGACGAAGATCTGAATTTTATATTTCATACCTCTAAAAATAATAGCTAATTTTAATTATTTTACATAGTATTAATCCTTTCTTACGTTCTCGCTTGATTTTTCTTTCTCTTTGATTTATTATTACTTTTTAAATTTATTTTATTGTTATTATTTTACTAATAAATGCTTTAAATAGTACACTATTGATTATTCGTGATGTTCATTTAGTTACTTTTAGAAAAGACATGATACCTGAGAGATTGAATCATCTTACCAATAATGTTTATTTTAATGCAACAGGATTAAGAAATGATTTCTCTAAATATGAATATTTCTTCATGAATAATCTAATATGTATTCAATAGAGTTTAATTCAAAATTCTCACGCATTTGGTGGGGAAGAAGGTATCAGATTGAAGTACTAACAAAATAGTCATTTTGAATAATTTGACTCTTGTTTAAAATACGAGGTCAACCTCTTTCATATTTTAAAGAGATTTTAATTGAATTTGACCATTAACAGTTTGGACAAATTGGAGAAGAAAAAAACAGGACGTACATAACTTATTCACCGGATACAGACATGTTTTAAACAATATAAAATAAGAGATCAAGAAAAATAGACTGACTGTGAATGTGAACTTATTTGGCACATATTTTTTTTTACTATCAATCTACAAAATGTGAATTATTAGTTTTTCGAAGAATATCAATTTGCACCAAATTTTTATTAATTATTTGCGTAGTCATATTATCTGATTTTGTGGCGATTCTATTTTTTAATTATTCAAGGATGCGAATCTCCGTAGCATAAACTCGATTCTTCAGGTATCTCCAGGGAAAATAATTGAGTTGTGTGATGTTTGGGAAACTGAAATGGGCATGAAATAGACCAATCTTTACTAATCGAACGTTTTGGGAATGCTTCACCAAGAATTTAAATTGTTGATTTTTTTTTACTAATGATGAACTCTGAAGGCACGCCAAGGCTTCATCATGGATACCATTCAAGTGTGTAGTAAGGTGAATAAAAAATTATTTTTTCAGAATTTATGCGGAAAAGCTGAAATGATCGTAAATGATTAAACCATTTTCATCTTTGACACTTGGCCCTTTTCATGAAAAGTAATGTCTCTCGAGAGAAATGACTGCAAATTTCTTTTGAATAACTGTTTCGTTAGAAGAGGTTTATTAAATTAATGTTTTAATTCTTTTTCTGTAACTAGAGAATGCACATTGCATTTTCTATGCTTAATGAAATTTTTCCCGTAAACAATCAAATTTACAGTTGCCGTGTGCTAAAATTAGATCAAACAAAATGCCTTGATTTTAAGATTATATATATAGATACATATCGTTCCCTCTAATTTCGTTACATTATGAATCACTTTAATTCTGTTATCCAGTGAATAAATTGTAGACATCGTATATCTCGGGGGGTTGCCATATAATATGAATATTTTAATTAAATATTAATTTTTAAAAAACATGTTTTTCTGCTTAGGATTATTTATATTATGTTTCTACGTAGCCGCATTTCTTCTATGTAATAGTTTATAAAATAGAATAATACATTCGCTAACAAGGTACATTTCAGAACAAACGTCTGACCTTTCGTAATGAACAGTCTCTAAACTAGGGTGGACATTAAGGGAGGTATACAACGGTATTTCTTCCTCTCCTAATAACTTTTGTGTCATTACCGTATGAACTAAACGTGTATCAAATTCTCCTTTTAGATAATAGGCTCCCACATATTACTCCCTTTATCCTGTTATTTTTGGAAAAAATTTCTATTTTCTTACTATATGGTAGCTATAAAAAAATTCTCCGACTTTGAGCTTCCACGTAAACTGTAGTAATGCTAGGCTAAAGCTACACTGCTGGTCTTTAAGGCTACACAGTACCATGTTTCAAAACAAATTTTGAAAGACATTAACAGTAAGAATATTTTATATTCATTTTATTATTAATAAGTTGATTCTGAAAGTACAAAGTCAGTTTGAAAAGACCATTATTTTACAATTCTAAAAAAAGAAGAATTATTTTGAAGTTTTTTTAAACTTTTATATAAAATGCTCGAGAGAGAGAGAGATCTTTAAAATCTTTTAGTCATTTTAAGTGATATATGTCTCTTAAATTATTACAAACAAAAGTTAGTATGGATTTATAAATATGTTCCCTTGTTGATTTTTAATTGTTTTTTATCTGGCTAAACCTGGAAAAAACACGAAATTTTTTAAAACATTAACTTCGGCATTTTTTAAAAAATAATTAAAGATCTCAGCCATAACTTCTTACTAACATTTACAGAATATATGTTTGGAAGTATATACAAAATTTTCAATACTCTATCTTTTTAACTGAAAAATAGCTTTGTGGATTGGAAAACACTCACATCTTCAAAATTAAAAGCCTGACAAAATCGTATTTAAAGTTTGTAAAGGCATAAAACTAAAACATAATGTTTTTAAAGCTCTTATTTTTAAATATATTATTTCCCAATGTATGTTGGACATTAAAACACTGCTTTAATTAAATATAACTGAAAATATCTTTCTTAATTCAAAATATATTTTTGCATAATACTGATAGCATTTGTTACGAGGACATGTTATTTGGCTTAATCTTTACCTAATATTTTAAGAAATTTTTTGAAACACGAAGCATTTATGTATATAATGATAATAATCGCGAATAATAATGGCGAAAATTCTTCAGGTTTGTAACTAATTTTATCATTTTTTGGCTTTATAATGGGACAGTTTTATCAAGTTTGTGTTTCCCGGACTTTAAAATATCTATAACATAGTACTACAATATGTTCATCATAAGGTAGTTTGGTACTGATGGAAATATTCAGTTTTAACCACAATATACTTGAATTCAGAACACTTGCATTCGGTACTTAAATAGTACAATACTTACCTTAATTCAGGGCTGATTTTTAGATACATAGTTTTCAGTAGTATACCATGTATTCGCAATATTGTTTTTCTTAGCAACCTAAGAACGTTTTGGCCATGGCATTTTCACAACCCAAAAAATTAATGATAAAGCTTCTATGTTACATACACTATTTTTTAAATAAAAAATTGGCCTTGAAATTAATCAGAATTAAGTAACTATGAGAACGCAAAAAACTCTGAACATAATGAAGCAGGAATGATTTTAGTAAAGAAAATTGAAATTAAGTACAATTTCACTCTGAAAGAGTTGATTATAATCAAAAATATATTTATTTAATTCAAGTTAAGAGTAGAGAAATGCTTTAAAATGGAACCAAAACCAAAGCCTAAGCTCAAAAAACATCAAATATCTTAAAAACTATTTGGTTATCATATCTGAAATTCGGTGGCAAGCTTCCCAATAATATTGACCACAAGAAAATGCTAGAAAAAAATTTCGGTATTGAGATTTGAAATTTGTAAGGTATTGGGTAGCCTTAAAATTGCAACATCAAGAAGGAAAGAAAATACAAAAACGATATACATTGCACTCAAACAAAATGGAGACAAAATGATTAAATTTGCAACCAGATTGGGGGTTTACAGAGGAGTGAAATTAATAGAAACTTCTGCCGCTCTTGAGAGCTAAAGCGGCCCCACCTGGTTTGGCATTCGAATCTAACTGGGCTTAGATGGCAGCAATGAGCTGCCTTTAAGTCAAGCTCATACTACATGAACGTTTTTGCCAGACATAAATAGCGGGGTATTATCTCAGCAACCCATGAAAAGATGTGTTCAATTGGTGACAGATCTGGAGATTTAGCGGGCCAAGGTAGTAATGCGACGCCGGTTTAACTTAAGTTAAATTGATTAATTTATTTCGTTAGATCCATTTCAAATAAAACCCGGTTCTAAATTTCAGTTGGCGTCACACTATAGCTTAAGTTTAAACATTAGATCTTTTAAAGACAAATAAAACAGGACACTAAATTAAAAGGCCGTTCTTTAAATTAACACTTAATTTATTTACAATAAGATTGAAATTACGTTAAATACTAAAGATATACATGATTACTTAACTGAATAATTTCGGAGAGAGAGGAGTCATGACGGTGGTGCCCGGAGAGTCCCCTACTGCGGTATTTTGAGGGACATGTCAGACCAAGTCGGTGTGTGAAGGAGCCCCGAGAGAGTCAAAAAGGTGCCACAAATTCGGGGTGCATTAGCTTTTATTCCAAGGCGGTTTGCTCCTGTATTCTGGATCGGATTCTTTACAGTCATTCAATCAGTTTTTCTGATTGGTCTAGAGTCAGCGGAAGGATATCCTCTCGCGGTCAGTGTCATCTCCCAAGCGCGGGAAATTCCCAAAAAACACCCCATACCATGATGTATTTATGGGTACATTGCCTTCTTCCAGGCGTGGGAACGCGTCACCCTTTTCGGTGGGGTGAGAGGCGCTCCCAGAAATTCCTTTTCTTGTAAACAACAACAGGGCAGATATAAAAATTACAGTTGCAATCCCTAGGGACCGGCGACCCCCCATCACTCCTCCCCTCTTTCAGATTAACAAAACTAGAATGAATGGAAAACAAAAATTTCAGTAAGTAAATGTAAATAATGTCTATATCAAAGTCCAAAAATTCACAGGCTCCTGGTTCACGAGCGGCTGTCCACGTCCTGATGGTAGAGAAAAAAAATTGTCTGGAGCGTCGTAATCTCACTAACAGCCATTCGTATTCCTGTGCTGTTTGAATCCTGTGGGGGTTCTGTCCATACTCTTCCATGGTGTCCACAGCTAAATCATCGCTTCCATATTTCTAAAGAAATCTGCTAAACTGCAAAAATAAAAAAAAAACTTTGTCTCCCAGGGAAACCATATTAGTAATGAAACAACAATTATCAGAAAAAAAATTTAACTTGGCCCTTTGTGACCGCCGTCGAAAACTCCAAGCACCAACCTCCAACTCCTCTCACCGCTCATAAAATAAAAATAAGAATGTTAAAAGATACAATCAATTTCTGAAGTTCCTACCCAATTCCGTGAGGGAAAACCAAATTAGCTATCAACAACAAAAAAAGGCTTATTACCAAATAACAAGCAGAACTGCGTATTAAAATCCAGAACAAAAAATTAAATCAACATCAACACTCAGTTAAATAATCTACCCACGCGATAACATAAATCAACACATGTAAGCCTAGCATCAACGACAAAAAAAATTACCATTTTGATAGACTAAACGTTAAAATTCCTAGTAAGTTTAGCACACAAGCGAGACACAATTATTGACTGCAAATTCATTTAACAACCACAATTAATCTAAACCAACAGAAATACTATCTCGACAAACAAAACCTTCAATTCCTAGTAAAGTTTAGCACACAAGCGAGACACAATTATTGACTGCACATTAATTTAACAACCACAATTAATCTAAACCCCTGAATAAACAACAACAAAAAAAAATTCCAAATCTATAGCAAAACAAACAACGCAGAAATTAGATGAGCATTGAAACACCCAACGGAAACACACAAAAATTTTAAGTCTAAGTTAGCAATCATCTCACATAAAAAAAAACATGCGCGAGAAAAAAAAATTATTAAAATTTCAATCTAATTTCTTATAGAAAATATTCAAACAACCATCTCTATCCATATATTAACAAGCATAAATTCCAATGTTATCATCATTTAGTAATACACAACAACTTAAAATTAATACACCAACAAAATTTAGCAATAAATTAATTCTAACAAAATGCCGTTACCAAAAGAAATTAATCTTCTATGCAAAATCAAAATTTAACCAGAAAGTACACAGTTATACACAATCAAATCAGCATAAACTAAGTTATTTAATAAAAGAACCTTTAGTATGAAAAAAAAATTAAAATTACTAGATAATAATAACAACACAAATTATGTAATAGATGAGAAAAAAAATTTCAAATATGTATGTATCGTAACAACATTCAAATTTCATGACAGGTGTCCAGAGACCCCAAAATTTGACTTTTGCGCAAACATAAATTAAAGCTTAAAATTAATAAAATCAAAAATTGACGTACGTACATGATTATCATTGAATAACACTTGCATTACACAAAATTTATTTAATATATTGCACAAAACACACAGCATAAAAATATTTTATCTAGAGTTAAAATTGATATTAACCACAAACAACACTATGTCATTTAAGCATAAAATCAAGACATAAAACAAACTGCATAAAAAAATTTAACTGGAATTCATTAAATAACAGGAAATCATTAAATAAATGAGTACAAAATTTGATATAACTAAAAAAAAACATAAAACATAGCATGAAACAAGGTGCAAGTATGAGACAGGTACCATTCAATGCGTGCTCTCGAAAGTGACGAAGCGTAAAATTGTAAAAAAAAATCAAGTCTCCCTCAAATATTCTAGCTCGGAAATGTATTAACAAGCCGAATTACCTGCACGAGCCCTTAAATTATACCGTGGACCTGGAACAATACCCTTAACCTCCGTCTCGTCTGGTTGTAAATTATCCAAATTTTTCAAATGCAAATATGAAAATCTCTTAATAAATGGAATCATCCGATTGACATGCGTGTTAAATCTTTTCCTCAATTGTTCTACATGTTGCACCCTATAATTGACATTAGAAAAACGCTCTATCACTCTGTAAGGACCTTCGAACTTAGGTCTGAGTTTTGGAGATAAATTAGATTTAATGTTAGGCGTCTTTATAAAACACAAGGACCCGATTTTGTAATCGTAATGATGTTGTTTTGTCGCTCTCGTACTCAATTCAACATGTGATGCCTCCTGATCCTTTAGATTATTTAAAACTTTATTGAAAGTATGCTCCAAAGACGGTAAAAGTTTCTCGACATATTCATACTTATTTTGTGGTGTATCAGAATTCTTTTCGTAAGTGTAGGATAATCGAATATCTCTGCCATGCTCTAAGAAAAAGGGAGATGTGTATGTAGCTTCATGGATCGCTGAATTTAATGCTAACATGGTGTGCGGGAGTTGCTCATCCCAATCGTTTGTGTATTGTGAAATTGATGCAAGTATATTGGCTAGCGATTGATTGGGTTTCTCTACCCTACCGTTGACGTGAGCGGAATAACTTGATATGTGCCTTTTTTGAATACCCATGACTCTGCAAAATTCAACAAATTCGGAACTCTTAAAATATGTAGCATTGTCTACAACTAATTTATGTGGGCAACCTCTGTGTACAATGTAATTATCAAAGAAAGCTTTTGAAATTGTACTGGACCTAATATCCGGAAGTGGAACGATGTGAATATATTTTGTGAATGCATCTATCATAGATAAAACATAGCTATATATATATATATTACCTTTAAGCGTGGTTTTTAAGGGACCGAAAATATCCATATGACACGTTTCTCCTGGTTCAGTACTTTGTTCAACAAGTTGGTGGGGCGCCGGGGGAATTTTAAAAGCGTTTTTTCGAGATAAGCATATGGTACAAGAACGAACGAAATTTTTAGTATCTTTATACATATTGTGCCAAAAGAAGTTCTCGCTGAGTCGATTATATGTTTTAAAAAATTTAAGATGTCCTCCATATTCTGAATGAACGGATTCGAGAATTTTAGCTTTTAGACAATGTGGAATGCAGACCTGCTTTCTAGTGGTGTTAGACCTGGGTGATCTCGAGGGGCGCTTGGACAAATGACATAACAAACCTTCCCCATTCATAAAATAGTTGCTGATTTGTGGGATAACGTCATTTTGATCAATTTTTTGTATGATAGTGCTTAAAACAGAATCTTCGCGTTGCATATTAATAAGAGCATTAGAGTCCGGTAAAGCTATTGTGATGTTGCTAATATAACGAGAAAGATGATCTGCGACTGAATTTAAGGATCCCCTGATGTAGTGTATGTCGTAATTAAATTCTTCCAGAGCCATTTTCCAACGCAAAATTTTGGAAGAGGGATTTTTATTAGAAAGAAATCCTGCGAGAGGCTTATGATCGGAAAAAACCTTAAATTTTCTGCCTAACAAGAAAGGTCTAAAAAAATTAAATGCTGTATATATCGCGAAAAATTCTAAAACCGTTGCGTTATATTTCGATTGTGATGGATTTAATTTCTTAGAAAAAAAATATAAAGGTTTAACTTCAGAGTTAGGATATTTTTGTTCTAAAACTGCCCCTATGCCGCGAGAAGAAGCGTCCGTTGTTATTTGTAACTCTGCGCTCTGATCAGGTAGAGCCAAGACCGGTGGATTCAATATGGCTTTCTTAATATCATCAAATGCCTCCTGCGTTTCGGATGTCCGCTCAAATGGAGTGTCTTTTCTCAATAGATTCGTTAAGGGAAGTGCGCGTTTTGCGAAATTCTTGATATATCTCCTATAAAAATTACAGCACCCTAAGAACGATTTAATTTGTTTTTGATCCTTTGGAACTGGAAATTCGTTAATTGATACGGGGACTTATCTTTATCTATAAGAATGCCTTCCGGCGTTACCACAAACCCTAAAAATTTACAACTTTTTGTTAAAAACTGGCATTTACTCGGATTAAATTTTAAGTGAATGCTTTCAAAGCGTTCAAAAACCTTACCCAGTAGTTCAAAATGTTCATCTATAGTTTTAGTGAATAAAATAATGTCATCTATATAAACCAAAGCTCCGTGGTGTAATAAATCTCCTAGGACCTCCTGTGCGATTGATTGAAAAGCTTTAGGCGAGTTTTTTAAACCGAAACATAATCTGTTAAATTGATATTTATCACCGTCGGGAGTAGAGAATGCCGTCTTATGCCTGTCCGCAAAGTGTAGTGGAATTTGATTAAATGCTGACTTCATGTCTAACGCCGAAAAATAGTTTGAACCTGAAATTTCATGTAAAATGTCGTCCAATGTTGGTACAACGAAGTCTTGAGTCAAAGTTATTTCGTTGAGTTTCCGAAAATCTAAAACTAGGCGCCATTTTTCTTTCTGTTTGACAAACAAGGCCGGAGTATTATACTGAGAATTAGATTTCGAAATAATCCCCGCCTTTTCTAAATCTGCTATTTGACGTCGAAATTCGTTTCTTGAATTAAATGGAATCTTATAAATTGGACATTTAATGGGATAATCATGTTGTAAACTGATTCTGTGATGCTCCGTTGCGGCTGCGGATAATTCTACCGTAGAGCAAGCGAAAGCACTTTTGTGCGAAATTAAAAGTTGAAATAATCTGTTTTTGATTTTACTGTCCAAACCTGAAAGGTTGAAATCTTTCTCCGTGAGAGGGGGTAAAATATCTTGAGAAACCGGAAAATCAGAAGAAAAGTCTTCGTAATTATTGACTGTAATTATTTTCATGTTTTTGTTAAGGGTGATTATGTTATCTGAATCGTTTCTAATTTCTAAGATGGTGTCATTTGTCTGTGGATCAATTTTAATTTGCGAATTGGTTAAATGAATGTTTTTATTTTGTAGCTTTGCTGAACTCTGAAGAGTGGCCAATGACGTCGAATTAGGTAGTGTTTCAACATGTATGCGAACATTTGTGACCGAATGGGGACCCACACACGTTTTGTGTTTTAAAAATCCATTTATAAAGTTACTCTGTACCACACGCGTGGGGAGTGAATAATGAATAAGCGGAATTGAAAAATTATTAATTAATAAACGATTTTTACCTATATGTAAAACTGCATCCCATACTTTCAAAAAATCGTATCCCAAAATAGCGCAATAATTGTCGTTAATCTCTTGGTTTGTTATAAAAAAAATATGTTGAAATTGAAATTCCCCCAATGACAATTGTATTTCATAGCAACCGATAATTTCTACCGTGTCTCCGCTTACGGCTTAAATCTGAATTGAAACATTAAATTCCCTAAAGTTATAATTTTTTATTTTAGTCAAAAAGAAATTAGACATTAAAGATACGGATGCACCTGTGTCAATTAAAATTCTAAACTTGTGATGTTTAACGTTAGCCTTTATTATTGGTAGATCAAATATATTGTCTCGAGATTGAACAGGAGAAAACCGCTTCTCTACCAAATGAAAAAAATCTACATACGGCTTTCTCCACGGGAGTTTAAAGTCTCATTCCTGCGATAACGTTGAAAACCCCTATTCTCAGAATTTGTGTGTGACCCTCTCACCGAATGCCTGGGGGCTGCGTAATTGTCGCGTAGAGCAGACTCTCTGAAATGTACCCTCCTGGCCCGGGGTTACTTGAAAAAGAATACTCGCTGGCGGCGTTTCTCCGGGGGGGCTGGTAACGGGCAGCGCGTTCGTCCCTCTGTCTCTTTCTACATTCCGCCTGTCTATGTCCTTGAATTCCACAATAAAAGCACTTGAAAAAGTTCTCTCTTCTGTTAAAATAGTTCCCCCCTGATTTACGAGCTGTAACTGCACTGGCCTCTTGTAGACGGCCGACCCTTAAATTGATTTCTTCTAATCTATCCGCCAATGCTGAAAGAACCGTATTTTCCGATTGTGCAGACGACAAACCTGATCTCTCTTCGCTCGCTATTTGGTTCAATTTCATGTTCTGCTCTTCTATCAATATCGCATTGATTGATTCGTCTAAATTCAAAGGATCGCGAGAAAGAACAAATCGGCGGATGTCATTTCTTAAACCACTTATGAACCGAGATTGTAACAATTGGTCATTCGCATTTCTCACCGCGGTATTTTGAGCCGAATACCCTGACTGGAAAATCTGTGTTCCCAGTTTATTGATGCGTGCTGCGAATTCCTGTACGCTCTCAGAAGGACCCTGGATACATGATGAAAATAACTGGAGACGCGTTGATAAAGGTACAGCTTTCTCGAATCTTCCAATAAGAATTCTTGCGATATCGTTATATTCTGTCAATTGACTGTGGGTTGGGTCGGATAAAAAAAATTCCTCAGCTATTCCCGCTAATTTTAATTTTAGAATTGTTACTTTCTCATCGTTTGACCACTTGCCCAAATTCGCAACATCGTTTATTTTTTCTAAGAACCTACGTATTCCTAACGATTCACCTCCATCGTACATTGGAATTATATCAATTAGATTAAATTTCCCAGACGCCGTTTGCGTCATTAGGGGGTCTGATTGTCGTGTACGTGGCATGTTTTTTAATTACTAGTTAAGACAAAATTTCTAGCGAGTTTAATTCACAACGAAAACCGTTAAATTGAAACAAAATTCAAGCACTCGTGCAAGGCAACAGAAATTCATGAATTCTTAAATTTAAATGAAACTTTTAACTAATCGGCTCTCGCGTAAATACATGCATAGAGAAAAAAAATTCACATTAATATTAAAAAGAAAAAATTAAAGAGAACCAGTACCTGCGTCATCTCTGCACCTTGGACTCCCTGACTCTCTTCCTCACACCAAAACTGCAAGAAAAAAATTCACAGTATCAAATTACATAAAACATAGTAGCACACGAGATGAAAATTTGTCGTGATGATCCATTAAGAAACGTTTACAATATCAAGGATGTAAAAAAATTTCAAATAATGGTGCAAAGAAAAAAAAATTTAACATCCTGGTCACTGCACCAGATAATGCGACGCCGGTTTAACTTAAGTTAAATTGATTAATTTATTTCGTTAGATCCATTTCAAATAAAACCCGGTTCTAAATTTCAGTTGGCGTCACACTATAGCTTAAGTTTAAACATTAGATCTTTTAAAGACAAATAAAACAGGACACTAAATTAAAAGGCCGTTCTTTAAATTAACACTTAATTTATTTACAATAAGATTGAAATTACGTTAAATACTAAAGATATACATGATTACTTAACTGAATAATTTCGGAGAGAGAGGAGTCATGACGGTGGTGCCCGGAGAGTCCCCTACTGCGGTATTTTGAGGGACATGTCAGACCAAGTCGGTGTGTGAAGGAGCCCCGAGAGAGTCAAAAAAGTGCCACAAATTCGGGGTGCATTAGCTTTTATTCCAAGGCGGTTTGCTCCTGTATTCTGGATCGGATTCTTTACAGTCATTCAATCAGTTTTTCTGATTGGTCTAGAGTCAGCGGAAGGATATCCTCTCGCGGATATCTCTCGGAAGTGATCATCTCTCCCAAGCGCGGAAATTCCCAAAAAACACCCCATACCATGATGTATTTATGGGTACATTGCCTTCTTCCAGGCGTGAGAACGCGTTACCCTTTTCGGTGGGGTGAGAGGCGCTCCCAGAAATTCCTTTTCTTGTAAACAACAACAGGGCAGATATAAAAATTACAGTTGCAATCCCTAGGGACCGGCGACCCCCCATCAGTAGCAAACGATTACTATGTATAAGGAGAGAGGTCAAAACACGACTTGGGGCCTTCGTGATAGGGCACAACCACTGAACGTAACATGTCAGAAATGTATCTATCTGTGTTCAGATTAGCGTCATTCCAATCTAAAGATGAGCATGTCATTTACCCAATAATTAACCGAACCATTACACCAGGAGTAGCACCTGTAAGCCGATATCACGCACAAATGAAGGTGTAGTTCAACCAATCATCGGATATTGACTTTTTTCTCCATGGCCATAAACTGCTTGGAATGCAACATGTTTTTTTGCTGCAAAGTGAAAATTCTTATAAAAGGAGATCGTAGCCTGACTGCACTAGAAATTACCAAAAAGGTTGGAATTTGTGAAGATTCAGTAACTGCAATTCTGTTTGAGCATTTGAACATGCGTAGATAACCTGTGTATCTCGTGCACATGTTGATGTCAGCAGAAAAGAAACTACACTATGTTACACTCAATCCCGAACCTTCCAACCCTCAAGACATGGATTTCTGAAATTTCTTTTTTCTTTTCCCTGAAATTAAGGTATGCGACTACGGTTGGAACTGTGATTTTTAAAAAACGCATAAATGTATAATTTTCTTGATATTTAGTGTCACTTAGATTAGAATACATGTACGAAATTATTTTAAGGATATTTTGACAAAAACAATCATTTAAATACAATATTTTGTCAAAAATTAATTTAGAATACTCTTTTTACAAAATGCTCTTCTTTTATAAAAAATGATTCTAAAATAATATTTCGCTCATATAAAGTAAGGACTTCTCGAGGGAGTCTGAACAAGGATTTTTGAAACATTCACATTATTTTCAGAGTTACAAATTGAAATGATTATCGGCGTTTCTTTCTTAAAATTTCTCCCCTCTGTTGTCGTAAAACATAGATAAATCCACTTCTATATTATGTATTTCAAAAATTCTAGTTTAGCCTCTGTAGAGAGGTCTGATCTAGATACAGGCAAAATATTATTATAATAGAAGCATATTTCTCAAAAGAAGAATATTTTGATAATTGGTCATTCTATGTTCATTTTTTGTCGAAATATTGCACTTAAATAATTTTTTATTGTAATTATATTCTTAAAACATTTTTATATACATTTTCTAAACTAAGTTACTCTAAATATCATAAATATTATCCATTTATACGCTTTTGCAAAATCATGGTATTGTACAACTCTTTATACATTTGTTTCATATTCCGTTGACCTAATACAGTTATTAAATGCTTAACTATGTTAATATATTTGTTATATATTCAGTGTCCCAATATATATAAGGGGTGATCAAAAAATATATACAGACTTTAACACTACAAAGACTGAAATTTAGTATGTACATATATTGCCCAAAGGCAGTCAAAATGACTGCATTATGAAAGAATGATTAATCTGTAAAAAAATTTGTTTAAAATTAATTTTTAATATTTTTTATATTACTTACAGTTACATAACAAGTTATTAGTAAATAATAACAGTAAAAAAATTTCTGCACTTGAAAAAAAGATATATTGTAAAAGATTCTAAGAAATTGTTCATTATATATGTAATTTTTTTCTAATCGAAATTAAAAAGTAGCCAAGAGGACTTATTTTGGGCACTCTAGTGTTATTGAAGAAAAATGCATATATGTCATAAATATTACAATGAATAAAAATAAGTTGCATTAAGCGTTTAAACTGTATTTCAAACATTTTGAGTATGATTCCGTACATTGCTGGTGATATATCTCAGGTTGGCTACAAGAATTGCGTGTCTAGGCGCTTAAATTTCATAGCACAATTTCTCTAGTGTGCACTGTTTTTTGTTGTACATCACGTTCTTGAGGTAACTCTATAAGTTAAAGAGACCACATCACTTTGGAAACAAAATTTACATCCATTTCAAGCTGCCCGAGGTATCTTTCACAAAACTGTGTTATTATGTCTGAGTCGTCCTCGTTTAGTGTTAGTAACAATTGTGGTAGGCAAACTTTCAATTCTTCTCTTTGCAAAATACGACCTACTTTAGACCTACTCACTCTTGTTCCACATGCACAATTTGATTTCGATTTTTGCTGTGATCGTGTGTTGGAATCTAACACTCCTACAGAAGACGCTTCACTTTTTCATGTGCGTGACTCGCTCGGTCGTCTCTCCTTCATATCCTTTAGTTGTCCCATCAGTTTCAAACTTTTCTCGAAGACGAACAATGCTTATGTGTGTTAATGATTCCGTTCCATATTGCTGCCTCCAACATCTTTACACTTAACTGATATTCTCGGAATTCCAGTACCAATTCAAAAGGCTTTTTTGCTGCAAGAAAGTCAGGCGTACTTGTATCATGCTCTCCTCCTTTACTAAAACCATAGCTCCATCTGTATCTGAACTATTGTAGAACACGTTGAAATACTAATGACAACTGTTAATACTCTTAACTCTACAGCCAATGCGATTTCAAACTTCTCTTATGACACTAACATATTGCACAATCTTAAAGTGAGTATACATTTATTTGATCATCCCTGTATTTATTACAATAGGCTCAATTCATGAAGTCACATGACAAAAACAAACACGTGTTTTCCATGGAATTCAAGAAACATTAAACTAATTGTACTTGTTCTATTTGTAAAATTCAGATAAAATTAAAATTTCAAATTTTATATTTGGGTAAAGATGTTTAAATTTTAGGGAAAAATCTTCAAAAAGATTTTTTAAATTAAAAAAAAATCATGTTTTATGTTTATACTTTTAAATAAAATGCTTTTTGAATACACACACACACACACACATATGCACTTTTTAAGAGAAAGTTTCTACCAAGAGCAAACAAGTGGCAACACCGTAGCACGTGAACTGATTAGCAGGAAACACTAAATAGTTTTTATCGTGGGACTATGACATCGCATGAATTTTTCAAATGATTGGCTAGAATCACGCGGCATTCACTATCATGTGGCTATGACGTCACATGAAATGAGCCCATTATAACATATTCCAGTAGAGAGCTTATGGTAGCAAGGACACATTCACCGATACATATTATTTTTATAGTGTATTATTGTATACGTACTTTTGAATATTTATAATATTTATAACATATTCCAATACAGAGCTTATGGTAACAAGAATACATATTAATTTTGGAATATATTACATTTTATTAACTTTTGTGAATATTTTTCTTTCTCTTATTACTTTGAGCAGATGAACTTTCGCATTTGACGTTGTTTTTAAATAAAGATACAAACTCTTAACAAACACCCCTACTTTTCAATATTAATATAACTTCCAATTAAATTTAGCATTCTATTTATTATATATCAAATGAAAAAAAATTAACTATACAACCAAATTTCTAGCAAACTTAAGGACAAAAATATATTTAAAGAAAATTTTAATTTTATAGTAATGAAGATAACTTGTTTTCTTCATTTAATTGGAAAACATCCCCGCAACCCATTCAAAAACAAACTTGAAGAAGCACTTACAAATAAGCTATATTTGTGAACTTGAAGGATAGGTCAGTATTTTAGAAGAAAAAACTCATTCTTCTTTACAACATCACTCGCAAAGGATAGTAAATATTTTCACTCTTATGGGTCTCAATAGCTATTTTTTTCGGCATTCGTTATTTTTATATATGCTCCAAGTACATCATTTTCTTTTTACTTTTATGCTATGAAAACTTTCCTAGATTGCACCGGGTGAGTTTGACAACAATGAAAGATGATAAAACTAAGTTCTGTACATCAAAAATGAAAAAGAATAGTAGAGTGTTGACTCAAAACATGTTTTTCAGTTTTGTCAAACTGTAAACAAAATCTTTGCGTTATATTTTCCAATACATGGGATATGTCAAATACTTAGCTACATTTTGTATATTTTAAATAAAATAAATACTTTTATACTAAGGGGTTTTCTTTTTAATCTTTTGAGCAGTCAGTTAGAAGATTAATTATTCTTACGATACATTCAAATAACTTTTGATTGCATGTTATGAACAAAACAATTTACTAGCCAATTGATGTTCTAAATTAAGAGAAACATGGAAACAATAACAATAAAGGTAACAAAATAAATAATTAACAAATTAAATATAAAACTGTGTGAGAAACCCCCTGGGTTCCACTCTGGACACTAATATTAACTTGAGGCAACGAATGACCAGACGTCATTCGTATAATAATAAATTAAATTTATTCACTTAGTTCAAATATCAAACTTCTAATGACAAATATTTATCTATATGTCTAGGTCAAAAAGGGATTTACTTTTACTATTAAATTAAGTTACGAAATATGAAATTAATCAATTAATAAGCTCAATATCGAAAAGGTTTACCGGAATAGGAGGTCTGAGAAATACACGCAACTTGAATTATTATCTATCATCAAAATTGAGCTAACTTTATTATACTAACACTTGTTATAAGTGGTACTAAGCTAGAATATATCACCTGGCTTTACTTATGATCTCTCCAAGTAGATTAATACTTCTAAGGCTCCTTCGCTGAATAATAACAGCAATACTCCAATATCGTAATCCAATTGAATCCTCCAAATCTCGTCACTACTGCTGCTGGCTCAATAGCCTTCTCCGCTAACTTACAACGCTCTCCTTAAATACATAATCTACTTTACATATCCCTTTTAGAGCTGATTGGAAATATACGTGAATTTACAATCCCCAAAGACGCCTAACGGTATTAGTGGAAAGGTGCTGTAAAGATTCGCCACAATCCCCTCCAAGAAGAAAATGGGATTTATTCGAAGGGCTAAAATGGCCTGAAAAATAAGTTAGGTAACAAACTCTAAAAAAACTTAATTCGTAGTCTGGATGACTTTAATATATCTAACTGTATCATACTTCAAGAATTCTCCTACGCTAAGGGAAAGAAAAGAAGGACGACCCCAAGCTCCGTTTTAAATTGCTTATTATTTGACGTAGGCATTTATAGGTTTAGAATTCCCTACAGCACACCCAATTCTGGCGAAGGGTCGAGGAAAAAACCACCTGAGGGGAAACTCCTGACCATGTGCTTTACTTAACTATTACTTAAATGCTAACATACTTATTCTTGCTTCAATTACAGACGAATCAGTAGTTTCTATACAATGATCAGGGTCAGCTACCTGATTTTTTTTGTCTTCTATGTGCTCCTATCAGCCGGATCTCCATCAAAGGCTTTCAACCTGAGGCTCCTTCTCCGGAGACTGTTCTGCTGTAGACCGTCGATCCCAGTGTTCCTCTGCTCCCCTGCTATTCCTTCGGGCTCCTTGAAGCGGCACCTAACGTAATACGGGCAAGGTCTCACTGTTGTTGTCTTTCCAGACCGGACTGGTATCCCCTCAGCTGCACTGTGTCCTTTGCTGCCTGTTGTCCTGGTCTCTCGGGCCTTGTCAGACTGTACTCTTGCTCCTCGCCTGCTCTCTTCTGTATGTGGAATTAACTGCCTCATCTGTTGTTGATGTGATGGACCTACAATTGTCTCTGGTCCCTGTGAAGTATGTTCATAAAAACTATTCCTTACATATTTACGAGTTCTAGAGGATATGGATGATGGAACCCCTCTCTTTTTCCCCTGTGGCAGAACAGGTGCTTTTCTTTTGTTCTCCTTATATTTGGACGCTTGAATAGATTGTTTTCTGCATATTTTGGACCGCTTTCTATCGTACCTCTCCGCTGTCCCAGTTGACACAACTTTACGTTTAAATCTCAGATCATCCAATCCGGCAGTTCCCTTATTCGATTTACCACTCTTACTCTCATTACCCGAGGGTTTTCTAGAGCGTCTAGATTTTCCCGATTTCGAACTATTACTAGATCCCTTTCCTTCATATAGTGTCTCATTAATACTATCAAAACTGTTTGTGTCTGAATGTCTTGGATGATACATCTGCACTTGGTCAATATTAACTGTGACCCTTCTTCTCTTTTTCCAAATGGTCAAATTGTTGTTCCGAACTTCTAACACTCTATTAGGCCCTTCAAACTTAGGCATAAACTTTCCGACAATTCTTCTACCCACAGCTCTAATAAAATGAGTTTGTACCAAAACCAAATCCTTGACTTTAATGTTACCCTCTATCCTTTTTCGATTGTAATATTTCTCCCACGTCTTATGTTGTTTCTGCATATTCTGCCTCGACTCATGAAATAATTTTTCAATATTGCCTCCCACATATTCTGCTCCATCCGTTACCAGTACTAATTTACAAAAAGGCGTGATAATTTTCTACCTAAGAATAATTCAGCCGGAGTTTTACCTGTCGTTTCATTTACTGATGTGCGCAGCGCGAAAGAGAACTCATGGAGGAATCGGTCCCCGTTACCGTGATATTCTTCTACAAAACAAGATATCATCAGCACTAAAATGCAATTAACTCTTTCCGTTAAGTTCGCCTGCGGCCGATATGTTACCATTTTAATATGTTTTATGTCCAATCTGTGACTTAAGTGTTCAAAGACATCGGGTATAAATTGGGGATCATTATCACTAATCAAAGAAATAGGAGCTCCATATCGTGAAATATAATTATAAAAAAGGACCTTAGCTATGGCCTGGGCCGAAGCTTTTCGTAAAGGTATAAGCTCACTCCATTTAGTAAAGTGGTCAGTTATTACCAATATAAATCTATATCTTTCGGGTCTATATCATTGGGGCAATTAGATACTATCGGAATTAAACGACCAGCTGGTAGCGTGTTTTTATAATTAAACGTTTAACACCAGTCACAGGTTCATACATATTTAAATATATATTTCCTCGTGTACTGAAAATAACACGTATCGCGTAATTTTAAATGTATTTTTCCTAAATGGGCTGCTAATGGCTGATCGTGAAATTCGTGAATAATTACTTTGCAAAAAGATTGAGGAATGTATACTCTGAGTTCCCTAATAGTTGTACAATCCGTCGCGTAAAAGAGTAAACCATCAATTAACTTAAAATCCTGAGACCAACCCTCGCATACAGTTGCATTAACTGAACCATCGTCCGGATTTTCCAAATAACGTTAGATGTGTCCTAACACAGGATCTTCCCGTTTTTCTTGAATGAGTTGTTCCCTGGAGTTCAAAGCTAAGGATCGAAGAGCCGCGCACGAAATTTGTTACTCATCCACATTGTCTACCGCATTCCTAAACAATACGTCCGCGACAATGTTCTGGACACCAGGGCGAAGTTCCCATTCAATGTTAAACTCCGATAGCTTTAGCGCCCATCTAATCATCCTACTAGATAAATTTTTCCCAATCGCGAGTTTTGTTAACGTAGTATGATCTGTTATAACCTTCACCGGCAGTGTTCCAAAATAAGTCTTAAACTTATTCAATGTCCATATCACCGCCAAACACTCGCATTCCGTAACTATGTAATTACTTTCATCCTTTTTCAGAGTTCTAGACGCTAATGCAATAGGTCTGTGATTTTGATTCAACACAGCGCCAATTCCGACTCCACTAGCATCAATAAATAAGTTAAATTGCTCTTGAAAATTCGGCAATTTTAAAACTGGTACCTCTGTTAATGCTCGCTTAACTTTATTAAAATAATCCTGTACTTCCGTCGACCAATTAAATTTTCCCCCTTTTTCTTTAACCTTTTAAATAGTTCACATATATCTGCATATTTGGGTATAAACTTCTGATACCACCCCACCATCCCTAAATATTTCGACACTTCCTTATTGTTTTTAGGTGGCTTCATTTCCGTGATCGCCTTGACCTTGTTATTATCGGTTTCAAGTCCGTCCTTACTAATTATGAGACCTAAATACTTCAATTTGTCACGTGCGAAGTGACACTTAACTTTATTTAGTGTTAGACTTGCGTCTCGCAACAATGTAAATACCTGATTCAAATGATCTATGTGTTCATTAAATGATGAAGATGTTATTATAACATCGTCCATATAGCAATTAACAAAACGCCCAAGAACAGGTCTTAGGATTATGTCGATTGACTTTTGAAAATTTGGCTCCGTCTCTGAAAGACCATATTGCATGCGGACAAATGCGAAAGTGCCATTTCGTGTTATAAACGCGGTTTTCTCGATGACCCTAGGATTTATAGCCAATTGAAAGTAACCTGATTTTAAATCTGGTATCGACATCATAGTGGTGTGTGGAATGTTTGTGAACAGGTCATCTATCGCCGGTAATGGGTATCTCGGATATTTAGTGATGGCGTTGAGTTTGCGATAGTCAATCGTGAATCGATACGCCTCTGGAGAATCTGGAGGAAGGCCATTGGTTTGTGCGTTAATACTACCGGCGACGCGTATGGTGATTGAATAGGCCAAATTTTACCCTCGTGTAACATTTTCTCAATGTGATAGTCAATTATTACCTGCTTGACTCTGTCATAGCGATAAAGTCTTGGCACTACTGGCTCCTGCTCCCCAGTATCGATTTCATGATATAATACATGAGTTAACCTAGGCTGATCTGAAAATAGACCCTTAAAACTATTAAATAAATCCTTTAATTTTTGCTTTTGCCTGTCACCTAGCTTTCTATTGGATAGATCAATCTCGACCGTTGTTCCCACTATTGGCAACTGTTTAATTTGGTCTTTTGGAAAGACTAAATATTTCTTATCGGAATCTAAAGTTAATTTGGTATTTTTCATAAAGTCAATGCCCAAAATGCATTTGTACTGCATATTGTTAAGAATATGAAATTCTTAGGTTTTCTGGAAATCTCGGATCGGAATCTGCAATTCGATTCGACCTAAGTGGCAACAACTAAGTCGACCTTGGGCCGTCACTAATCTATCTTTAGTCTTTTGACGTGGTCGATATGAAAAATACCTGCAGTAAACCTTTTTGGATATAAAGGATTTCTCCGCTCCCGTGTCTCACAGGTCTCTGGTGAATGTTTCATTCAAAATACTGGGAACATAAGGCAGATCTACGGGTGTCATTCGTAGTGATGATATCCTAATATTACGTTGTTCCGTATCAGAAGGACTTTCTGTACTTTGCTATCGATCCTCCCCCAGACTCACATCGATTGCTTAAAAATTTAAATACCTGTTTTAACCATTCTGAATCCTGAAAGCACCGTTCCTCGAACCAACCTGTCGACCGCCTTGATTATTGAATCTATGATCAGATTGACCACTTCGGCGTCGACTATCAAACCTCCGATTATCAACAACACCTTGACCTCCAAATCTGTTGGATTCCCTCTGCGGTCTGCTATTGTCAGAGTATCGGGTGTTAATTCTAGTTTACCACCAATTTTCCTGCGTATTCCTGCGAAATTGATTGCACACTTTATGGGCTGAATTTCGGATTTCCTGACTCGAACCCCTGATTCTTCTATTTAGAAACCTCTCCTCGTACTTATCAATTATTTGTAGAAGACTAAACGTGGTTTGCGGGTGTAGTACCTCCACATAATCTAAAAGTTGAGGTTCTAACTGACTAATAACATGATCCAGCAGGTTTTCTTCCCCCATGTCTAATTTCAATTGTTTGTGTATCTTTAACAATTCATACACAAAATCGGAAGGTCTTTGGTTGTTATTTTGGTATGACGCATAGAAACGCGTTTCGAGCTCCAATCTATTTCGAACCACGGGGAATTGCTCCGTCAAAGCTTGTTTTAAGTGCGTGTAATTTGTCACCTTTTCCTCTACAACCCTATGACCTAAAACATCAAGCTAATCTAGAGCCCGTCCTGTGAGATGACCCTTCAGATATGCACAAGCCAGTTCGGTAAGTATCTCGTTATATGTTAAATTATTATCAATATTCTCTAAAATCTCTGACACATTCTACACTCCCGAAAAATATTGCTCGGGTATTACTCGAAAATTAGATGTGATTATAAACTCGGGGTTACTATTTCGCTGGGCCCCACTGTGAGAACCCCCCTGGGTTCCAACCTGGACACTAAGATTAACTTGAGGCAACAAATAACCAGACGCCATTTGTATAGTAATAAATTATATTTATTCACTTAGCTCAAATATCAAACTTCTAATGACAAATATTTATCTATATCTACGTCAAAAAGGGATTTACCTTTACTATTCAATTAAATTAAGAAATATGAAATTAATCAAATAATAAAATGAATATCGAAAAGGTTTACCGGAATAGGAGGTCTGAGAAATACACGCAACTTGAATTACTACCTATTATCAAAATTGAACTAATTTTATTATACTAACACTTGTGATAAGCGGTACTAAGCTAAAATATATCACCTGGCTTTACTTATGATCTCTCCAAGTAGATTAATACTTCTAAGGCTCTTTCGCTGAACAATACATTGGTGTGCAAAACTTAAGCAACAATGTAAAAATTAAGCATATAACCATGAAATTGCAGAAAAGGAGGTCTGGAGATCAGTACAGTGAACACGTAAGTCAGTAGAAAAGTCATGCGAATGCAAATATCAGAAGCGACGTGAGCGTATGCAAAACACGTGATGTCGGCGTGCGCTGCTCAACAGTAGAATAAAATGTAGGACGGATACGCAATTCAACATATTCGATGCAAATACCAGTGAGTAAGTTCGTGAAATATGGCTAGAAGAAATCACCTGGACGACTTCACACGTGGAAGAATGATCTGAAAGCTGGAGGAGGGGCGTACCGTCCCCAGTGTGGCTCCAGAGTTCGGAATCAACAAAAGTTGCGTTTCCCGCGCTTGGAAAGAGTTCCAAACCACAGGTACAGCTGTTAGAAAGGTTGGTGGTGCCCGCCCGAGGACGACAACTACAGGGGATGACCGATATATCTTCCTGCAGGCAAAAAGAGGCAGTCAGCAAGCGTCATTGCTCAGCAACTCTCTTAAGCAACGGGGGGACAAGTGTCGCGGTCTACTGTGGCCAGACGCCTTCACAAAGGGGGCCTATTCGCCCGCCGTCCTGAACGCTGCCTCCCATTGAAAGTTGACCACCGACGCCACCGTTTACAGTGGTGTAGAAAGCACAAAAACTGGACAACTGTCAATTGAGTCGTGTCCTCTTTACGGATGAGAGTCGGTTCAGTACCAGAAGCGATTCTCAACGCGTTTTGATTTGGAGAGAGATCGGGACACGGTTTTATACCAGTAACATCAAGGAAAGACACCATTACGGTGGTCCTGGAGTTCTTGTCTGGGGAGGCATTATGCTGAACGGGCGAACTGAGCTCCACATTTTCGATAGAGGGTCTGTACTTGGGGATCGCTATTGTGAGGAGGTATTTCTTCCTCATATGCATCTGTTCCGAGCTGCCATTGGCCCAGACTTCATTTTTATGGATGACAATGCACGACCACATCGGATTCTTGCTGTTGAGGAGCTGCTGGAAAGTGAAGATATCACTCGAATGGATTGGCCAGCGTACTCCCCAGATTTAAATCCCATCGAACATGTGTGGGATGCTTTGGGGAGATGTATTGCAGCACGCTTACATCATCCGGAGAACAACCAACAACTCAAACAGATGCTGATTGAAGAATGGGCAATCCTACCGCAAGAAATGTTGCACCAGCTGGTTCTGAGTATGCGGAGACGGTGCGAAGCAACCATTGCAGTGAGGGGAGGGCATATACCATATTAAGGAACATCTGCTTGTTGTTCTTCATGTTGGATAGACCATCATGAGTCACGACACTATGCGTTCAATAAAACTTGTTTTTGTTTGATTCCATACCGTATGCATTGTATTCCTTTTTCAGCGTCGATGCTTTCGTCATCCTTTATGTACATAATACTCTTCCTCATTCCTAAATTTCATGTCTCTCAGATGATTTTTCGTAAAGTTATGGCAATAAACCCACCTGTTGCTTAAGTTTTGCACACCAGTGTAACAGCAATACTCCAATATCGTAATCCAATTGAATCCTCTAAATCTCATCACTTTTGCGGCTGGCTCAATAGCCTTCTTCTCCGCTAACATACAACGCTCTCCTTAAATACCTTATCTACTTCACATATCCCATTTTCTTCTTTTAGAGCTGATTGGAAATATACGCGAATTTACTATCTCCAAAGACGCCTAAGAGTATTAGTGGAAAGGTACCGTAAAGATTCGTCACAAATGCAGTATCCATTCACGCCAGAAGGCATCGCAGTGACTTGCACATTAACTTTAACCGTCATTCCAGCAGATGTGTTAGAGATCAAGCGGAAAACAATGAAGTAGCACGGTGGACATATATTTTCGGTGTCGTTACTTTAACTAATTTTTACGGGCAGCAATCGCACTCTTCTTATTATTACTTTTCTTGTCTCTATTTTTAAAACGTTTCTTCTGTCACCTTTGTTAATTATATAAATGTGTTTAATTATAAAATGTGGTTTCATTTACGTTATTAACTTAGATAAGGACTGAACACTCATCTTAATTGAATAATGAATATAAGAAGGAATTTAAACAACATAATTAAACAGCAAATCAAATTTTAAATTTTAAATCGGATATAATAATTAATTATTACCATATTCACACACACACAGTCAATAATACTTAACCATCAGTACAATAGAAAAACGGTTGAATATGTATTAATCATTGAGAACTTGATAGTTTTAAAATACCCGGTTTTTAATTAGCAATGCAACCGCTTATTAATGCTAGAAATTTAACCACGTTTGTGTTGTCCCAATTTATCGACAAAAACATCTAGATCAAGTCCAGAAACCCTTTCATTATTAAACAATGAAGAACTGCTGCAGGAATTGAGCGTAGCTGGGGATTATGGTAATCAATGCAAGCCAAGATATGGACAGGAGTGGCTTGGGTCACATTCCAATTCGAACAAGGAAAGTAAATTATGAGACCCGCCACATGCCGCACTTAACAATTAACTAAACGAAAATCTATTAAAAATACTAAATTGGTCTGACATGAATTTCTATGCATATTAATACACTCATTGCCATAATAATTGGTGCTCCAAATTAGTTGTAGGAATATAATTAAATTTTACACACGTAAGTAGAATCTTGACATAAGTAAATGCTTATAAAATCATAGCTTAATTACCCTTTATAGTAGAAAAATCACAAATGAATGAAGGTTTTAGTACCCTGTTACTCTAAATTTAGCATGAATGCGAGATGTGATACAGTCCGGCATTGAGACATGCAAGTCCCGTATGACGTCCTTCGACATCTTGTACCACAGTTGCTACATTTCGAACCAAATTCGTAGATTGTCCAGTTTGCCGGCCTAAATTTACCCAGATATACTTGATGGGTGACAAACCTGGAGGTCAGGTATGCCAAAAAAGTGTATATGGGGCATGGACAGTCTTCTGAAACTCTTATGGTTTGGAGATTAGCATTTTCTAGTTTAAAAATGACTTCTTGGGAGCACTGTCATGAGTGATAACATATGTTGCTAAAGAATGCCACGAAGGTACCTCTGAGCTATCATTGTACCATAGATCAATATTTGGTTCCCGAATACTTTACGAGGTACTACTCCATCGAGATGTCTTGTGAACTGGCGTGCCGTTGTGATGGCCAAAATGTTGTATATGACTATATCAAAGATTGGTCTCAACGTTTGCCTGATCTGACTCCACTGCAATTTTTCCTGTAGGGATACCAAAACCAGTAGGTGTATGCGGCCCCTCCACAAACATGGCAGGACTTTAATGGACGCTCGAGCCAATGTGGTATGCTCTATTATCTAACCTATGCAACGTGACATTCAAACCACGTTCCAGATGTGCATTGCATCTGAAAGTGAGAAGCATAAAGGTCACAAGTTATATCATTTTAACTAGCTGTTTTTTTCTTTCTTGGATTGTTTTTTTCACTGCACAGTATAGAAAATCCCTCAAAAATAAATACGTGATTTAAGCATCTTAATTGCATTTTTAGCCACAAGGTGTCTTTTCGTACTAAATCGGAAGATGCTCAACAATTTTGTAAATCACTTTCTTCCCCATCTCCTTTCGTTTTCCAAATAGGAATGCTAACTCCATTGTTTCCACCAAGTGGTGCCATAGTAGGTGTTTTATTCAGTAACGCACGGTTGCTTTACTATGCCAACACGCCTCTAACGATTACAGCAGCAGCCGTTCTCAAGCAATTTAGTGGTTAGACTACATATATCGTATTATCCAGCTTATAACGCGCTCTTTTAAGAGACAAAATAACCTCGAAATTTACGAATCCATACTATGCGTTGGAAATGAAAATGATTGCTTTAAAAATTAATAATGAATATAAAGATATAATTTTATATGTATCTTAATATTTTTGGTTTAGAAGAAAAAGGCAAACCTTATGACTGATATTATTGTGGATATTAGAACCCTTTAAGACCCAACCCGCACGAGAGTGCGGGTTAGATATTCTTCTTCATTTTTGCTTCTGGAATACTCGTAGGTAAGAAAATCGTGAATCTAACGATTGAGCCGGTTTGCAGAAAGTGTAAAGTTTCACTTTTTATCAAAAGACGATCGTTGTGGTCCAGATTTTATCTTCACCTAGCAAATCTCTCTCTCTCTAGCTTAGTTTTCAAAAACAACGAAAACACTTTTTCTCTTTTTCTGTCGTAAAAAGGTAATTACCAATATTTTTCTAATTACTTAGATACAAATTTTTGTATTAATGTTTAAATAATTGTAAAATAGAAAAAGAATAATTATACTCTATTGATGTGGCTTTTAGGGCTCGTGATTTTGTTACTCGCACGATCGTGTGGGTTGGGCGTTTCTTGAGTCACTGCAGCTGTAAAGATTAAATTCTTACCATGCGAATTTTCTTTTCTGTTTCAATAATTTTGATGAAAGTCTACATAAAAATGAATTGTATATACCAAATTTTCTTGGGGGTCACCATGGATGAGTTCCTTTTATTCTTTCTCTCTCTCTCTCTCTCTCTCTCTCTCTCTTTTGCAGTTAATTTTCTTTTTCATACATTTATTGAGGAGTATGGCATTTTTATCCTCTCCAAAGATATCTGCATCCGTCTCTCCCCTCCCCCTGAAAAACATCTGGGTTTTCAGGGGGGAGTTAGTTGGGTGTGGTTTAAATATATTTTTAAATATAAAAAAATTTCCGATACACACACACATTTTACTATTTTTCAAGGAATGCTGTGGTAACTTTTTACAAAACACTTTTTCTGGTGTCTAAAATAACAAGAATTCCCACTGAAGATATTTTGCAATTGATGAAGAAATGAGATTGAACTTAGATCAGAACTTAATGATCTCTCGGATGATGACAATGCTGTGAACAAAACATATGAATCGCGTATACTGGAAGGAGAAACGAGCTTACAGATGAGAACGTTGAATATAATCATGGAATTATTTGAAAAGGAAGGACAATTTTCGATCATTCTTTAAAAGTCTCTTGAACACATACATTACATTGATTTAGCTGTTTCAAATACTTGGTTTCTAGGCAAACAAGATGCAATATCAAGTAAAATTCCTCTAAAATTTCAAATGGATCGCTTAAAATTTAAGTTAGAGATATTTGGACTGTCATCAGCCTCTCCACCTACTAACAAAACTATTTTAACTGATGATGAAGAAAACAATGTTGTGGAATTCCACTCGCAGAAAGATCGGAAGCGTTATAATCCACCTGATAACACATGCCATGGCTTTTATCCTGGCTATTCCAGGATAAAAGGTTTAACTTGTATAGCCATTTTCGATGATTTGATGGTATTTCAAGGCTTCGCAAGTGCAGATTTGAAAGCTACGAAAGCAGTTCGAAAACATATGAAAAATGCAATGGTTATTTATACTTGGTACAAACAAATCAAAATACTTTTACAGTAAATAAACAATTAATTAATAAAAGAGTTAATTATGTATCAATAATTTCCTTATTTGTAATAATTTTGGTTGAATTAAGATATGATATTGTTTCTTCTATCAAATTAGAGCTAAAAATATTAACTCGTAAAATTTCATAGGTGACCTTTTTCACAGATAACGCCCAACCTGCCAGATCGTGCGGGTACCGTCTACGTTCTAGGGGGGTAGCGGAATTTTTTTTAATTATTTTTCCCAATGTCATTCGGGTCCATATAGTATTAATAACCAGAAGAATTGAAGAATTTAACGTTTGAAAAAAAATAATTCGAATCTTAAAAAAAGGCAGTGCTTCTCAAACTTTCAATAGTGGCGCCCCCCTTATCAATCACAATTTTTATCGCGCCCCCTTATACATTACAATGTACTGAATGCAATAATAATGCATTTTTTTTACGCTAAAGCAAAAATCTTAATTATATACCGTACAAATTCATGACATAAGTATTAAATTTTGTATATGCTGCTTTTAAGCAAAAAAAAAAAAAATTAAGTAATAGGATAATTATTCTTATTTTTCCTTTCTCTAATTTTTAAATTGGAACATATTGCAAAATGCAGCGGCTGCTTAGAAGACTAAAATATAGATATCAGCTTTTTTTAGAAAGAACTCAGTGGGTCAATTTCTAATCATAAGCATTCCTTTGAAAAATTTGCTCTGTAAGACAAGCCTATGGAAGTCGCTAATACTTATTAAACTTGTTCTTAATTTAGCATTAATTAATTAGTTATAAAATACTTTGTGCAGCACTGATACATTAAAAGTGTACCGGCTGAAGTACAGGCTATTTGTGCACGAGTTCATTTATAAGAAAGTAAAACAATATTGATATAATCGCTGAATTTTAAGGAGAGTAAAGCCAAGTGCGCAACAATGTTTACAAAAATGTAAAATGATTTTTTTAAAATCATTGCTCAAATTATAATTAGTTTTAAGCGAACTGTAATTTTAAGCCTCACAGAATTAGCATTTAGAGTTGATGCTGAATAATGAACAATAATATAAAATTCCGATGAGAAATAATTGTATTATTTTCAGTATTTAAAGTCTTAACATGTTTTAAACCTGGAGCAGGTACGCACTTGATACTAATGGTCGAGTGGGGTTATTGAGACACCCCAATCTTTTTTTATAATTATTTTTATAGTACACAATAAAAATAGTAATTCCAGTGAATAATTTAATTAAGAGAAAATATACTCACCTACTTTCAAGAACACAGAAAATATTTCGGAAAAAAAGTTATCACACCGGGAACTCAGTCAAAACAAGTACCTAAAGATTGTAAAAAAACGTTTGTCACTCCCAAAAAAGAGGGAGATATGTGACAAATATATTTTAGTTCACACGTTAAGACTGTCAAACAGGAGGATAGTGCCAGAGCCATTGGTAACAATTAAACAGTTTTGCCAGAATTACCGATTTCGCGCACTCTGTGCTCGGCGTGACAGCTCCGGAATAAAAGTGTATTTATTACAATATGGATGTTCAAAAAAATTTATGTAAAACGTTTTTCATTATGCTTTTTTATATGTTTGGGAATAACTCATAGAAATAAATCTTGGCCAAGTAATCCTTCAAAGAGCTACATAAGAGCCAGGACTAACTAACCGTACAAGTAAGTTCGAAGGTCAAACCGCAGCAACTACATTCTCTGCCTACAGCTGATGACAATAATATTACAATGATGAATTTTTTATCTTCCTAAAATTTTTTTTCGATTATGGGTCTGAGTTTTGTTTTTTCTCATTTTGGTTTGAAAAGAAACCGTAATAGAAGTAGAAGATTTAATTTTTTATGACGTAATATCGCAGATATATAAATTATATCAGTGTAAATCTGCATTTTTTTATTATGTCAGAAAGTATTTTGTTTTACTTCATTCCAGTAAATATTTTTTTTAATCTTTTATTTTCGATATGCTCGCGACCCCCAGGGGGGCGCGCCCCACAGTTTGAGAAACACTGTTAAAGGGATATAAGTTCCTTTCATTATTACATCGCCCATCGTGGAATTATAATTCATTTTAACCCTATACTGTTATATACTCTTATAAATTATCATCTTCGATTCCATCTAGACTTTTAGATGTACTGCATTTTAAACAACATTTTAAACATATCAGATTTAATGTAATTTTATTATTTTACTATCCACTCATAAAGTATTTGTAGATCTCACTAGACAAGAGCATTGCACATGCACATTTGAAACTTCTTCTAAAAAAGGTGTGCTTTATGTTATATGGACAATAAACCGAAAACTTAAAAATGCAGTTTCAAACTGTGGGTGTGTGCGTGTAATACACATGTATATATATATATATATATATATATATATATATATATATATATATTTTATACATACTAAGAAACAGATTCATTCTAGCACGCCACAATAATCATTTATTTATATACATAAAAATAGAATAAAATTCTGAAGAAATCCTCACTTTCTCGCATAGAAATTTTTTTAACCAAGTCTTGTTCATTATTTACATAGTAATTTGAAAAAACGAAATTTTTATCAATTTAGCAAAATGAGACATCTTGTTTTAACAAAGAAAAGTTTATTTTCACTAGACGATCAAAATCAAACAATCGCGCACACTTACAGAAAAAGAAATTACACTCAAAATCTATCCCATCAAGCACTGCCCGCCATCCGTCTAGACATAATAAAACACTCTGACAGGTTTGACTATCTGGTGAAAAAACGAATTATGAATTGCATTAATGATACAATGAGAGACCTCATTTCTAATTTGCAATATCTATTTAGTATAGTTAGTGTTATATTATTGGATTGCATAAATTACTTACCATTATAATCTTCGAAGAAATTTTGAAAAACATTTTGGATATGTGTTATTGAATAGTTTGTAAGAAAATGTCTTGTAAGATAATATTGTCGTGATTCTTCGGCTCTGGCTGCTATTTTGGTGATGTTATTGTCATCAAAATCGTTAGGACAGAATGGTAGCATTGTATCTAGTGTCGTTTCCGCTTCACGACCATGAAGTAAATAGAACGGCGTAAAACCTGTGGTCTCTTGTTTAGCGGTATTATAAGCGAAGGTTACAAATGGTAGAATTTCATCCCAATTTTTCTGCTCTACATCCACATACATTGACAACATGTCGGCCAAGGTCTTATTGAAGCGCTCCGTCAGTCCATTTGTTTGGGGATGATACGCCGTTGTGAAACGATGATCAATGTTGCCCGCTATGTTGGTGATGTTATTGTCATCAAAATCGTTAGGACAGAATGGTAGCATTGTATCTAGTGTCGTTTCCGCTTCACGACCATGAAGTAAATAGAACGGCGTAAAACCTGTGGTCTCTTGTTTAGCGGTATTATAAGCGAAGGTTACAAATGGTAGAATTTCATCCCAATTTTTCTGCTCTACATCCACATACATTGACAACATGTCGGCCAAGGTCTTATTGAAGCGCTCCGTCAGTCCATTTGTTTGGGGATGATACGCCGTTGTGAAACGATGATCAATGTTACACAAGTCGACGAGAGAGGAAACAAGTCTGGATCGAAAGACGGCTCCACGATCTGTGATAATTACTCGAGGAGCTCCATGCCTGAGGACAATTTCTTCAAGTAAGAACTTCGCTATTTCGTCGACTTCGGCTGTCGGCAAGGCTTGTTATTGCATATCGTGTTGAGTAATCCGTGCAGACTATTATCCATTTGTTTCCATGAGCAGACTTTGGAAATCTCCCAAGGAGATCAATTCCAATGCGATGGAAAGGAGCTATAGCTGGAGGGATGGGAACTAAACGTCCAGGTGGTCGTTGAGGAACGGACTTTCTCCTTTGGCAATCCCGACAATGCATGACATACCGAACGACATTTCGGTACATTCCCGGCCAGTAAAATCTCTTGCGTATCCTGTCATAAGTTTTCGCGAAACCAAGGTGTCCTGCGGTGGGGGCGTCATGAAAGTGCCTTAGTATGTCTGCTCGTAGATGTTTAGGAATGACTGGCAACCACAACTTTCCATCTGGATCAAAATTCTTCCTGCAAAGGATACCGTCGATAAATCTGAATTCTTCGTTTTTGGATGAGTTGCTCAAAAGTTTTAATTTCGCAAGGTCTTGATCCTTTTTCTGTTCCATCGCAAGGTTCATACTCGTCGTGACTGCTAAAAATTTGTCTGATGTTTCCGTTTCCGTTGGTACGAGAAGAAGTCCATCGACTAGTTAACCAGACGCAAGAATCTTTGGACTCCGATCCCCAATCCTTAGAAGAGATCGTTCAAGACGAAGTTGAAAGGGTTTTGGCCCCAGTGTCAACAAAACCTACAGAAACTAGACCACGACCAACATACGCCGCTGTAACCAGGAAATACAGAGCTCCTGTTCAGAAATTCCCACCTGAACCAAGAAAACAGATGTGTGGAGAACGGCTGACAACAGACCTGTTTGTTTCACTGCGGACGTCCTGGACATGTAATGCGCTACTGCCGAGAGAGAAAGGCTGTCTTTGACAACTCCTCGAAACCGCCGACGGAACTTCGACGACGTTGGCACTGAAGAAGAAATACGCCGACCAAACTCTTCTCGCCGTTTTACGCCAAGTCCCACGAGAGGCCGATCCCCAATACGTCGTTACAGATCCCCGTCGCCATATCGCCGATCCAGTCAGTCGCCAGGCCGTAGGAGCGAGGAAAACTAAGGAGAGCGACCTTCCAAGGAGGTGAGGCCGCGTGTACTGGAAATCCTCCGTCGACCGCCAAGATGACTGGTAACCAACTAGACGTAATAATAGATAAGAAGCCGATACGTGCTCTAGTAGATTCTGGGGCATCGTTTTCTGTCATATCCGATAAGTATCGCCGATTTTTAAAGAAAGTTCTGTTTGCTGATGCCAAGAGCGTTATGCTGAAAGTTGCGGATGGAAATTTTGTTCGGCCGATAGGGAAATGTGTTTTACGTGTCCGTATAAACAATCGAGAACTGCCTTTTGAATTTATTGTTTTATCACATTGTAGCCATGACGTCATCCTAGGATGGGACTTTTTAGAGGCGTCTCAAGCCGTTATAGACTGTGGACAAAATGAACTTGTTCTAGAAGACATCTGTCGCGACTCCACAGCGCCTGACGCCTGGAATTTGTATGCCACCAGGGACTATACACTTAAGCCGCATTCTTTAACTAGAATAACAGTATCAGGATATCAAACCCGAGGAGACATAAATGTAGTTCTAGACGGCAGCAAACATTTGCTCTTCGAGAAAAAATATTGCTACACCGTCCATGGTATCCACATATCGTAACGGAAAAAGTGATGTCTGGGTTACCAACCTGCAGTTCCGAAACCAAATCATCCCTAGAGGAATGTGCATAGGCCAAGCTGAACCACTAAATGAAGGGCATCTATGTGTTATTTCCGACACATCGGGTTGCTTGGATGACCAGCAAGAAACATCGGAGTCACAGATGAATTGTTCGTTAATGATGTCACCCGAGTTAAGTGACGAACAGAGAAACAAGCTGTCCGAACTACTCCGGAAATTTTTCTGGGCTTTTCACGAAGACCGACAAGTCGACAGCCGCGAAGACGAATGTGAAACACAGGATTTTTACTGGTGATCATGCTCCAATCAACCAACGAGCCTACAGAGTCTCGCCGACTGAAAGACGCATCATTCATGAAGAGGTTCAGAAAATGCTTGATGAAGGTATCGTCCAACCCTCTGAAAGTCCTTGGTCATCACCCATTGTGCTCGTAAGAAAAAAAAAGACGGTAGTTGGCGTTTTTGCGTCGATTATCGCAAGCTGAATAGCGTCACGAAAAAAGACGTTTATCCTCTGCCTCGTATTGACGATACGCTCGACTGTCTGAAAGGTGCCATGTTCTTTTCTTCCATGGATCTCCGATCTGGTTATTGGCAAATAGAAATAGACGAAGCGGATCGTGAAAAGACGGCATTTATTACCCCGAAGGCTTATACGAGTTTAAAGTCATGCCGTTTGGTCTCTGTAATGCACCTGCGACCTTCGAGAGAATGATGGACAATTTGCTACGCCATTTTAAATGGACTATGTGTCTTTGTTACCTAGATGACATAATAGTGTTCTCAGAAACTTTTGAAGACCATCTTATACGATTAAGACTTGTTCTAAAATGTCTTCAGGAAGCTGGTCTTAAATTAAATTCAAAGAAGTGTCTTTTGCTGCCCAAGAAGTAAAGATTCTGGGCCATCTTGTATCTAGTAATGGCGTTCGTCCCGATCCCGACAAAATAAAAGCCGTAAGAAATTTTCCCACTCCAAAGAATATACATGACATACGAAGTTTTCTTTGGCCTTTGTTCATACTTTAGAAGATTTATTAAAGGTTTCTGTTATCTCGCCGAACCTTTGCAGTCGTTGCTGAAAAGTGGCGTGGAGTTTCATTGGGGTCCTGAAGAGGTGGAAGCATTTAACAGTCTTAAGAAAGCACTTACTTTCGGATCCAGTATTGGGGATGTACGACGAAAGAGCTTCTACAGAAATCCATACTGATGCAAGCGGGTACGGTATCGGAGCTGTCCTAGTACAAATTCAGAATAATGTCGAGAAAGTTATAGCATACGCTTCTAGAACTCTGACAAAAGCCGAAAAGAATTATTCCACCACAGAAAGGGGAATGTCTTGCCATCGTATGGGCTACCAACAAATTTCGGCCGTACATATTCGGAAACACTTTACTGTTGTAACTGACCATCATTCCTTGTGCTGGCTCATGAATTTAAAGGATCCTTCAGGAAGGCTTGCCAGATGGGCCCTCCGACTTCAAGAGCATGATTTTGACGTAAAATATAAAACCGGTAAGAAGCATAGTGACGCCGACGCTCTTTCGAGAAATCCAGTGGAAGAGGAAACGGAAACATCAGACAAATTTTTAGCAGTCACGACGAGTATGAACCTTGCGATGGAACAGAAAAAGGATCAAGACCTTGCGAAATTAAAACTTTTGAGCAACTCATCCAAAAACGAAGAATTCAGATTTATCGACGGTATCCTTTGCAGGAAGAATTTTTGATCCAGATGGAAAGTTGTGGTTGCCAGTCATTCCTAAACATCTACGAGCAGACATACTAAGGCACTTTCATGACGCCCCCACCGCAGGACACCTTGGTTTCGCGAAAACTTATGACAGGATACGCAAGAGATTTTACTGGCCGGGAATGTACCGAAATGTCGTTCGGTATGTCATGCATTGTCGGGATTGCCAAAGGAGAGAAAGTCCGTTCCTCAACGACCACCTGACGTTTAGTTCCCATCCCTCCAGCTATAGCTCCTTTCCATCGCATTGGAATTGATCTCCTTGGGAGATTTCAAAGTCTGCTCATGGAAACAAATGGATAATAGTCTGCACGGATTACTCAACACGATATGCAATAACAAAAGCCTTGCCGACAGCCGAAGTCGACGAAATAGCGAAGTTCTTACTTGAAGAAATTGTCCTCAGGCATGGAGCTCCTCGAGTAATTATCACAGATCGTGGAGCCGTCTTTCGATCCAGACTTGTTTCCTCTCTCGTCGACTTGTGTAACATTGATCATCGTTTCACAACGGCGTATCATCCCCAAACAAATGGACTGACGGAGCGCTTCAATAAGACCTTGGCCGACATGTTGTCAATGTATGTGGATGTAGAGCAGAAAAATTGGGATGAAATTCTACCATTTGTAACCTTCGCTTATAATACCGCTAAACAAGAGACCACAGGTTTTACGCCGTTCTATTTACTTCATGGTCGTGAAGCGGAAACGACACTAGATACAATGCTACCATTCTGTCCTAACGATTTTGATGACAATAACATCACCAAAATAGCAGCCAGAGCCGAAGAATCACGACAGCTAGCCCGAGTGCACACTCTGAGAGCTCAAGACAAAGATCGTCGACGTTACGATTCCAAACACCAAATGGTATCCTACGCTCCCGGAGATCTCGTATGGGTTGATAGTCCAGTGAGAAAAGTCGGTCTCTCCGAAAACTCTTAAGAAGGTATTTCGGACCGTATCAGGTGCTACGCCGTTTATCAGCCGTGACTTACGAAGTACAAGATTTTGATCCTGCTTCACGAAAAAGAAAACTAAG
This sequence comes from Trichonephila clavipes, assembly GCA_019973935.1. Taxonomy (NCBI): domain Eukaryota; kingdom Metazoa; phylum Arthropoda; class Arachnida; order Araneae; family Nephilidae; genus Trichonephila; species Trichonephila clavipes. The sequence goes on from BMAU01018853.1 coordinate 141,456, forward strand.
AGAAGTTGTCCATGTACTGCGTATGAAACCGTACCATGATCCCGCCGAGCAAATCGAAACCGAGGATATTCCTCCCAAAGAATCATACAAAGGACCCATCACTCGTTCCAGAATAAAGACCCTTGAACAAAATGACAGCGGGGCGCTGTCTTCTTTTTCGAGGGGAGCAATGCCACACGCATAATTTGCTACAAGCCCCGATAGCCGAGTTGGCAGAGCGTTGGACTGAACTTCCTCAGGTCTCGGGTTCGAATCCCGGCCCCGGCAGATTTATCCAAAGACTGGAATCTTGTTCTCGTTTTTAATGTATTGTTTCTCTAGATTCTAGATGAATCCAGATCATTCTTTAGAGTGCATACTGGTTATTTCTCGAATATTCCGAAGTGTATAAAAGCAGAGTTCATCGCCAGTTGGGCATGTTCTCAGTCCAGTGTTGTATCGAGCTCCAAGCGTTAGAATAAATCTAATTGTTTGTTTAATTGAACTGTGTACTTCTTTCGAACTCCGTGACAATATTTTGGTCTCTAACTATGTCTGAAACTAAAAAGAAAACATTTTAAGAAGATTCATTTCTTTTAACAGATAAAATTACAAATCTTAATCATTTGTTGCAAAGGTGAAAAAGCATCTGACGCTACAAAAGAAAAAAAACTAAGTTTTAATCAGATAACATTGCAAATCACTAAAAAAGAAAAGTGAAATTAGATCAGCTAATATTTGAAAAAAATTCAGCGCATTCCTTTGCGCCAGTTATTGCGAAAAATAAAAATTACTCAGTATTATCCAAGTTATTGTTGTGCAAAAAGGATTTTACTGGGCAGTAACGCGATTAGATATGAAAAGCGTTCAAAATCTACAAACATATGAAAGAATGTGGAAAATCGTGTGTAAGCCTTGATTTTAGAGCCTGTAAAAGAAATTTGAAAATATTTTGGAAATCATGGCAAAATGTTTCAAAAAGAATCCGCATCGGATAATCAATGAGTTTCCAAAATAAATATCCAGTCAAAAATCAAAGAATAATTGTAATAAGAATTGATATACACATTTTATAAAATTTCTAATACCAATGAGATTTGAATTCGGTAGAAAAATTGCACAAGAACAGTTCTTTATAATCTGTGTTGATGGCGAATCACCTTTGGTGACCTTGGCTACTGTTTGTGGGCAGTGATACGAACTGGCCCCCTCCAGGTCCAAAGTGCAGCAATGAAGGATTGGAAGGAAAAAGGATCCCTTGTCGGTTCAGTCTTAGGAGCTTTTATTCCTGTCCTCTGTTGATTATGACTTACGGAAAACAAAGTCTCTGAAAACCCCTTTCTAGAGAAGTAAGTCGTTTGATTGCTTATGGAATTTCAAAATGATACCTAGAGAAGTGTATTTTTCAGCCATTAATGTTGTTGATGTACTTTTTCAGCAAGGTTTTTTGAATTTCATTATTCGGGTTAGTTGTCTTAAGAGTGAAAAGCTTGGCCACTGTACCCGAAAACAGGCAGTTCCTAACCACTCAAAGATCACTAGGAATGATTCACATTCCAACAACTTGTAGCCGAAGTAGTGACCAAGAAATTGAACACTTGATAGCAGCAAAGCCTAACCTTGCTGGTTGATCATGCATTTCTTTAGAGATTGGAGAGTTTGTCTAATACACTCGCAATGAATCACTAGTGATTCGAACAGCATCGCTACACATGTCTACCTACTCAACATCTCAACCAAAGACTGTTCACAGGGACAACGGAAAAACATTCCAATAGCACTCAAAATCTATTGGGAATGTATATCAATTGCAGTATTGGTTGTAAAAGAACATTCTATATGCATTCCCCAGATAGTCGACTAACAGCTAAAAGACTTTTTTCTCAAGGAAGGAAACATGCAATGACATTTTCTCCCTCAACTCGTAAACAACAAAAGAGTTTAAAGACTTTCCTGAAAAGATTTTTTTCCGGGTCCTCAAACACGTGAAAAACATGATTTTAGGGTCCTAAATGTGTAGTTCAAATCACTTTGCCTCCAAAAAACTTCCTAAAGTCATCGTGGATTGCACATCACTACTGACTACTTTTTTGTATGAAGTTCAAGCATTAGATGACTGGGAGGAAAAGGAATCTTTAGTCGAGCCAGTCGTTAAATACTTTTATTCCTGCCCTTTATTTGCAGGAGAATGAATGAGTGAATTTTAAAGTCGCAATATATTCAGCTTCACGAGAGCTTTATTGGTGTTGAATTGCATGAGATGGGTTCACTACAAATCTTTGGTAAAAAGAGAAAAAATATGTCAGTTTAAACGTACCTAGGGATTACTTAATATTACTTTTGAGCCGAAATTAAACGAAAAAATAAGTGACAAATATTTAACTGGCTTATAGGTCTTTTGATACCCATACATTTAATGGTGTAAATTAAAAACACCTTATATCAGTGAACTCAAAAGCTTGGATGGCAGGCAATTGATTTAAAAATTGGCGTTTTAACTGTTTGAAAGGGAAGGGTTGAGATATTTAAGACAAAAAAGTAATATCCAAGATGCTGTTACTACTAGATAAATATCAGCTATCCACAGAATGTTATTCTAGTATATGCCAATGTTAAAGTAGACCTTATATCCAATATCCTTATAGTCCTTATAGTATATCCTTTTAGTATATAGTATCCATATAGTATATCCAATATAGTCCTTATATCCACTGATCCAATAACTTTATATCATTGATCTAATCTTTAGATCAATATAATATTCATACCTACTAAGTAATAATCCTTAAGCTATCGACTACGTTCAGAACCGTGATATTAAAAAAGCGCATAAATGAATAATTTTTGTGATACTTAGTGTCATTTAGATTAGAATACATGTATAAAATTGTTTTAATGACATTTTGGCAAAAACATTATTTAAATGTAATATTTCGGCAAAAATTTAACTTAGAATAACCTTTTTTCCAAAAGTTCTCTTTTTGTGAAAAATGATTCTATTATAATAATAATTTGCCTGTATATAGCTCAGACCTCTGTGCAGAGGCTAAACTATGATTTTTAAAAAAAATTAACATTATTTTCAGAGTTACAGCCAATTGAAATAATTATCAGCGTTTTCTTCTTAAAATTTCTCGCCACTGTTGTCGTAAAACACATGAATAAACCCACTTTTAAGTTATATATTACAAAAATTCTCGTTGAGTCTTTGTACAAAGGTCTTAGCTATATACAGGCAAAATATTACTATAATAGAAGCATTTTTCACAAAGAAGAATATTTTGAAATTTGGCCATTCTATGTTTATTTTTTGTCAAAATATTGTACTTAAATAATTTTTTATTGTAATACTAATCTTAAAACAATTTTATTTACATTTTCTAATCTAAGAGACACTAAATATTAACCATTTATAAGCTTTTGCAAAATCACGGTTCTGAATGTAGTTGGATAACTTAAATCCAAAAAAAGAAAGAACAAATACTTTAAATTTCGTTAAACTGAAAACACCTGTTGAATATCGTAAATATGAACACGATTTCGTGAAAGAATTTTGAAATAAAATAATAGATGAATGTTAATAAACTCATCAAGTTTAGCTAGATGAAAATAAAGAGCAATACGAGTTAGATAAAATGAAAATTCAGATACATTTTCGATTGGAGAATTCTGCAATTAGAAGGTAAACGAAACACGGGATACCACTGTGAACATTTAAAAAAAGCAATTGTGTGACTAAGATTTGATATTTAAACAAATTAATCCTGTAACATCTTGCAAGTAATGATATTAGTTTTTATCTTACATGCTTTGAACGTTAGTTTCAAAAAGAAGGTATATCAAAAACGTTTTGGACGTCACACTTAGGCTGTTGCCAAATTTTTTTGCTCAGATTACACTTAGAGATATTTAAGTTTCATATGATTATGATTATTCCCAAAACGTGACCCTAGAGAAATTTTAAATTACTCCTTAAAAGTTTAGATAATTTTTTAAATCATAACAAACGCTCGGAATTGCGTACGAAATTATATTACATGGTGTTTGTTGGGCTTTGAAGTAGAAGTCTTTAAGCAATTATCAAACTAATAATTATTATCAAAAATTAAAAGAAGAGACATCTTCATTGAAAACTTCATAGTATTAATTGCAGACGAACCTACCGTTTAATTAGTTGGCAATGAAAGTTAAGAAATACTTGCCAAAAATAATTCACTTTCGCAAACTGAGTATTGTAGAAAATCTACTGCTTTCAGGGATAATATCTATACGAGGGTTGGGGCATGAATCATGACAAGTATTTTCTTTCTTGTAGATATGTGAATGGATCACAAACGTATAAATACTGCAGGCATAGTGTGTATGCAGAACAACAGATGTATCTGCGATAGCTGGTAGTAGCGCAGTGAGGGCTGTGAAATCAGTCAGTTGGTGAATGTCGTGTGAGATGGAAGTAACCCGTGTTGAGCAGCGCGCTTACATCAAAATAGACATTCTCCTAGGGAGAAATGCGATGGAATGTCACAGTGAATTAGTGAAAGCCCTCGGAAATAATGCTCCACCATACCGTACAGCACCACAGTGGGTAAGAAAGTTTCATCAAGGACATGTGTCAGCGAATGATGAGCAACGTGGTGCCGCAAATGCTGACGCTGATGGTATTCAGCGCCTTCCACATCGTTGTGGTGACAGTAGCAGGGGACTACATTGAGCATCTTTAGGCCCAGGTTTGTCATGCTAACTTTAAGTGTACTGGGTTGTCCTTCTTTTGCACCTTGAATGCTACATTGCCATGTATATTACCGAAATTAATTAGTGTGTTACGATATTTCAGTGCTCTTCATTGTCCACACATATATTTAACACCTTGAACTTTCGTCTGTATATGTCACATTTTTCAACCGGATTGGTATCTTCAAGAAAAAAAATAGTTGCCATGACTTTTGCCCCAACCCTCGTATGAGTAAATTTATATATTTAGTGCCTATAGCGGAAGAAATATGAAGAGCAATTAGAGAAGAAAGATATTAATAATTGAAAACAATATCATTTCGAAAAAACAGCGTCATTGAAGTAGAAGTCATAAATGTCCCCGAAATCATTTATGAATGCAATGATTCTGAAGAAAATATATAATTTAAAAAAAAATAAGAGCAACAAATAGAAGTCTGAACAGTCCAATTTTGGAGAGCTTTCGCTTCTAGATTCATTGATGATTAAGCATCTATTCGTTCATCACAAATTCGAGATTAAAATAAGATTAACTTTAGGAAAATAAAATTAACTCGCTGCATAAAAGACGCACCACCTTTCGAAACTGTTCTGACTTTATACTTCGAGTATTAATACCACATAAAGTCAAAAATCCAAAACCAGCATGCCCAATACATTATAAAGGAAGTTTAGCAACCAAAAATCAAAACTTCATCTTCTGAACTTATGAAATCTTGATTGCTTACTGAGTTGGGGATGACGAAATATAGAAGTGCAAAATATAAGTATACATTTTTAGCTCTATAGGACTATTTACAATCCAATGGCTCTATATTTGTATTTATTTTACATTCCGAGAAACAAATGACAGCTTTATATGGAAACTGTTGTGTAGCCTGATTATACACTGCTGGACAAATGTTAAGGACGGATCACAAATTGCTATGTAGCATAACATTAAGCGAGACATGAAGCCTAGTAGGATAAACTATAGTTGCCACACTGTTCAAACATTAGAATAAAGAATATTTATTGTTCTGGAAAGTACAAAAGCTGTGAAACATCTAAAAGAAAAAAAAAGTTCATTTGATCAGCGTACGGACAAATGGAACAATGCATCTAAAAGTCAGCAGGCACCTTAAAGAAAGGTATCAGTACGGAATATGTCCACCGTGGAGTGTGATGCAACATTCCACACGTCGTACCATACTTTGCACAACATTATCCAGCAGCTGTTGAGGCAATTTATCCCATTCCTCTGTGAGTGCACGGATGAGGGTGTTCTTGTTTGTCGGAGTATAGTTTCGACCAGCAACTTGCCTCCCCAAAGCATCCCACACATTTTCAATGGGGTTTAGATCTGGAGAACGCGCTGGCCATACGAGACGTTGAATACCCTCGCTGTCTAGACAATCCTGAACAGCGAGTGTTCGATGACATGTTGCGTTGTCGTCCATAAAAACAAATTTATCACCGACAACACCACGGAAAAGACGAACATGAGGAAGTAGAACTTCATCAATGTATAGTTGGCCCGTCATAGTCCCATTCGCAACCACATGTTGGCGCGTGCGGCCATTGATCATGATGCCGGCCCACACCATGATACCGCATGACGGATATCGGTCCTTTCCTGATATTTTCTGACGATAAGCAGTACCACTCTCGCGCCAGATCAGTTGGCGTCTACAATCCGATGACAGACTGAACCTACTCTCATCTGAGAATAGTACGCATGCCCAGTCCTGTTCAGTCCAATTGTGATGCTCACGACACCATTGCAAACGGGCAGTACGGTGCTGTCTGGTCAATGGGACACACACAACAGGTCTGCGTGCGTATAGTCCTCCTCTCCTCAAACGTCTGGCACCAGTTTTTCGGGAGATCTGCTTTCCTGAGGCAGCAAGAAACTGATTTGCCACCTGCTGAGCTGTGGTGCGCCTGTTCCTTTTTGCTGATAGGACGATATATCTGTCTTCTGCAGGCGTCGTCCTTCTAACACGACGTCCCCCTTGCAATCTATTACACATTCCAGTAGTTTTAAATGACTTCCACAGCCGTGAAACAACGCTGTGAGCGATGTTGAACTCCCTGGGAACATCTGTTATTTTTCGCCCTTTTTCGATCTTTCCAATAATTCGGTAACGCATAAAATCATCTATGTAATGTCGGGAAGACATGCCAAAAATTTTGAGTTCGTCTATTAAATCTTTCCTTTTAAACTTTGACTTGAAACAACAATTGTCCACACGCGTCAAAACCTTTAAAGCTCTTATGAACGCTACCACGTGATAAACAGACGTGGAAAAAAATTTGCATACTCATACTTCTTCTTACTAATATCCCGCACTTATTCTAATTTTCCACATTTTGCTTCCTTTCATTTTGTGGTTGCTATGGATGATAGTGTTATCCGTCCTTAGCAATTGTCCAGCAGTATATATATATATATATATATATATATATATATATATATATATAAATATATATATATATATTTATTTATTTATTTATATATATATATATATATATATACCGGTGTCTAAAAGTTAAGCATAAATCGTAAAATGCGAAGAACATTGAGTAAATATTCGTAAAATTATTCCAAATTTCTTGCGGATATGAAGGGAATACTACGTCCTGTGCGAAACACCGGAGCATGTCGGAACGCGGAAAATCCGATTCACGGAGCATAGGCAGTTCAAACAAGTTTCATGCAACTGCTGTGCGAAGAAACGTTGTTAACCATCAAACAAGGTGATTGATGTCACAAAGACACCAATTGGACATGTTTAGGAAAGGAACAATCGTTAGAATGCTGGAATCCTCACGATCACAAACCGAAGTGTCTCAAGTTCTGAATATGGACCAGTCTTAGATCTCAAGACTCTGTCAGAGGTTTCAAAGAACGGGAGATGTTACAGGACAACCAGTATCAGGTCGACTAAGAGTCACAACCTCTCGCCAAGACCGATATCTGGTAATAAGTGCGCGAGATCAGAGGAGAAGTACTGCCAGAGCACTGGGTTCGGCACACACAGTCGGCACAGGAATACAAATTTCGAGACAAACTATTTACAGAAGACTCAATCATGCTGGTCTGTATGCCAGAAGACCAGCAGTTTGTATTCCCCTCACGTCTGCGCATAAACGTGCTCGTTTGAACTGGAGTTTGAAACATCAACATTGGAGTGTGGGAGAGTGGGCCAATGTGATGTTCAGTAACGAGTCCCGGTTTAGTCCGAATAGTGATTCTCGGCGGGTAATGATATGGAGAAAACGTGGAACACGTTTTGAACCAAGACTGATAACGGAAATACCTCATTTTCCATCAAGGGGAGTAATGGTATGGGCTGGCATCATGATGGACGGTAGCACAGACCTCCATTTCTTTGACATCGGGGTCTGTGACGAGGTACAGAGACGAAATTTTTAAGCCGTATGTTCGCTTGTTTCGAGGTGCTGTCGGTCCTGACTTCATATTCATGGATGATAATGCACCATGTAACCGAGCGGTGCTGATTGATGACTTCCTTGAAACGGAACACATCCAGAGCATGTCGTGGCCTGCGGATTACCCTGATTCAAATCCTATCTAGCATGTATGTAATATGCTCGGAAGACTAATTGTAGCCCTATCCCACCCACCAAGCTTCGTTACAGAACTGAAGAGAGCTCTCCAAGAAGCTTGGAACCGTTTGAGCCCACAACTCATTCATCATCTCATAGCAGGTATGGTAAATATCTGTGCAGCGTGCCTGGCTGTCAGAGGTGACCACACGCCTTATTAAACTGTAGCATCAGTATTTTATTTAATGTTTTATTTCATTTTTTCTTTAAAGTATGAATCCTTGCTATGATCAGTTTTCTTTCAAACTGCTACTTTGGATAATAAAATTAATTATTAGCATTCTTTTGATTTGCTTCCTTATTTTATAACCATTTTACATACGCATATTTCGTTTCCCGCCATTCTAATTTACAGTTCCTTCTTTATTCACATAATTAACAATTATGCTTAACTTTTGGACAACAGTATATGTCTATATATACACTGGTGTGCAAAAATTAAGGACGAGACGGTTTTTTCAATATAACTTTGTATAAAAGCTTTCCAAATCAACACACTTAATACCGTAAGATCCCCAATACGTAAGGACATGTGTAATGTAAGCAACACTTACTAAAAGAGAAATCAGAAGGATAAAAAGAAGCTTGATTGAAAAAGTAGCATGGAGCGCAATGCGACTGAAGGCCGAAACATCCCTGTGATGGGTGTCCAGCAAGAAACATCCGGTCTTTAGTAGGGGATATGATCTCCCCTGACTGCTAAGCAGGTTTCACAGCGTCTGCCCATGCTGAGAATGAGACTGTCAATGAGTTGTTGAGGCATTACTGTCCATTCGTCTTGTAGCGCCAATCGAAGCTCCCGAATCGTTACTGGTGGTAAGGTACGAGCTGCCAAGCGTCTGCCTAGAAAATCCCATAAATGCTTGAGGGGATTGAGATACGGAAATCGTGCCGGCCAATCCATACGTTCAATATCCTCACTCACTAAGAGCTGTTCGGCAGCTACTGTGCGATGACATGGTGCATTGTCGTCCATGAAAAGGAACTGCAGACCCATAGCGCCTCTAAAAAGACGCACATATGAAAGAAGAATCTCGTTACAATAACGGGTCCCGTTGACTGAACCTGCGTCGAAGATGTGAAGGTCTGTACGACTACCAAGCATGATGCCTCCCCAAACAAGAACACTGCGACCTCCATACCTGTCTCTTTCACTGATGTTCCAGGGATGATTGCGGCTTCCCCGCTCTCTCCAGATGAGTATGCGATGAGAATCGCTACTCAAACTGAATCTGCTCTCATCTGTAAAGAGTACTCGTCCCCATTCATTGTCTCTCCAATTCCGGTGTTCCCGGCACCACAGAGAACGCCTTCTCCGATGGGCAGGCGTTAAAGGTACGCACCGTACAGGGCGTCGTGCAAACAGACCACCACCGTGCAGTCTTCTGGCCACTGTAAAACACGATATCGGTCGTCCAGTTTCCTGTGTCGTGTGTCTAGCGATTTCTCCCGCTGTCTGCCGCCTGTTTCTTCTGGCCTGTAAGACAATGTACCGGTCATCTGCGGGTGTGGTTCTTCGTGGACAACCACTACTGAACCCCCGGATAGCTGTTCCTGTAGTTTGAAATTGTCTCCAAAGTCGTGAAACGATGCTGTGAGCAATTCCGAACTCTGCAGCCACACTTGTCACACTGCGGAATTCCTCCAACTTCCCAATGATTTGACCTCGGGTAAAAGCATCCAAATGTCGTCTAACAGATTGATTATTCGCCATTTCTTGCTGAGGTATCAACTCGGTGTGATTTTAACTGCTATACGGCGTGCAATCTCTTTGCCAGAAATACTGATCTTACACGGACAACATGCTTTATACTACTCAGACACTTCCCCATTACGTGTACCTGCATATCTGCGCATGTGCTACCGTATATCACCTTACTTAATCTCCTGATTGGTCTTTCTGACCGATTTGCCTCTTCGTTCAGCTGATATGCTAATTTTTCGACCATGCTTAATTTTTGCACACTAGTGTATATATATATACCGCAGATGACTTCTATTAGTGGTATCTTATTAATATTTAATATTCTCGAATGAAAAAGAAGTCACTAATGGTACTTTTAGTTTACGCTATCATAATAAAGGTATCCGACAACCCTAAAATCATGATTTTTTACAAAAATTGGCAAACTTTTTTTATGATTTTATTTTATAGGCCATCTTATAAGCTTAATAAAAATACCAAGTTTTTTGTTTGTTTTCCATTCAATATAACAAACACTGCAAGTGTTTTATTAAGAGTAGATGCCATAACTTAACACAAGATGTCAAACATTAAAATGCATTTTACTCGTACTTGAAATGTGTTTTGTTCGAAAAGCTCAAACAGGGACAGCGATTGTTCAAAACATTTTGGAGATAATTTGCTGAAATATTTGTGTTATGTCTGTGTAACAGTAAAAGTGTTTTGACCATCAGATTTATCAATCACTATTCTATTTCAAAATTTACAGCTATTTATGTGAATGTAATCACTGTTTTTTTAAGCAATTTCATATAATCACTAACATAAAGTGCTCGAGTTTCTGTAAAAATTAAAATATCTCTTATCCTGAATGTTATATCAAACATGAATAACAAAGTAACACATCAAAATTGAAAAATTAAGAATTTGTGTATAAAATATTTGTGTACAGAGTGGCCCCGTTTATGTAATTTTTTAGACATTTTCACCAGTTTTTTCCGATTTTAATAATAATAAATTTTTTTCCGTTTTCAATTTCAGGATTTTTTTCTTAAAATATACTAAATAAATCTAAAAATCACAAAAAAATCCCCATATTTTAATTTTTTCAAGAAAAAGTTGTCGCAAGTATTCCGATACCTTAAATAACCATGTTTTTCAAGTCATAATCGGTGAATTACACCAAAGCCAGCAAATTATAGCCAATAGGCACCAGTAGAGAGTCAAGCAAAAGTGAAAGCACGTACGAAAAACAAGGGTTTTCCCGATCTTCTGCTAATGGCAAAAGAAGATGTATTTGGTGCATGAGAAGGATCTTAAAAGTTTTTGATTGGTAGTTAACAAAAATAACTTATTAAGTAATGTGTATTCACACGCATACACATACGCATATATACCGCATATATTTACATATATAACTTTACATTTCTTTTCCCATTGAAATATTTATTTTTATAATTTCTGTAATTTTCTATCATACACATTATCTCAAGTAAAATATATTTTCTAATACAGGGAGATTTCTGATAATTGCTTAATAAAAAAGAGGGTGTGGCTATATCGTGGACATAGCCGTATGTTGTACATGAATACGTTGCATGTAACGGGTTATATTTTTAAAATAAAATATTATTATTTATGTATGTCATAATCATGTCTCAACATTAATAAGTCATCCAGGATATCATGTTTTTTTTTTGTTTATGATGGCAAGTATTTCCTTTCAACGGGTTCATGAAAAAAAATCAAGTAAGCAAATAATTACTGTGTTATAATATAACTTTATTAATTATAGATCCATGATATGAAAAGTACGACAAAAGTAGCATACAAGATACATTGAGATTTCTGGCAAACGTTAAATCAATACAGGTATTACCAAACGTTGTTGGAGAAGTTTTGATACAAGACAAATTGAACTAACTGAGCATGAAGCCGGGCAATGAACGGTCTTGTGAGACATTAATTTTAAAGTCCCCAACTATCATAATTTGTGTAGTAAGATTAGGATCGTAATTGGGTACAATTTTAGCGATGTTTTTGGAATATTTTAATGGCGATCGTAACATAAAGAGCTTAATTTTGCCTAATTCTGTGTTCGAATGCTTGTACACACACCCGTTTATAAATTTGAAGAGGACATTGACCTTTTTGCGTTTACTAGACAGGCATCACTAGCCTTTGCATCTTTCATTCCCAAGCAGTAGCACACACAGGAATTTTTCAAGGGAGGGAGGGGTCCGGGGTCGAAAGTTCACCATTCTTGTATCATGCTCCTTTTGATTTTGTCGATTTTCGGGAACAAAACACAGTAAAAAAACTAATTTTTGAATAAATAATTAGCATTAATTAATAAAATTATTCATTAATAACAAGTGATTAATTAAATTTTACGTACTATATACTTAGAATTATAATCAATCGGAAAAAATTCAAGGGCGTTGGGGGAGGGTCCGGACCCCCAGGACCACCCCCCTTGTGTGCGCCACTGTTCCCAAGTTAATCTTCGAAACGTCAATGTTAACTGGATTACAATCCATTAAGTCATTGATTTTGCGATATATGGCGACTCCACTGGCTTTGCGACTTGATGATGATGCTACCACCACTGATGATGTAGTTGCAATTTGTCTGTGCTTAGCAATATTATAAGAAGATCTGAGATCAAAACCTGGCACATTCACTGACATGGAATCTTCCACCCAAGTGTCGCTGATTGCTAAATTTTGCCTTAGAAGCAGAACCTCCGAATCCAGTGCACCTCTGTTACACTGTAAATGCTCGATCGGATCATCACTGATGGCGTTGGCTGCCATAACTGGTTATTGTGTTAGCATGAAATGAATCCCAGTGTTCTGTAATCTTGTAATGCTTACGCAATGATTGATCAAGTAAGAATTGTAGCCAGGCTTTTACCACTGACTTTATGACCACGCCGCTCAGATACGTAGATTTATGTATCATGTTCTTCTTTATGTTAACATTAAACACGTGCTCATCATTTAACTGACGCAGTAGCTGCAGCATCATTGTGTCCACATCCACGGGTTCATTAATGGCCTCGCAACCAACGTATCTGCATGAATGATAGTCGCGGTGATACTAGACGTGCACTAATCGGATCTAATGCGGGTAACCCGTGTTGCTTAGCTTGATTCACAAATCCGTTCGAACGTGATAATTTGGGAAATTTGTGCAAGTCTTGTGAGTTTTTACACGAGCGCACAGTTTAAAGTCAGTCACTAGCTCTTCAGGGAAAGTATTATTAAGCAGCGGCAAGGGTTTTCCTTTTGTTGGCTTCAAAGAGCGCAGAATGCATAGATGATCACACACATCATTCTTATGTCCGAATGGATTGCTGACAAACGTCGTAATGAAACGTACACTAGCTGCTTCCCAATGTGTCTTCATAAACGACTATGGAACACAATCGATGCCTATACATTCCGGTGTCGATATAAAAGCGATTTCATCATCCACTTGCATAATTTCAACTGTCCCAGCTGCAGATGTACGGGCACTGTCGGTGATTCACTCGATCTCATTCACTTTTTTACGTTCCTGGTACTGCATGACTCATCCATATGGTGTTATATTTATGCCATTCGATTGCTCTTGAGATGTTTTTTCCAGCGGTATACGATTTCTGTATTTTGACTTGGGTTTTGACGCGTATAGGCCTACATAGCATATTTTTAGTAATACTTTTTTTATTTTAACGCCTTATTATATTCATTGTCTTTATTTTACACTAATGTTTTATATACAAACGATAGATTTTTATAAGAGTGGTCAGTTGAAACTAAAACGAACGTCGTAGCTTCTCCGAGTCAAAAGTTATACTAAATGAAAATCTCAAAACGCAGTAAAATTACCTCAAAATGATGGCGCTTACCTGTCTCCCGCGTGTGATGGGTCACACAGTCCTTACTTAGCGTAATATATTATTTGATTCTTTAGCTATCCAGTGAGTAAATTTAATTTAGTATACAGATGATATCTATGTAGCTGCAACAATAATCTTTATCTCCCAATTTCGTTATCATTCGTTTTTTTTATCTATTCGTTTTTTTCCCTATAGAAGCAATGTTAAAGACGTATTCACGTCAAAAAATAATTCAAAAATATTTGCAACAAAAATTGCTTGCCTAAATATATGCTAACAAAAGGAATAAAATTTTAAAAGAGTTTTGAAACATTTAAACAGCGTTCAAAAATTTATGAATTTCCTTTTATCAAGTTGAAACACTTATTAAAATGTTTTGCAGAAAAATTTCTTTAAAAATGCTGTGATTTGTATAATATTCAGAGATACTGTTTTCGGTCAAAACTGTGTAATCGAAATTTTCATGCAGGTTATTTGAAACGTAACGTATAAAAATGCAAAAACATGATATAAATTGCATGTTCTTTGTATAGAATGTACAATATTTGTATCTGTATGAAGGTAATTTTTATATAGGCATTGATAAGCTCTTGCAGATTGGATCTATTACAAGTTCTTATATTAGTTGTCAATGAAACTTAAAATAAAGTAAAACAGATTTAATCTGCAAATATAGATTTTAACACAAAAGAAATTCGTATTTACTATAACATCATAATATTTTGTGATAGTGCCTGAGATACGACTAATGATATTTCAGCTTTTCAGCAAAAAAAAATGAATAGGCATAGGAAGCAAAGTTGAAATTGTTTAACTCAAAACGCAGATTTTTGTATTCAGCAAGAAGATTTTAAAATGCAATACTATTCTAAGTTTTCTAACTTTCAAAGTACGATCAAAATCAGATGGTGGAACCATTGCAGGCTGCGTTCGACTTGCCAACTTCCAGAAAACTGTTCAAAACATTGGAATGCTTTTAAGAAATAAAAAGCAATTTGCCTCCTCTTCTTAAAAAAAGAAGAAAAAAGTAATGTTGCTTATAATCACGTTCTAACATCACGAACTTTGTGTTCACTTCGCGAACAGTCTGACAGCTCTCGGCAATCCTTGAATTCTCATGAGACCAACGTCTTAAAAATTTCAACGTTCTAAGCACACCAATAACCATACGCATTTGTGGCATAAGAAGCAAATGTAAGTGAAAAAAAAGATTATTCTAAATTGTTTCGAAGAACAGTCAAGGCTGCATTCTGTAGGTACAAAATATTTTCTGTGGAATCTTGAGGATAAGAGGCATTTTTTTTCAAGTGCCTCTAATTTCTAGACAAACATATATTTCTTAACATAAGTGGGGGAAATAAAACGGTGGAAGTAAAAGAGATTGTAGCGTAGAGTTTGTTATTAGCATTGTTACTTTAAGATAATAGTTCAGCAATAAACCTCTTTTTGTTTATAGTATTTTAAAGTATCTATCTGACATCGGAATATCATGTATAATTGAAGGTGTAAAACATCGTATTTTATTTATTGTAACATCATTCTAATCATTGAAATATTACATTATATTTAATTAGTGACTCTGAATGGAATATAATTTATCACTCTCTTGTGAATTAATTTAAATTCTTTTTAAAAGTAGTAACTTTGTAAAGGTATTTGACTGCAGAGAGTTCATAAATACTGAAAATATACAAGGAAAACTGTTTTAAAAAAGTAGACATGATTACTTTTGGGAGTAGTTTTGCCAATAAATTTTTTCAAATATATTTGGATTTTACACACAATAATCTTTTTTTAAAACTTAAAAATATCTCTGTAATATTTAAAATTCTTGTAAATGGAGAAAAATACAGGATCTAATTTTTCATTCTTCAAATTCTTTTCTAAACGAAACTGGGCAACATAGTTTTCACGTGGCGGGGTGTCGAAGATATGGAAATAGCTTTCCTACACGGAAAACACGCACAACGTGACTCCTTGCTTTTCCAATTAACATTATGAACAATTTAAATGAATAATTCTGTTATCTCAGATTCTAATGATATTTATTTTTACTGGAAAGTATGTATTTTATTTCAAAAACAATAAGGTTATAACAGTTTTTATTTAGAGTTAATTCTATTTTCTTACAACTAAAAAAATAATACTGTCAAATACCTAAGTAAATTTTAATTTCATAATAAAAAATAAACTACACACACACATTTACACTGATGTATTACACTTATAAATATATCAGTGCTATACAATGCATTTTATAATTAAGTTAACAATACTAAGATAAGAACAAGTTTTTAATAATTATCAGTGACCCCATGGGATTGTCACATATAGAATTATATGCAAAAATTAACATTTCTCTTGATAATTTGTAAGGTTTATAATAAAATCCTTAATTGCCGATTAAAAGTTACCTGAATCGCTATCCAATGCCAACATTTTTCCATATAGGCTCACGCATGTGATGTATTGGGGAGGGGATAAAGAAGCAAAAATAAAATCTGAAATAAGTAAATAATTCGCAACCATTATCAAGGTCCTTTTATTGCATTCCAAAGCCTTCGGAATAATTTTATGGATAGCAGTGCACAGAAAAGATCGTACTTCAGAAAGATGTATATATACGTCGGGGAAATTAACGATTTGGTTGAGTGAAACGTTTATATACGCCAATGGTACTTAAGAGGTTAAAGTCATATCGTAGTTTTAGCATCAAAGTGTAATATTATTAAATTAAATACAATGCTATTATATGAGAGGGGCGTGATGAAATTATGACTGAATTTTGGGTCACGAGTATTGAAACTTTGAGAAGCACTGAACTACGTTAACATTTACTAAACGAGCATTTTTTTGTCTGACTTGTGATTGCGATTAACAGTACAGTTATATGAGATGACGTCAGTGAAAAAGATCAGGATAAAATTATAAAATTCGTGTTCAAAGTAACTAATGATGTTATGAATGGTGTCAATTTTTCACACTTCTCCTGCTCGTCTTCATTTAACTAAGTGCTAGGGATTTTTTTTTTTTTCATTTTTCCAAGAGCAGATATGACCCCATCTTTTGCCTTGTGTCCGTTTTTCATTAAGTTTTTGAACACCCTGTATGTTATTCCCTCAAGCAGTGGTGCACACCTAGGGTTCCGCAAAGCTCTTGATTTTTTTTCTCATTGATTATAATCTAAGTATATAGTACATAAAATTTAATTAATTACTTATTATTAATGATTAATTTTATTAATTAATGCTAATTATTTATTCAAAAACTAGTTTTTTACTACATTTATATCCCGAAAATCGACAAAATCAAAAGGAGCATGATACAAGAATGGTGACCCTCTCCTTGAAAAAGTCCTGTGTGCGCTACTGCCCTCAAGTAATACTTAAAATTATCACTGTACTATTTTTGATTCTCCCTCGTATGTGTGTACTGCTTTTTGCTTTCGAACAAATCTTTAGTTTCAAATTACAGTCTATTAACAGGGAACTGAACGGTAAAATGCAATGCATAGGGTTTTAAAAATTTAACAAATATCGTCTTTTTCTAGTGAATAAAGAGATATCCTTAAAAAAGTCTTCAACCTTTCTCAAATTAAAATATTTGAAATGTTCAGGAAAATAGTAGTCTTACTGAATATGTATAATTATATTATACGAGTATTCAGGCGTGTAAGAATAAACTCAATTAGACATTATAAATTCGATTCTCAAATAAATATTTCTACACTATCTACAAGATAAAATGAGAAACTGTCTCAATGGGAAGTATTCATTGACAAAACATTTTTATACCTGTTATAAAAAAAAGAAAAATAGCAATATACACACATTTTTCTCAGATTTTTTTTAAACAACGATACTTTGGAAAAGAGGAAAAATTTTAAGTATTGTTTTAAAGTTGGATTAACTTTGAGGCACACATAAATGTTTATAACCACCTCCTAGAAAATAGCTCTGTGTAATTTTCATACAAGAGACATGTCAAGAACAAAAAGCGTTTGAATTCGAGAGCACAAAACCTCAAACAAAATAAATAAAGCTAGTTAATTTAAATCTTCCTCACAAAACTTATTTTTCGCTTGTACAAGCATACCTTTTATCTATTTGAGTGTTTATTTTCTTACAGAATCCATTTAGAAGACATTTAAAAAAATTAATTTTTACGTCAAGGACTAAAATGTATTTACTTACAGACTTTTCCTAAATCTTCATGAACTTAATTAAAACACTTGAACTTTTTCTCTTATAATTCTTATAATTAAAATTTGGAGGAGGGAGGTATTTATTTCTTATTTTCTTTATTGTTGTTTAAACTTTTAATTCTCTCATATTTGGTTCAATTATGTAAAGTACAGCTTTCTTAATACACAATTTTCCGACTTTCAAAACAGGTTAATTTTTCTGCATCACTGTGATACTTTAGTTATGTGTTTATGTCTCATTATGTACAGCTAAATTATTTTTATAAAAGTGGATTTTCTTTATATTAATTGCCCATTGCGTCTTATTGCGTAGTACCATCCCAAAATTTGGGAACTAAAGCCAATGCTGACGACGAAAGCAGGTATCTAAAGTTGCACCACTTGAAATCGATTCTCCCAACCATCCCCTACCTAGCCACGTTGGTTAAATGACATGTGGCCAAACCACATGCGCAGTTCGTGTTGTCTTCTGAAGCTAGTTAGTTTTATTCCGCGATATTAAAAAGAGGGCTTTTCTTTGACAGCATTAAACATTATATTCTATCAGAGTGTAGGAAAAACACCAATGGAGACTTTGGAAATACTAAATAAAGAGTATGGTGACATCGATGTTTTAAAGAGGGTCTAGAACCATAAAAGGCAATGAATGCGCTGTAAGCCTTTGACTTCATGAAACGCGGAAACTGTTGCTTTGGTGCCTGAATGTGTTCGAAAAGATCGTCTCCAAACGCACAAATCACTTAAGATACGCACTTCTTGCTGACGTCGTTTGAGGGAATCCATTTGTCGTAAATGTCCTCAGTTCTGCCAGAGTGAAGACTGGTATCGTCTGCATGACAACGAACCAACACATCGATCCCAATTCGTAAAAAAGTTCCTCGCCAAAACTTACACAAACATGCTTCCACATCCCCCTATTTACTAGACTTAGCCCCGGGTGACTTTTACCTGTTCCCATAAAAAAACATTTAGAGGGAAATCGTTTTGTGTCATCAGATGAAGTGATTGTAGCATCGCAGAAGGCCTTACGGGAGCTTGCGAAAAATGGCTTCCAGAAGTTATACGAACGCTGCCAGAAATGTATCGTCGCCCAAGGAGATTACTTTAAATGAGGTTGCGCTTCGGTGCTGCAAACTATTCAGGGTAAGGTTTCCTACATCTTGTTCATAAACCTTCGGGTCATACTACGTATAATTTATTATCATAATATTACTATCGTCACATCGAATATATATCTGACACAGTAAATTTCTGTGTATAAATTACATCACTTAAGGTATCCGAACACGCGTTGAAAATGACCAAATTCTGTCAAGACAGATATGTTTGTTTTCTCTTTTATTGAATAGAGCCATCTTTTGGCTTTACAAAACATATTTGTTTTTGTTTCTACTCTACCTAGAGGCCAAGCTACAATCAATTTTATTAAGTTAGAAAACCCGGTAGTGGGTCTGATCTACCAGAAGTGGGCATTTAAATAACTCGAAATCTATCATGGCGAGTCTGATTACTCAAAATATTACAAATGTATTTCTCTAAAACCTTTTTGAACCTGATATTTATGCTATTTTCTAGAGAATGTACTAAAATATTTCTTATGGTATGAATATTTTTTGAGTTAGGGCTTGTTATTTAAATAATGGTCTCATAAAGAATGTGATTTTTCTTATAATGTTTACTCAATCAACTCTAAAATTTTCAAATTTTAATGAAACATTAAAATTTTAGTACAATCTCTAGATAAATGCATCTATATTGTTTTGGTAATACTTTTACTAATATAAGTTTATAACTTTTTTCTTTAATTGCTTTGAAGTTTTACAAAAATGTTGCTAAAATTTCACTTACAATTGTGATTTCTGTGAAATTTAGGCAATTTATTTTAAATATTGTGTTAGTTAAATATTAGTGTTTATTGGTATTTAGTCACAAAAAAGCCTTTATAATGTTTAAATATGTTATTTTGTTAAAAAGTGCTCCGAACGTGTTCGGATAACTTAAGGGTTAGAAAATGTTGTATCTGTGCAGGAATATTTTGTGTGGTTTTACTAACCCGACTTGACCCAAATGCGACAAATACTCTTTAATTTACATCTGTAATGGTGTGAGGGAGTGAATATTAGCGTCGCACTGTTCAGCTACATGAAGGCGTTTTGGCGACGGACCTCGTAATTTTGAACCATGAGCAAGTCACAATGACGACATTTGAGCTGGCACCCTCTATCCTAACTACGATACCACACCAACGGGAGGATGTTTGAACTCTTGACAGATTTAACGTGCATCGCTCTTCTACATGGCGGGTCTTTAGTGGTACTGGGCTCGCCATGATCCGATACCTTGACCACTTGGCTACCACAACCCACATCTGTAATTGAAGTTAAACTCAAGAAATTTTTTAAAAAGAAAGAAAAGAGGAAATATACATAGGATAACAAGAATAAAGGTCAAAAGCAGTGAAAAATCATTCGAATATCTCGAAGCATTGTCGCTATATTTATGGACGATAAAGTACCCCACAGGGCACAGGAAATGTATTTCTTTAAGATTTTTTGGAACGCAAATCTCTCACAAATTTAAATTATTAAACCTTAAGACCATATGGTGCTCTAAGATATCTTAATATCAATTTTAAAATATTTTAAATTAAATTTAAAAAATAAATAATTTTATTGTAATATTTATATATGGGAAGAGAAATAGGAATAAATCTACTGTTGTAGCCCCAATCACTTGCATATTCTAATGCTGGGTTATAGTACTAAACATTGACATCCTTTTTTTAAGATTATTAAACTTTTAAACAAAACAATCCTGTGACTAATTTCTACAGAATTTTCACAAACCAATCATTAAACCTCCACTTTCTAAATTATGTATAAAAAGAACGACTGACAAGAATGCATTCAAATTTAAACTGAATATATTGGGTGTAAGAGAATGTTCTGCCGTTTTTTTCTTAAGAAGAAAGAAAACATATATTTTTTTTCACTTTTTATTTAAAATATTTTCCAAAATATAATCTCCTTTGTTAGTTGCAACTGTCTGTCGAGGTGCTGGCATCTTATCTAACCCCTTGGAAAAGTAATTTTCTTTTTTAGATACAACGAATTCTACCACTTCATTTAGACACTCTCATAATTTGCTTGTACATTTCCAACAAGAACATTTTACAGAGACCTAGATAGATGATTGTCTGATGGTGCAATATGAGAAGTATATGCTGGCTGATGTAAAGTTTCTTAACCCAACTCTGCAAATTTTTATATGGTGTTACTGACCACGTGTAGTCTAGTGTTGTCATGATGAGGAATCGCACCATTTCTATTGGCCAAACATGGACGTTTACGTTGCAACATCAAGTTGTGTGAACAGGAACGACCATTTCATTTTCTTTCAGCAACTCATTGAACGCTATACATTTGCTGCCTCGCCAACAAACGTCTACTCAGTTGCACGCCAGGTTTGGATGTGGATCGTGGAGTCTTCCCTTTGTAAGCATATGCTCTAACTAGCCACGTGTTTACACACCATCCTCTTTTCATCTCCAGTCATCAAGTGGTTCAAAAATAGTTTTTCTTTTGTGACGACCAAGATTTGAAAAACATATCTAAATTCTGTCTATTACACTTTTTTCGCTTAATTCGTGTGATGCCCCCAAATAGAGTATGAGCATGAAACCAGGCCTTTTAATGTAATTCAAAGTAGAAGTATGATGAATTCCAAGCTTGAAGATCACTTCTACGGAAGTTAACGTGAGATTTGTCCTGATGATACTGCGAAACACTTCGTCATTGACACTTTATGGACTTCCTGATATGTGTTCATCTTTCAAAAATATCTCCAAAGCTAAGTTCCTCTCCAAACACGTCACAATTTCATCATGAAAAAACTCATTTAAGTGCAAAAAAATGTGTATAAATCATCAATTGTAAACTAAACTACTTGTTTAAACAAGTTTTAGTTGGATCAAAATGCTTGCTAAAGATCGTCAACGCATAAAATTGCATGGCTTTAAAGACAATGGAATTTTCCCTTTACACAATAATTGAAGACGAAAATGGTATGGATTTAAAAGTTCAATATATATATATAAGATTAATTTATTAATATATGTAATTATACACTGCTGGACAATTGCTAAGGACGGATCACAAATTGCTATGTAGCATAACATTAAGCGAGACATGAGGCCTAGTAGGATAAAAAATAGTTGCCACACTGTTAAGACATTACAATAAAGAATATTTATTGTTCTGGAAAGTACAAAAGCTGTGAAACATCTGAAAGAAAAAAATATTCATTTGATCTGCGTACGGAGAAATGGAACAATGCATCTAAAAGTCAGCAGGCACCTTAAAGAAAGGTATCAGTACGGGATATGTCCACCGTGGAGTGTGATGCAACATTCCACACGTCGTACCATACTTGGCACAACATTATCCAGCAGCTGTTGAGGCAATTTATCCCATTCCTCTGTGAGTGCACGGATTAGGGTGTTCTTGTTTGTCGGAGGATAGTTTCGACCAGCAACTTGCCTCCCCAAAGCATCCCACACATTTTCAATCTGGTTTAGATATGGAGAACGCGCTGGCCATACGAGACGTTGAATACCCTCGCTGTCTAGACTATCCTAAACAGCGAGTGTTCGATGAAATGTTGCGTTGTCGTCCATAAAAACAAATTTATCACCGACAACACCACGGAAAAGACGAACATGAGGAAGTAGAACTTCATACATGTATCGTTGGCCCGTCATAGTTCCATTCGCAACCACATGTAGGTGCGTGCGGCCATTGATCATGATGCCCGCCCACACCATGATACTGCATGTCGGATATCGGTCCTTTTCCTGAATATTTTCTGGACGATAAGCAGTACCTCTCTCTCGCCAGATCAGTTGGCGTCTACAATCCGATAACAGACTGAACCTACTCTCATCTGAGAATAGTACGCATGCCCAGTCCTGTTCAATCCAATTGTGATGCTCACGACACCATTGCAAACGGGCAGTACGGTGCTGTCTGGTCAATGGGACACACACAACAGGTCTGCGTGCGTATAGGCCTCCTCCCCTCAAACGTCTGGCAATAGTCCTTCGGGAGATCTGCTTTATTGAGGCAGCAAGAAACTGATTTGCCACCTGCTGAGCTGTAGTGCGCCTGTTCCTTTTTGCTGATATAGGACGATATATCTGTCTTCTGCAGGCGTCGTACTTCTAACACGACCTCCCCCGTGCCGTCTACTACACATTCCAGTAGTTTTAAAGACTTCCACAGCCGTGAAACAACGCTGTGAGCGATGTCAAACTCCCTGGCAACATCTGTTATTTTTCGCCTTTCTCTTCAATCTTTCCAATAAATCGGCCACGTATAAAATCAATTATGTGATGGCGGGAATATATGCCAAAAATTTTAAGTTCGTCTATTAAATCTTTCCTGTAAAACTTTGACTTGAAACAACAACTGTCCACACGCGTCAAAATCTTTTAAGTTCTTGTGAACGCTATCAAGTGATGAATAGACGTGGAAAAAAATTTGCATACTCATACTTCTTCTTACCCGCACTTATTCTAATTTTCCACATTTTGCTTCCTTTCATTTTGTGGTTGCTATGGATGATAGTGTTATCCGTTCTTAGCAATTGTCCAGGAGTATATATATATATATATATATATAATTATCAATTAATTATTTATTAATGCATATAATTACCAATATATAAGGCTGTAAGCTGCATATCAAAATTAAATTCAGCTACTAGTGACATTTTGAATCGAATTATGACAGCTTATGCCCGGGTTGCACATTAAAACGAATGTATTGTTCAATGTATATTCTGGAGTAGGTTTTATGGCAGAAAAAAATAACATGCACGTCATTCAAAAATTCCGGTTATATTAATCATAAGACTATTCACCACGCCAAGGTCGGATCACATCGGATGAGAAAAATCGGATTTGAACAATCTTTGGCCAAAAGTCACATATTTTTCATATGCATGTCATTTCTCCTTTTTCAAGTACATTCATTTTAAATTTGAAGTCATTGTGACAAGTAGATATATTAATATCATTTTGTAAAAAAAGGGACTTCAATTATAATTTCATTTTATATGTAATTAACTGGTTAAAAGCGATGAGAATTTTTAATAGAAGATTCCAATTGAAAGTTAAATATTACATTAAAATAAATTGATATCTCTCTCTATCTTTCTTTTCCTTCCATGTCATTGAAATATATATATATGTATGCTCATAAATAGAATGAGTTTTTTTTTTTAAATAAATGTTCATTGAATTAATTTAAAATTTGTGGTCAGTGTTAGATTAATGTGTCAAATGCTAAGTCATTCATTATGTTCTAGAAAACCGAGAAAGAAAGATGTTTCTCTAAGAGAAAAATAAATATATTTTCTTTTATAATAATAGATTTAAAAATACGATGTTTTAATTGTTTTTGTTTCAAAAAAGGGAAAGAAATATGTTTTAAAACCAATTAAAATTCCTTCAAAAATGTAAATTTTAAAGTGCAGTATAATACGTAGATAATATTTTCAAAAGTTATAATATAAATAGTTCGGTAAGTTAAAAGCTATTTAAATTAACCACTCATTTTATTGGTAGATTAGTTTTTGTATAATATTAAATTATTTTAAAGTCATGATATGGCAAAATTCATTTTAACTACTTTGTGTGAAAATTTAGCTGACCTAAAACAAAGAGTTATATAATTAGTATGATAACTAAACCACAGAAAAGGACTTAAAACATTCAAGGAAAATTAATGTCTTTAGTCGCAAAATAATCCATTGAGGAAGAAAAGAAGTTATCTTGGATTATTTTATCCTTCCTTTCGAGGCTTGACTTTATCACTTTGTGTATAAACTATTTAAAAGTAATTTATCTTTGGTAAATGCGGTTATAATGTTCGAAATTATAAATTAATTGAATAAATGAAAGTTAATGTGGTTGGTTAATTAGATAAAATACTCCAATAACTTGTTCAATTCATCCTCATTAAACAAATTTCAATGTTGTATGTACTATAAGAAACTTCTATAAATGGACTAACATTTTTAAGAAGGTATTGCACAGAGCTTATGTAATTAGTGCTTAGAAATCTTAAATATTCTATAAATGAGATCTATTTTTAATCATTATTTTTCTCTTTCTACAGAACTCCTTAAATGAATTGAAAACAAATTGAGCGAAAACTTTCTAATATTTATTAAAGTAACATGATAATATTTTAATTCATAATTATCATAACTTCAAAAACCATAGTAGTTTTTTATCTGGATCCAAAATTAATGATAAGTAATTATTAGAATATTTTAACGTTTTTTTTATTTGAAAATAACAGTAAAAATGTATTTAGGTCATCAAAATGTTTTTTTACAAATGTCACACACTGCAGCAGCACTTATGCAATTAAAGCACGTGCTTTCAAATACTTTTTCGAAAATAGAATTAAAGCTAATTACTGCAGGGCACACGACCAAATGTTGAGCGGTCATAGGCTGACCCAGCGTATCTCAAACTGGGGAGGGGAGCGTGATAATTCTACGAAAGGGGCGCGATCATGTTAAAAAGTCGAAAACAAAAGGTTATTTTAAAAAGTTATTAATTGTCTGTAAGTGTAACAAACAAAACGCATTCTGACATAATAAAAAATAAAATACACATTTGCACTGATACAATACAGATATAAATGTATCAGTCTATACAATATATATATATATATATATATTTTTTTATTTTTATTTTATTTTTAATAGTATATATATATATTTCTTATTATCGTATATCGTACAATACTAATCGTATAAGTAACTTTATGCGGTTCTGCTTTCCCTATTTGGCGGGAACACGATAAACTCTCGGCCATCGCTACAAACCGTTTTAGTAGGTTATGTTTATGTTCATATTATTCTTGTTTAATGACTTAATAATTAAATTTTACGTATAGAACTCTTTCCTTTTCTCTTGGTACATAGTATGACAAATTACAGGTGAAGGTTGGCGCCGCAAAACTTGTTTAAACCTGCAATCCTGGTTCCTAAGGCCAGGAATTTGTCTTTATACTGTGTGCCTACTTCCTACTTTTAGTTATCTTAGGTTTATAACTATATGATTATTTTTATATTTTTGTTTATATGTATATGTATATGTGTGTATAATTTTATATATATGTGTATGTATATGTATATGATTATATATTAAAAAATTCTTATATTGGATTATATATATATATATATATATATATATATATATATATATATATTATAATTTATTTAACAATACTAAGTTAAGAACAAGATTTATAATTACCAGAGACCTTATGGGTTTGTATTAAATCTTATCCTGATCATTTGTACATTTTATAATTAATCCCTTAATTACCGAATAAAAGTTACGTGATTGGCTCCACAATGTCACCGTTTCCCACGTAGATGTTCATGATTAATGTTTTTTGGAGGGGAGGGAGAAAAGGGATAAATAACAAATCCTCTGAAATAAGTAAATGCTTCGTAAACACTGTCGAAGTCCTTTTATTGTATTCAAAAACCTTCGGAATAATTTTATAGTCAGCAGTGCACAGAAAAGATCGTACTTCGGAAAGACGTATATATATGTCCAGAGAATTAATGCTTTGGCTGAGCGAGACGTATATATACATCGTTGGCACTTAAGAGGCTGTCGTAGCTCTAATGTCAAATTGTAGTATTATTGAATTCAATACGTTGTTATTGTATGGAGGGGGGAGGGGCACAAGGAAAATTATGATTGAATATTGGGTCGCGAATATTGAAAGTTTGAGAAGCACTGGACTGAGCAAAGTGTACAGAATTCAGTCCGTGAGTCAGCGATACCTATTCTGCAGATTTGAGTTCTCAGACAGTCATGTCCTGTCAAATGTCTCAAATGAGTTACAACAGCTTTTCTAGGAGCCCCAGGATGGGTTCTCGTTTAAGAGATTCTTGTCCTTCGACATCTCAGCTTCCATATTAAAATTATGCTTAAATGCCATATTAGTAAAATGCCTTACGGAATTAAAGGTTGAAATTCTCGTGGTTCATTGATTCTCAAGAGCACCTTTCTTAGCAAGAAAGTCAGCATGCCCATTATCAGCAATGTCACAGTGAGCCAAAATGAAATAATTTCTCTTCAATGGCATTTAAAAAGTAATAATTTATTTCTAAATATTATTATTTATCAATATTAAGAAATAAAAGCTTATAATTTAAAATAAATATGGTTGCAGCTACACTTCATTAAATCTTTTCAAAAATCAGAATTATATAATTTAAGTCCTCCTTCCATAGTAAATAATGTGAACTCGAATGCAATGCTTATATATTGCTTGTTTTTCTGTAAGCTTTTCGATTCAAAAATACTTGACTACTTTAAACTCAAAATGTATTGATTTTTCCGTATACTAATCTGTCAAATTGCTATAATATGGTGGGATATTCAAACATCTTTTTTCTTCCTCTAAAAAGTTCTCAGGTACATTTGCATAAAATGTATCGTAAGTGAATATCTGAATAAATAAAATTATTTTATATTCTGTATACCGTGATTTTGCAACAAGGGAACCTATTTTAAACCTAGTCATAATGGAGAAAATTACTTTCTCCCATATATCACACATTAAAATTTTTTTTGCACACAATACCTTTTTTTCTAAAACATTTTTTTTTTTAAAAAAACAACTATTTTTTGTATTTAATATTTTTTATACCACACTTTCTTTCAATACAGTTTATTTAAATTCAATTCAAATTAGGACTATTGGGGTGCGTGGTATTTACTTATAAATAAACTTATTCTTTTCCAAATGATAAAAAAGAAGAATAAAAATTTCATTTGAAAAGTTCTTAAAAATAATTTGTAAACAAAGTTAGAGAAATAAAAAACATGATTTGTATTGCATCTAGTGTTTGATCATATACATACATTGGAGTTTACCTTACTCTTTACAGATTAATTTCAGAACATTTTTCCTAGATTTGCATTCAAAAGAGATGTCAAAAACTAAAGGTAATGTAATTATTCCAGAAGAAGAATTTATACTTAAAACCAATTAATTTAGATCCTTTCGGCGGCTATCTTTTTTTTCTTTTCTTAAGGCTTACAATTATTATTAATCTTAATATTAAATGTATGCATGAATTTTCTTCTGCAAAACAATAATTTATAAATGTTTCTTAATTTTAAAGTCAATTACCGAAAACATTTTTTTTATTCTCGAAATGCCTAAAGATCTTAATGTAATTACATTTTTATTGAGTTTAAATTCCTGCAATTGCCATTCAATTTTTATCTTTGTTTCCATATTTCATTTTTAATTTATTATTAATCTGATAGTTATCGTAAAGTTGAATATTTTATGAGTTACTTTTTCTTTCTTTTAATGCATTACTTACCGATTACAAAATTTGCAAAATTGAATTGAAATTAAAATACAGGAAACAATGTTGCATTAAAAATTAACACAAATTAATCGAAGAAAGGTTGCATAAACTTTTCTAGTAATAAACTTGTTAAATTCTTATTAATACTTTAACAGAAAAAAGTAAAAAATTACCCTTTTCCAGATCTAATAACATTTCCGTATTATGTCATAATTACTTTAAAATAATTATGACATTAATATTAAGAAGAGAGAGCTGAACATAATTATTCTTTTCCATGCAATGTTTTTTATGTGTTTGTTTCATAAATTTATATCTAGGGGTATTACTCTTTTGCTATATTACACTGATTTAAAACTGATTTTGAAAAAATTCCATGATCAGGCAATACAGAAAATAAGTACCGTTTAGCAACACAAAACAAAAAGAAACAATAATTTGTAACTAATTGTTATTAAGTTAGGAAATACAATAGTCAGACCATTTTTCGTCGTAGATTCCACCATGTTTGAGGCATTTATCGTCGCGAAGCTTGGCTGTTTGGATGCTCTCTTCTAAAAACTGATGTAAATGCAACCATTATGAGTAGAGAAAAAAGATATGATAATACCGGTAGATCTGGTATCGTCACCGTTCCCAAACAGCTTGCCTTCAAGAAAAGACTTTTTGCGCTGGAAAAGACGAAAATCAATTAATGCGACATACAATCTGTTGTGGGAGAGGTGAAATGCTTCCCATACAATTTAATAATTTCATACGTTATCGTACACATTATCCCACCCTTGATTGTGCTGCCACACCCATTTTATAAACATAGAATAGCTCTCTCATCGTATTGGGTGCATTCATATCCCAAATTTGTCTGTGAACTTTACCAACTTCAGTGTTCCTTTGCATTGAGAAATCGTATAACAAACCATATCACGATTCTTTTAAGCATTTTAAACTCTCTCCCAGAAAGAGCTGTATAAGTCATCGTGCGAGCTGAAAATACTTTTCCTCACTTTCCAATAACTCAGCAGAAAGCACGCGCATGCTTGAACTCATAAACACAGCTTTCCTGCAAAATTAAACATTCATGAGATTACCCAAGTGCTTGACGTATAAAGCCTCATTCGTATCACCAGGCTGATTTTCTAAACTTGATTCAACAAATTCAACTGTAATGCGAGGCTCTTAGCTTTTGTAACATTAACATTATAAAAATAATGGCGATTTTCAGCCATTATTTTTATCGCGTCTCCCTTATACAATAATAATGTGCTTTGGGGAAAGCTGAAGCTAAAATATGATCTTAATTATAAACCATACAAACTAACAAGATAAGTATTAAATTTTGCATTTTTACTTTTAAGTAATATTTATTTTAAGCATTTACATTTAAGTAATAGGATAATTATTGTTATTTTTCTTTTCTCTAATTTTTAAATTGGAACAAATTACAAAATGATATTTGATTAAAAATGTATTTCCTCCAACATCCATTTCTAAAAGTATAAATATCATTAGAAAAAGAGTCTAGTCTATGTTGCGCTCTATCATATCCATCACATTTGGCATTAATATTTAAATCAATAAGACTTCAAAATGTTTTAACCCAGGATAGCAGGCACGCTCTCTATACAAACGTTAAAAGTCGCGAAAGGTGACTGAATCCCCCGCTCCAAATGCTTGTTTGTTTTTTTTTCTTTTTTTACATTATTTTTATTGTGTACGATAAAAATCACGATTTCAGTGAACAATTTAACTAAGAGAAAATATACTTACCTACTTTCATGGACTTTTAATTTTTTCTTTGATAATTTGAGAAAAGATACATTAAAAGTGAACTAAAATTTTTCAAAGGTACATAACCTTAATAAAGGACACAAGTCACAGACATTTTTCGCTAACATT
Source organism: Trichonephila clavipes (assembly GCA_019973935.1). Taxonomy (NCBI): domain Eukaryota; kingdom Metazoa; phylum Arthropoda; class Arachnida; order Araneae; family Nephilidae; genus Trichonephila; species Trichonephila clavipes. Next base: position 171,867 of record BMAU01018853.1, read on the forward strand.
ACAGGAATGATATTTCCAAGCAGAACTGTCGTATTTTGTTCAAATTATTGTAGTTTAGCTGTCCTTTGACTTTGAGTCCCGCGTTACCGCTCTCGTGCTCAATATAAACATATGGATGTTAGTTCTAAAAGACGAATTGTGTAAAACGCGTATTTCATCATGCTTTACATGTTTCAGAATACCCATAAAAATAAATCTTAGCCAAATAATCCTTCAAGGACATAACTAATCATATCAATAAGTTCCTAAGTCAAACGGTGAAAACGATGATGACTGACGAAAATCTGCTTGCTGGGTGGAAAGTGAACAAGTTTTCCTTTTTTCTTTCTGCAGATATTGTATAGCATTTCAATAATAATAACAAGGATTAATTTTTTATCTTCCTAAAATTTTTCTCTGGGTCTGAGTTTCGTTTTTTTTCCCTGAAAGAATAGTATATGAGGTCTAAAAAGAAAACGTAATAAAAAATCTATCATCGTGCAATTATAATAAATCAAACAAATGTTTTTTTTATTTAGATATAGGATCAGATCGTTGATAAACGTATGGAAGTGGAAACTTTTATTTCTGATGAAGTATTCGCCAGCTGATATAAGTATATATATATATATAAACTGTTAGACATTTAAAAAGTAACACCATTCGAAATATTTTTCGGATCCAAATTTTTATGATCTCCTTGTGTTGTTTTTCCAATACCGTTCCATGATCTCAATGAAAGTAAACACACCGATTCGAACCCGATCTTTTTGCAAGTTTCGTGATTTGTGGTTGGCAGCAACTGCAATGCAAATAGAGCGACTATTTAAACTCGGTACATGTTAGTTTTTCAGGAAGGAAGGAGAAAAAGAAATATAAGAAGTGTTGGAGTGTTTTCTCTCTTAGAGGGAGAGAGCGGCTGGTTGACAATGCAACTGTATGTTGCATCACCATTTTCAGATTATAAATTCATTTTACAATATTAGACTGTAAGAAGACGGTTCGAATTGGATGTCTGGTAATGTTGATTTTTGAACTTATTGTTTTTTTATCGCTCCAGTAACGAGCACATTGACTTTATCATTGATTATTAAAAGCCAATTTTAAGAAACTGCTTTCGTCTTCATGCCTCCTCGATACAAAAATTTCACTGCTTGCTTTGCCAAAATTTGGCTTAGTTTACCAGTAAGTGTAACAAATTTGGTTATGGGCCCAGTCCATGTACTGTGTCGAGACAGGCTAAGCAGTTGAACCAGGCCATGAACTTTGTCTATTTAAATACTGTTCCAGTCTAGAACTATTTTTTATGAACTCTGTTGCTAGTACGCTAAATCGAGTAACAGATATGGAGTTTAACAACCAGATATCAGTGTTGACTCAAAATAACTGGAACACGTGGAAGCATGATATGCAAGTACTCTTAATGCATTATGGTTGCTGGCAGTTTATAATACAGACCAAGCCAGAGCAACCTGATGAAGAGGCAACATACAAGTAAAAATTAGATCTACAACTTCGTAAGGATAGATGTTATACGTTGATCTATACTAACATCAGTTCAGATTTGAAAAATCTGATAACGGAAACAACTGACGGAGTAGTGGCATGGAAGATATTAAAAGATCACTTCGAACCAGTCACAAAAGCAAGAATAATCCAGCTTTTAGATCATTTTTTGGAACAAAATACCAACCAGGGGAAGATGTTGGAATCTTCATATCTCGTGTAAAGACGGCGGCAACCAGACTACAAGAAGCGGGTCATAAATTGGACGACCTGTACATAGGATTTCAATTAATAAGGTGGCTTCCTCAGGAATTCCAGTCTACCGTGCAACAAATCTACAGATGGAAAGAAGAGGACTTCAGAGTTGTCAAAATTGAAGCAGAGCTGATATTAGAAGCCAATCGTCTTCAGTTGATGAAACAAGATTTGGAGAAAGCGGAGAATGCTTACTTGAGCAGTTTCACTTCGAAGAAGTCGAAGACGTTACCTGGTGCTACGGCTGCAGCTCATGGAGATCCAAATGGCAAGAATGATTACCAAAAGAAAGGTGGTAAGGTATTTAACTGTAAAACTATATAAAATGTTAAACAATCTATTAAGACTATAGGTCCGTGTTATGTATGTAATAAGTACGGGAAGAGAAAAAGAGAAAAAGTCTCTACAAAAATCTCCTTCAACTGTAAATGAAACTTTTAACATAGAGTGTGATAAAGGTGAGTAATAGATACTGCTGCCACGAGTCATTTTTGTAATGACAAGAGTCTATTTTTAGATCTTAAACCGATAACTAACATGAAAATGTCGTTAGCAACGGAGGATAAAAAATGTCCCGTAGAAGGAATCGGTACACTTAGATTTCTGGTAAAATATAAGGAGTTTTCATGAAATAACTTTGTCTGATGTTTTATTTAATCCTAAGTTGAGGAGAAATTTCTTATCCGGTTCCAGATTAGAAAGTAAAGGTGCGCATTTTGTGGGTACTAAAGGTAAAATTAATGTTTTTAATAAAGACTGGATAAAATTGTTCTCGGCGACACGCCATGAAAATTTGTATTTTTTTAAGCCGGATCATTATATTATACCAAAGAGTAAAGAAATTAGTTTTTTTAGTGATGTAACCGCTAAAACAAAAAACGGATCAATAGAAATATGGCATCAACGCTTTTGTCATGTTAATAACGATTACTTGGTTAAAACTGGTAAAAAATGGTAGTGTAAAAGGTCTCCCACGCTTAACTGATAATGGTAAGACTCATTGTATACCGTGTAAATTAGCAAAGTCCAAGAGAGTTTCATTCAAAAGACAGGGGCCGTAAGATCAAAACGTCCATTGGAATTGTTGCATATGGACCTCTGTGGTCCAATGCCAACTGAAAGCCAAGGCGGTAATAAATATTTCTTGAGTATAATTGACGATTATTCAAGAAAGGTGACTGTATTTCCCATCCGAAATAAATCTGACGTATTTCATACGTTTATAAGATTTCAGAAACGAGCAGAACGTTTTCTAAGTAAAAGGTAATAGCAGTTAGAACTGATGGCGGACTAGAATTTTGTAATAAGGATATGGATAATTTCTTGACAGAACTGGGTATAAAGCATGAGGTAACAAATTCATATACGCCAGAAATGAATGGGGTTGTGGAAAGATTCAATTTAACCGCTCTAGATGGCATCAAAACATTGCTTAAGTCAGTGAAGTTCCCATAAGTTTTGGGGAGAAGCATTTACTTTGTTTCACTTATGCGTGGATTCGAATTTGTCACAAAGACAGTAACAAAACGCCTTTCGAAAAATATTCAGGTAGAAAACCATCGGTATTGCATCTAATACCTTTTGGATGTTTGGCATATGCTGGTGTGCCAAAACAAATTAGAAAAAAATTCGATATGCGTACGAAAATGGGAATTATGATGGGATACGCACAACGTACTAAGGGTTATAGAATATGGTTGATAGATGAAAATAAATTAGTCGAGACTATTAATGTAAGATTCGATGAAAATAAGAGGGAAATTAATTTTAGACAAAAAGTTAATAGTAACCTTGGATATAATTTAAACCTTCCTGATTATTATGATGATGAGGATGATTTTGATAGAGTAAAAGATTCATTAACGAGTCGTTTAGTTTCAAAGACAAGTACGGAAACTCCCTCAACATCTGAAAAACCAGATGTATCTTCCGATAATCATAGATTGATCCCATGTACAGAGGTTAAGTGGATTCGAAATATAGGTAGGAAAGTAACTGGATCTAACGTGTATATTATAGTATAGAAGGGGAAGCAACCTGATTGAAATCTTTTAACGAAATAGAGAGATACTGTAAGAGGCATAATATTGAGTATGATTCTAGTTTATTTAATTTTAGAAAAGATAATACCCCGAATCCCAGGGATTTTCAGATTTGTCAGAGCAACAAGAAGCTCTTATGGTTGAAGTAACTATTCCTAACTGTTACAAACAGGCGATAAGATCCAGAGACGCATCTAAATGGCATGATGCAATGGATAAAGAAATTAACGTAATGAAGGAACGTAAAGTTTGGGATTTAGTTGATCATCCGGATAATATAAAAATTTTAGAAAACCGTTGGGTTTATACCATTAAATCTGATTAAAATAATAAAATTGTTAGATACAAGGCCCGCTTAGTTGCGCGAGGTAACACACAATTACGAGGCGAGTCATTTGACGAGGTATTTAGTCCAGTTATTAACTTTACTATTGTAAGATTATTTTTCAATATCTGTGTATGTTTGTGGAAATGGACGCATATTCAAGTAGATATCACTAATGCTTATTTATATGCTAACTTAGATACTGTAATCTACATGAAGCAACCAACTGGATATGAAATTGATAATAACAAAGTGTGTAAGTTACGTAAAGCAATATATGGACTCCACCAGAGTGGACGCCAGTGGTTTTGGGGGGGAATTAGAAAATAAATTAATTAAATTAAAATTTAAGAAGTTAGAGTGGGTTAATTGTGTATATATGTTTGAAGATAATGTAATTTTATTATTTTATGTAGATGACATGATTATATTTAGAAAAGAAATGGAAAAAGTAAATTTTGTATTACAATTATTGCAGAAAAATTTTGATTTATATAAAAATTATGGGTAAAACAAAGAAATTATTAGGAATAGAATTTGAAGAAATAGGTATTAGTCTGTTTATACATCAGAGATCTTACATTCGAAGGTTATGTGAAATTTACGAAAAATATAAATCTCCCGTAAGTTTATATCAAAGGTCAAGTTCAAAAAGTTATCAAAGGTCCTATATCAAAAGATCAAGTTCTTTCCAAATTAGATTCACCCAAAACTAGCGAAGAAATTTAACAGTTCCTTATAGAAATTTAATAGGATCTTTGTCATTTATTGCTATACGCACAAGACCCGATGTTATGTATGCAGTAAATGTATTATCTCAATTCCAAGCGAACCCGGGAATAAAACATTGGAATTGCTTATTGAGATTATTAGGTTATTTAAAATACACTCAAGAATATAAATTAGAACTTTCAAAAGTTAAATCATTAAAACTAAGATGTTATTCAGACTCAGATTTTGCTACAAATAGGGATGATCGAGTGTTGATGGGAGGGTTCATAACTTTCATAGACGAAACTCCAATTTCATGGCGAACTTTCAAGCAAAACTCCGTTAGTCTGTCGACCATGGAAGCTGAGTATGTTAGTTTAACAGAAGCAGCTAAGGAATTCATTTGGCTAAAGAATGTAATTAATAATAAAAGTTTAAATTTGGAATTAAGTGAGAATGTAATGTTTTGTGATAATCAAGCTGCTATAAGTTTTTCAAAGTCACCGGTAGAAAATTATAGAACAAAACATATCGATGTTCGTTATCATTTTCTAAGGCATTTGATATACGACAAGGTTTTCCAAATTAAATATATAGGTACCAAAAATAATTTGGCGGACGTTTTTACCAAACCCATAGTAAAGGAAAAATTGTTGGAATTTTGTAGAAAATTATTTTTTTTTAGAGAATAAGACTTTGTTTCTTTAAGATTAAAATATTAGTTTGTTTATTACAATAAAGATTGTGAATAAAATGTATTTTTTGTGTTAAATTGTGTAACATGTGATTATAGATTAAAATTAATTTACTGATTTGTAAGAGATAATGGTACGAAATTGGAAAAGGGGGGCCGATTGTTAGACATTTAAAAAGTAAAACCATTCGAAATATTTTTCGGATCCAAATTCTTATGATCTCCTTGTGTTGTTTTTCCAATCCCGTTCCATGATCTCAATGAAAGTAAACACACCGATTCGAACCCGATCTTTTTGCAGGTTTCGTGATTTGTGGTTGGCAGCAACTGCAATGCAAATAGAGCGACTATTTAAATTCGGTTCATGTTAGTGTTTCAGGAAGGAAGGAGAAAAAGAAATATAAGAAGTGTTGGAGTGTTTTCTCTCTTAGAGGGAGAGAGCGGCTGGTTGACAATGCAACTGTATGTTGCATTACCACTTTCAGATTATAAATTCATTTTACAATATTAGACTGTAAGAAGACGGTTCGAATCGGATGTCTGGTAATGTTGATTTTTGAACTTATTGTTTTTTTATCGCTCCAGTAACGAGCACATTGACTTTATCATTGATTATTAAAAGCCAATTTTAAGAAACTGCTTTCATCTTCATGCCTCCTCGATACAAAATTTTCACTGCTTGCTTTGCCAAAATTTGGCTTAGTTTACCAGTAAGTGTAACATAAACTATAACAGTGTAAATGCGCATTTTTTGTCAGAAAGTATTTTGTTTACTTCGTTCCAGTAAATTAATTTTTAAACCTTTTATTTCCGATATGCTCACCCCCCTTGTAGAGTTATCACGCCCCCTAGGGGGCGGGCCCCACAGTTTGAGAAACACTGGTATAGTTAAAATATAATCCGAATAAATATTTTTTCCCGATTTAATTAAAACAATTTATGCACTATTCGCCCTGTTGTTTTCAAAAACTGTGTACAGTTAATGCAATTAGATCTATAAAAGCCTCTTAAATAATATTAAGTAGCTTTTATGTAAAAATAGAGGAATTTGATATTCACAATAAAACCAAAAATATAATATTCAATTTAATATGTATACACTGAGTACCCAAACTCTTATGATCACCTTTCCAATACAATATTAGACCATCTTTTGCATTTAATACTGCATGAATATTTCCTGTCATAGACTCCATAACGTTTTGGTAGATGGTATGAGGAATCTGATACCGTATGAGATTTAATTGTACTTCCCAATGTCTTCAGATTTGATGAAACTGGATTCTACTACCAAATGCCCCGTTCGATCTCCTTCCAATATTCTCCGTTTGATTGATATCTGGTGATTGTGCATGACAAATAAACAAAGTAAAGTATCTTTCATTCCCTTCAAACCATTTGCGGAGAATGCCATTTATTTGACAAGCAGTATTGTCCAGTTGAATGTATTCGTATCTTACAAAGTACACCATTAGGATAACAAGATGTTCTTCATCTGTGATAGCATTTAAATACTCTTGGACATTCAAATATTTTTCCACATAAATCAAAGAACCCACGCATTGCCTAGAACATTTCTCCCAAACCATAATATTGCCCTCGACAACTTAAGAATTTATGGAGATGCAGCTAAAGACCCTGCTTTCGGTTATGTTTCCTCCATATTCGCATCCTTTCCTGTACATGGTGTAATTGAAAAAACAGTGAATCGGACCACATTATTACCACGCCTTTTCCAGTCATTTACTGTCTAATCCCTGTTCTTCTTTGAAATCTGAAGACGTCTGCTTTTGTTCAAGGCAAAAAGTACAGGTTAGTGAGCAAGTCGACTGTTATAGTTACCAATACGGGGAAATGTGCAAAGAACAGTTCTTTCAGAGACGCTCGCATTCGCTCTTTGATAAACATTCCACGTAATTTGATGAACGGTTGTTATTCTGTTGAAATAAAGCAATTCTTTTTTTCCAAGCTGGTTTCTCAGTAATGTACTCTTTATAAGCATTAATAACTAATGTTCTCAAACACTTCACGACTACAGCTATTTTACTGATACTGGTTTTGAAGTTTCAAGCGACTACAAACATCCCGTGTTCAAACTCAGTTGAATTTTCCCATTTCACCGCAAGAAACATAATGCAATTAATGCTTTATTATTCATGCATTGCTTATAAAATTATATCGCCCTCTTGTGGCAATTACACACACACATAACATTATAACCAATATTTATATAAATGTCAATTCATCATAAAATAATTTGGTCATACAGTGCATGTATATATTGTAGTTAAATACAGAAAGAGAAAAACACACCATGGGTGTTTAGCAAAAGATTATGTTAAGAAAACTGTTGTACAACAATAAGCTACAGAAACCTTTTGATATGGTTAAATTTTTAAACAAAATAACTGCTAGACTTATATGGCGACTGGCTCTGTAAAATTTCATGGTATGTATTTTACATTGTATCAGGAAAAACCACTTGGTCAGTTTCGAGCAGTGAGTTCGAAGCTAGGAACTACAAGAGGATCATGCCGTTCTCGAGAATAACAAATGCGGGTGGTTTACTATCTGCTAATGTTAACTTACACGCAAAACACACTGATTTTAATAAACCTAATCGCTACCATACATCCTTTGTCATTAAATGCTTTCAAGTACACTCATGTCCAAAATTAAAGTCGCAAACATGTTTTTCGTCGTAATTTTAAAATTCCTCCAGCATAAGTGATAGAGATTGTATTGAATATATTGAGAACGGGTAGCAAAATATCAACCTTCAGTTTAGAAAAAGATGTTGTTTAGCGTTATCTTTTTGCAGAACTAATGGATTGAGACCTTCCAAGCATATGAGAATTTTGTTATAGTTTTGGGAATATTGCTATAAAACAGACAATCTAGTCTGTTTGCAGTGAGAATGACTTCTCATAATTGTTTTGAGAATTCATTGATATGGAGAGCCGTTGACTGGCTTGAAGTTGGCCAGTCTCAAACGGAGGTGACTCAATGGATAAAAATGGCCTGAAAGTGGGCTCCCGGTTATGAAATCAATTCCAAACAAATAGTACTGTCCGCAGGGAGATCAGCCAAGGTCACCACAGATCATCGACTTCTGCATATGATTGCTGAATGACATTAAGTCCACGATGTCATAGACCGGCAACGGCTCCTCAGCTTCCTGTTGACCTTAATACTGTATTATTGAAGAAGAATTTCCAGGCAAACAGTCTACAGCCGTGCCTTCACTCCAATCTGGCGCGTCCCTTTGGCTGCATCCGAAAACATCCGTTGTGCCAACTACAAGAATGTGGACGTGTTCTTCCCAGTGATGAGTCGAAATATACCAAAGTGAGTGAGTGAATGAGTGAATATTAACGTCGCACTGTTCAGCTACACGAGGGCTTTTAAGGACGGACCGCGTAATTTTAAACCAATGCCAAGTGACGTGGACGACACCCGAGCTGCCCCCCTTCTCTCCTAACTACTGCACCCCGCCAACAGGAGGACGTTTTAGCTCTCGACAGATTTAACATGCATCGCTGCCCTACACGTCGGGTCTTTAGTTGTACTGGGCTCGAACTTATGAAATGCCGGCCATGATCCGATACCTTTACCGCTGAGCTACCACAGCACCCCCCGTCCGAAATATACCAAAGTGATTCTTGTCGAGACTTCATCTGGAGATAAAATGAAGTTCATTTTCAGCAATCGTTTGAAATAGAGAGATTTCAATCGAGAGATCTCACATTTGAAATCGAGAGATTTGAAGGCAAAGAAATCCTTGTGTGTGGTGGCATAATGTTGGACAGTCGTACACCTCTTTTCGTTTTCGATGGGAGCACTATCAACCATCAGCGCTATAGGCATAAGATCCTAGAAACCTTTGAGAGGATTTTCTCTGCGTTTTGGGCGTGGACATAAGTTTTATAAACGAGAATGTGCATGGCCACACAGAACTCACATTGTTAATGAAATCATTAAAGATCGGATATTGGCCGTATGGATTGACCCTTGATGTCTTTGTATCACAACTCTATTGAATATGTTTGGGATGATCTAGGAAAAGCCATTTCTCAGCTAAGGTCCCATCTCAGGATCATTCTAGGAATTAAAAGTTTTTCTTTTGGAAAAATGGGCTTTCTTGCTACAGATACTTATTGACACCCTCGTAATTAGTATGCCAGCTCACACACACACATTTCGAGTCTTGAATAGCAGTTCACATAGTAACTTCACTTCATATTAAATAAGTCTTTCCAGGGGTAATTGCTTTATCTCTGATTCATGATTTAAACACTTTTTGATATGACTTGTATCTTAATTCACAATTAAAATCTTTTCTATATTGTTATGTTGCTATATTCGTTCTTATATTGTAATATGTCTCAGTGTTAAATTTCGTGGCAACACTGTAAAGAGTTCATAATATTTCACAGATTTTATGTTTGCGACCTTAATTTTGAACATGAGTGTATTATCGTGTAACTTGTTTTGTATCACAATTTCCAGAAAATAATTTTACTACATGTATTAAGATTTTATTTAAAAATATTTCAAATATAACATGTATTTTCTCGCAAAATGCACATGTTTAGAGCATTGGAATTACATACAAATCTAGTTATAATTCAAAAATGTATTTCTTTTAATTTAACAATTTATTTTAACAATTCACAAAACTAAAATTAATGAAGTTGATATTTTGCTTAAACATTGCAACGTGCAAAATGTGAATAAAACGTTTTATAAAAATGAATTTTTACAAAAATTCTATGCAGTGTACAAAGAAAATTTACTTATATCCTTTAAGTAAACTGATCATAATATTTGACTGAGGTTCAGAATTAATAATGCCACCACAATCCATTGCTTATAAAAGTGACGTTATTAACCAATCAGTAATTCAAGAATATTCATTGTTTATCTCTGTTTTATATATAATATTTGGAACAATAATTAATTTTTAAAGCACTTTTGTTAACGGAGAATAACGTATTATTGCCTGACACAAGATATTTACTAACTATAAAGCAACGATGATAACTTTTAAAAAGGCATAAAGAATATGAACTGTACTAGGTGGAGGTTCATCCTAATTTTTATTTGTTACTTTGTTTAGATAAATCTTGATGTTCATTGTTTCTTTGTTTAAATAAAGCTTCATGTTTATTGTTTCAATAAATAGATTGTAATTCAAATCCAAGAATATCTAACAATCCCAGCAATACATGAATCGAAAGCAAATTATTTTTTTAAAGTTAAAGCAGTTAATATATCATATTGCAGTTTGAATTAAATTTAATTAATTGTGCATCCGTTTGAATTAAATTGATAGCTTTAAACTTTCCCCATAATTCAATGTACATAATCGCAGGTAAGTAAATTAATTTCGTGAGAGTTTCACAGGTCATATCGATTCGTTCAACAACAGATTATTTAAATACAGAAGTTTAAAATAGAAAATATTTATTTATGCCAAATCTTAATTAAATAAATATTTAAGCATGCAGACTGTTAAGTTCTTATTAAAAGTGATTAAACATTTACATGAGAGGAGCATATTTTTTTTTTTTACATTCGTGTCTTAATAAATTAACATATTAAGAGCCTTTCTCCCTTCTGAATTACTTTATAGGAAACTATAGTCTTTTTATTTGTGTAGTGCGTGTTTGTATCATATTTTTAAACTTTAATGTGATCCCTATATATCACAAAATACTTACTTCTTTGTATAAAAAAAATGTTTGAGACCCATTATTTGAAGAATAAATTGTAATTTCCTTATCTAAAATTCCACGATATACTTTTTCTTTAACAAAAAGTAATAATCTTAAAAGTTAAGCGTATAATCATAATAAAACTCTGATAAAATATTATTAAAAGCTTTATTAAAGTCCTTTTATTTTTTAAGATCTGCACATAATAAGTATACGCAAAAATATTCAGAAATTAGGGATAGAGTATATGATATATAAAACTATAAGCGACTCAGTTCTTTTATCTATGTGATAGTAATTTTTAATCATAAAATATGCATAATGAGTCTCAATTTATATGTTACACCAGAAACAACAATAGATAGTCTTGTTTCTTTAAAAAAATAATAATGCTGTAACAGACTGTATTTATAACTGTAACGGTTAAGATAACTGCAACCGTGAAGATGACGTTGTAACCAATTATGAAGTCTGCTCCGCCCTCAGTTAGTTCAGTTACTGCTGTGAACGTCTTGTTGTTATACGAGTGTGTGTCCTTTTATGTAATCATGTGCCCGTTCTGCTGTCGACCGAGAAATAAAGCTTTTGGTCGTAAAAGATGTTGTCTTCCTTTGGATATTGCTGAGCAGCATTTACACTCCCATACATCAAGACGTTATCACACTCCTGCTTATATGGCTAAAAAATATTTTTCTTTTTTAACAATACTTTAATATACTTCTTTATCACATACATCGTTTTCAATACAAGAAGATAAAACTATAGTCTACCAACAATTGCAATTCAAAAAACGAATAGCATTTACATAACACAAAGAGAAAATTTTAAAATACCCAGAATAACTATCAAAATAACAAATTGTATGGGTTGTTATTGAAATAATGGGTTGTGATGATATGATGGGTTCCCAAATATAACAACCCATCATCACATATTTTTAGATTTTGTCTAAAAGTACCTCAAACACTTTTATCCAAACAGATAATCTGAACGAACGTTGAAAAATTTAACTGCTAACTTTCATTCAAATCGAGAAAATTGCTGACACAATTAGATCGTTCAAAATAATGCTTTCAACAATGTTATATTATCTTAAGTTTATTTTGATCCTTGAAATTTTTTATGCAGTTATAAAGAAAGTTCAATCTAGTTATGTATTTTAATATATATATAACTTTATACATAATGCTCTTAAAACATGAACGTTTAGTTTATGTACAGTAGAACTTGTTTTTGTGCGGTCCTTTTTTATGCGATTTTACTTTTAACAATTTTAATTTGTGCGATTTTATTTTTGTACGATTTTGTGAGCAATCATTTTTTAATGCAGTACATGAATTTAAACGGTTTTAGCGCCACTGTAATCTTTTCTATAAATGTACATACATACACTTTTAGACGCTCCGTTCATTGTTTATAAACAGTCTTTTAACAATGCACGTTCCATTGCTTTCTCTCAACGCACTAGAAGCACACACTTGATTGAAGACGAAACTTTCAATGACAGTGACATTAATAATTTCATTCATCATGAGCTGGACATGAAAAACTGGATTATTTGAGAACGGATACAATATATGCTAGGATTCAGCTCTCTTTCCAACAAATCAAAAAAACAGTTTCTTAAAATAGATACCAATTCCGAAAGTTTGAAATTCCAAAAAGAGCTTCGATCATGCATAGCTGGTTATCGCAATGTTCACAAACAATTGACCAACATACCATCGTCGCAAAAGCTTATCATTTACTTTATGTTGCCAAAAAGTAAATCAATTGAAATTGTACCTTCAAATGACGAAAGTGATTTTGAACTAATTCATCACTGGAAGATGCTCGCTTTGGATTACGAAGACTAGCAGAAAAGCGTGTATGAGCCTTTTGAAAATTTATCCGTGTTTGCAATGAGAATTTAAAGGTAATTAAAATGTTCCCATGTGGAATTTAATTATTTACATCGTTTGAAAGTATTTTCTCATTAACCTTTAGAACTGGTCGATAGCGCGACCAAAAGAATAGCCCTTAAAACGGCGCTGGTCGGAGTAGCGACCAAGCTCTTCTTTCCCCCTTTAACAGCTCGGATCACTGCAGTTCCTATTAGAATCCAGGACGTCAATCACTTGACCGGTCTCTTTGTATTGAGAGGGGGAAGGGGTGTTCTTTCCTCACTTATCTAGAATTCCCTTTTTCCTCTTATGTTTCCTTGCTAGAGATTTAATCTTTACACAGTTGTTATTGTAAGTGGTTTTTTTCTTTGCCTTTACGTATTCATCTCTATATTTTTTCTCATTTTAAATTAACTTGATTAAAAAAAAACAGAAGAGAAAATGCCTAAACGGAAAAATAGGTCTGACCACTGAAGAGATCCAGAAACTTGATTGATTTTGATTCAGATTCTGATTGTGAATTAGAAAATGAAGAAGATTTAGATCAATCTATAAATTTTAACGTAGTTGCAGAAGATGAACTTATCTCGCAAAAGCAAAACGAAATCTTCTGGGAAAATCCACAAAATATTCCATAAAGCAAAATTTTGCCATTTACTGAAATATTAAAGGGAGCTGCTGAGTTGTGTGAAACGGAAAGCGATTTTTTAATTGCATTTTAAAAAAGTTACAGACGAAACACAAATATATACGCCGCTCGTATATTACAAAATGCAACTTTCAAATTCGAGGAGGCATAACCCGGCATGGACTCAATCTAATGAAGTGGAGATGATAAAATTTATAGCCTTAATCCTTTTAATGGGACATATAGAAAAAGACAATGTAAAAAAGGAATATTGGTCAACAGATTCAATGCTGGAGACACCGTTTTTTAGAACTGTGATGCCGAGGGATAGATTTTTAAATTTATTGGTTTTTACATTTTGAAGATAATAATATTCCAGATAAAACTGTTTTTGGATTATGACAGACTTTGGAAACTGAGATATGTGTTTGACTCGTTAAACAATTCATTCCAAAACATATATAATCCATCTGAAAAGCTTGCCATAGATGAAGTAATTGTTTCTTTTAAAGGGCGCGTGATATTTAAACAATATATTCATAAAAAAGAAAAAAAGATTTGGAATCAAGTTGTATAAAGTAGTTGATAAAAAAGGTTATACCTTCAACATGAAAGTATATTTGGGATGTGATAAAAAAAAAAGAATTAAAAGTGATGTAAAAATCATCTACTCATGCAACAGTGTTGAATTGGCAGAATGCGTAAAAGACAAGGGGCATAAGTTGTTTATGGACAATTTTTTTCATCACCAGCATTGTTTCAACAATTAGCCCATTATCGATTTGAGATTTTACATTATGACATAGAGAGACAGACTAACATTTTGCTTTTTTCTTTCCATTTTTTAATTCATTGTATGTATCTAAATGTTCAAAATAATCATATTATTTTTTATTTTTCAAAATTAATTAATTTAAGATAACACGATATTTTGAGTCAATGTCGAAATTACTGCGTTTAACAGAATAAAAATTCTACAGCATTTTCAACATTTTAAAACATTTACTGAAAATCAAAATATAAATAAATTTACCTTGATAAATTCATTTCAATTTGCTTTAGGTTATTATACTTTTAGCGTTTCCTTTTTTTGTGCAATAGTTTATTTTATGATTAGTGTTTAATATAAAATCAATGTTTTATACTATTTCATTCAAGTCCTTTTAATTGAAATCTTGGTGGAATGTGGTTTAAATTCATAGGAAATCATCTTTAAAAGGAAAAGTAATTTTTTGAACTGAAATCAGTAGTAATTATCACACGCGATTTCCAAACACAAGTTTTCTAAGAAAGGAGAATGGGAACTTTCAAACTTAGAAAGCCTTTACAGTATTGATAATTTTTTTTTACAAAAAAAAAAAATTGTCCAATCCAAAATATTGAAAATAATTGTAATCATATCGTAGTCTAACAGATAGTTATATTTAAATTAAAAATAATAATTTATTCGTGAGTCACGCATTTTATGTACAAAGAAAGGAGTGTTCGGGGGCGCTCTAAGGTTATTGAACGTTTGAAACTCTGAATCAGAGGGTTCTTTGTAAATGAATATGGAAAGCAAGTCGTAAAATATTTTACATCGACAAAAATGCTTCTCCCCTTGATCATTGTTGATTCAGTTTTTGGTCATTGTTGATTATCATACGCCTATTTGGTGTAAGAAAAAGAATGGCACATCTGCCTTCTTGTAAATCTTCCAAGTTTTTTTCAAGTGAAAACTATTCATCTTATTGCCGTAATAAATGTTTGAAAGGGCATTCCCTTTTTTGTTAAATTGTCGGACATAGGGTAAATAGAAACTATGCCGACAAAGCGTTTTACCCGGTCACTTTAGGGGAATGTTCAAACGAAGCGGGGAGGGGTGATATTTAAAACTAGTCGTTTTGAAGAAAGTAAAAGAAAAATTGTCACAGTTATCTGTAACTCGATTGAGGAGTCAGTTCGTTTAGAAGGAAATGTTTTTGTAATTGTTTTTGCTGATTGAATGATGTAGGAATGTTTTTTACGCACAAAATGAGTTCATCGCACAAAAAATCAGAGCAGTAATCTTAGAATTTAGGCAATATGCAATTTTTCTTGAAATTTTAAATAAAAGTGAAGATTATCCTAAGAATAAAACTTTTTGTACAAAAGTTCTTTATGTTGTTATTACTCGCAAAAGAAAAACAATTCAGTACAAAGAAGAAGAATATAATCTTTTTATATAAACAAGTTTACCGAGATACATGAAGCTCCTCGGCAAATTAAAATGCGTGTATTCATATATTTTGTTTGATGCAACTTATTTTTTATACTTTATTATCAAGCATTCTAAAATTCAAAGCATTTCCTCTTTTCTACAAATGAAAACAATTTATTACTGTTGAAAAATATAATTTTAAACTTATGTGTATTTAAAGAATTTATTTTTAGAAACACGTAGGTAAAAAATTGATAAATTAATAATATATTTATGAGTTCCATTAGGAACACAGTAATAAGACGGACCTCGTAATTTAAATGACAGTCAATTAACGAGAACGATAGCCGAGCTAGAGTTGCCATCTAATCCCCACCACTAACGTAAGTATTTTGACTTAATGCCTATCAGCCCTGTTACATGATGAACCCTTAATCGTGATTATTTTTCAATAAAAACATGAAATACAATGTGGCACTATTTAACATGTGCCAACATTTATAGGCTTAGAATATTCATTTTATAGCATAATGCGAAACATACCTGCTGTTCATCCCATTTATTCGCCCACAGTAAATGTTTTATCATAACTTTCAGTATATATAGGAAGAATTAGATCAAAGGAAAAAATATAATTTTAATTTTTGAAAAATACTTGTAAATAAAATTTATACTTATTCTAAGGATTCTTTAAGTATTATGAATTCTAATGTATCAAAACAGAATGGATTAAGAGTTCAAATATATTCTAAAAGAGAAAACAATTATAAAATCATTAACAATGCAGTTTCCTAAAAATCAGTTGATTTTTGACGATGTCTATTGAATACATATGCAAATACGTACAATTTTAAACAAAACATGTTTCACCCTTTATTGAAGCCGTATGCAAGTGTCTCAGAGTAGATATTTTTATTTAAAAGATAGATCAAAGTGTCAAACTACATATTCTTTAACGACTAAGAAAACTAAATTTTACATTATGACATAAAGACATTCTCCATTTTATTTTATTTTATATTATTGATTTACGCATTATTTTTGACACCTGCGTAAATCAAGTTTGTGTAACAAATTCCTGCATTTAATAGAATGAAAAATGAATTTATAATAATTTACATATTTTAATGCATTTACTGAAAATCAAAAATATAAATAAGTTTTATAACAAAATTTTTATCCTTATTGTACCTTTAACTAAATGAGATATTTTTTCAATGCTTTATATTTCAGCACTGTTTTATATAATAATACATTTTGTATGCTATTTCACTCAATGCTTTTAAAAATATTGAAGATGAAATCTAGGTGGAATGCAGCTTAAATTATGAAATGTCTCCTTTTAAAAATAAATAAATTTTTGAACTGAAATCATACTGTTACACCGTATTCTAAGAAAACATTTTTAAGAAAGGGCATTTAGGGACTTTCTAAAAACATCCCAACTTCACAGCAGGAGAAAGTTATCTTGCTTCTTTTTGTCCGCCTGTGTACGGTAGCATCAATCAGTGAGAAAATGGGGGAAGGCAGCGTGTCTAAAAGTGCCGTCCTGTGGAAAATTTTCGACTGCTCCAAAAGGTTAATTTCGTAAATTACTGACTTATTTTCGAAAAGCGAGTTTTTTTTTATGCAATTCATCTCACCCGCATAAAAAAATTTTCTGTAGTATGTGGACAAAATCGTTATATGTAAGTATTTATGAACCTTTCAAATATTTTTTGTGCAATTTCTTTTATGCAGTCCCTATCTACCGCACAAAAACAGATTATATTGTATGCTCTAACATTGCATAATAAGAACTAAATATAAATGTGACAAAAACAAGGTTAAATATATACTAAAACTTAATCTAAGCTACTGAAGTCTTAATTTGCAAATATTCATATATATAATATACATTCCCAATATACATGTCTCTCATTTGAATTTTTCTTTTCTTTCTTTCTTTTATTCCATATGTAAATTTTTCATCCGGTTATGTAATGTAATACATCACACACAATTCCCGAGTGTTACGCGTGGTATGTATGTTCGCCATGCTTGTATTTTGATTTTTTATCCGAGATATTTTTCAATATTTCATTATACAACTTCAGACAGCTTTTGAGAATATTTTTAGCTTACCTTTTTGCCTAACTACCATAAAAAAGGTGTATACTAAGAAGCTTGCTGTATGTTATAGTATGAAAAAAATGGTAGTAATCAAAATAAGAATTCAAGAGGATATTAAGACTCTATTTTCCACAATACTGTCTCATTACCAATAATATATACATGATGCCTACTTTAGCACATACCAATTGGGGCAAAAATATTGAATATTATCTAACTGAAGATTAAGCGTTTCATTATTATATTCATTATTCGCTTTTAAAAATTACATTTTTTATGTTATTTCATATTATTGTTACTCGCTTTCAATAAATTCCTATAAAAATATTTTTTCATTTACTTTACACGAGCAATCTGTATTATTATTTATGATTCTTTTTTTTTCAAAAAAGTAGCTTAAATTTCCCATAAATTTAACAATATGTGTCCAAAACTGCTCACTCTTAATAGTTTGAGATATAAAACAAAGCAGTGCGTTGTATAGGGTTACTAAATAAAATACTTCTTTTAAAAAAAATTACAGCAATTATATTTTAATTAGATTGTTGACAAAAAATCTCTTTTTAAAAAGAAATACGAACCATGGATTAGACTAGAGAATTTTAAGGAATCTGATAACTGGATATAAAAACTGATAAATTTTGAAATTATCATTGTTGCATTGATTGAATGTTGTGCATTCATCTTTAGTATAATAACAAAAAACATGAACAAATTAATTATAAAAATCAAATTATATAATTTTATTGTAGAAATAACTTGAATTAGACCAAATTTGATGATTATAAGAAAATTTAATGCTGTATTAAATCAAATTATTTATTAATTTTATGTGCGCATATCAGAAAGGGCTTCTAAAAATATAAACTACTGCCAAGTTTCTCATTTATATTATTAAATTTACAAAAGATTTGTGTTTTTTTTATTTTAAACGAACTATAATACAATAAATAAGAAAATAAATAAAGGATAATTACTATAATTCAATATTCCTGATCCGATATACTTTTTAGTTTTATCCAGCTTTCAGTTATTTATCTCAGCTAATTTTTTTTAGGTGAAATATATTTTCTCTATATTTAATGTATTAAATATGAGAATATATTATATGATCTTCAAATATCCCCTCCAAAATTTAATACATAACCTGTAAAAACCAATATAGTTTTTTCTGCCGGACAGCTTCATCTTAATGAAAACTGGAATATATCGTACACGGAATTATTTTAACAATATAATTCTATTCTTCAAGTATTTTATAACAAATATTTTTTTTTGCAAAATTCTCTTTGATGCATGGTAAATGCGGTATCAAATAAAGTGTATGAGTAATATTTTAATTAGGGAATTGATAACTACAGTTTTGATGTTTCTCTCGGAATTATAATTTTGTTCTCTATGAATCTAGTCATAAAAACATCATCATAAAACATCAAGTGAAGTATAATTAACTCATTTCACATAAACAAGTAAAGACTTATCTTTTCATGATAAAAGACATTGCTTGAAACTTATTATCTTTGATTTGAATACAATAATAAAAAATTTATATTCATAAAATCAATTAAAAAGGTTTAGAATATGAGATTTTTTCCACATTTATTATTAATATTTTAAATACATCATACGACAAGTCAGTATCTGTGCTGTATACTCCATATGTTAAAAACTATTTGGATGAAATACTAATTTTTTTCGCAGTTAATATCAAAAATTTCTTTATCGTTCGAAATTTTTTATAGATGATAAATCCTTCGCTTTATGTTTCGTGATTATTTATGCTTTGTTAGCAAAATGTTTAAAATTTCGTTCAACATTAATTAAATTTTTTTTTGTAACATTCTTCCAAAATGGAAAAAAATACACTTATAGTATGTGTGTAATACGGGAATATTTTACTCGTTGTTTTTCTTTCATTTTATAAAATGTTTTATAAATACTTTCATTTATTTATGTTTTTTTATCTTTAACTACATTCATAATTTTACAAAATAATATAGAGCAAAGAAAAAAAATGGTTGTCAATTCAAAAAACTGATTTTACCCCTTGCCTTGCTTAAAATGTTGGGTTTCCATTTTGAATTTACTAATTTGTCTTAAAGTATATTTCATAAACTGTAATAATACATTTTTTAAAAGATTTATTTTACAAGATTAAAAGTCCTCTTAGTTATATGTAAAAAAAAGAAATAATCCATTTAAAATATAAGAATTTATATATTTAAAAATTCAATAAAAAACAAAGTAAGGGTGGGGAAATAAAAAGAAAATTACAATGAAAAGAAGTCGCTTAAGGCAAAACATAATTTTGGACTTAGGACCGAATCAGTGAGTAAATCTTGTCTGATAGTACCAATCTTTTCCCAGCAAGCTAATATAGAAAAACCAAAAAATTAAAACAGAGTAGTGTTTGTGTGTGAGTGTGTGTGCATGTGTGTGTGTGCGTGCATGTGCGTGTGTATGCGCATGCATGTACGTGTGTGTGCGTGCATGTGCGTGTGTGTGTATGTTATAAAATTAAATAAACCAAAAGTCTTGGATTTAAATAAACTATCAATTTTCTCTCTCTCTCTCTCCTAAATAAAGGTTTAAACTCACTACGTTCTTTCGAATTCGGAAAAAAAGTTTACAAAATTAACTCCTTTACATTTTCGTAAAGATCAAAGTCATCTTATCTGGGATTGTCATGAATACGTAATGATTTTAAATAAATAACAAAACAATTAAATGTCTACTTGAAATAAATAAACATTAAAAGTGAAACCCGATGCTGATTATCGGTACTTAAGACAATTTAAGTCCCATAATTAATTATGCAATTATTTAATTCAAATAAGATTACAGCATTTTTTTAATAAACATCGAGTGTTTTTTTCACCATTTATCTATTTAGCAGAAGTTAAGAAAATAAAAGTTATTATAATTAATCTAATTCTGAAGGAATAAAAGCAAATATTTGAAATGAATGAAAACATGGAAAATTTTAAAAAGTAAAAATGTAACGCACGAAGAATTTAAAGTAGGATTTAAAAACTCTATAAGAGCGAAGTAAAGTATGTCGACCAAACATTTTTACAGTGCATTTTAACAACACGACCTCTTAATGTATTCAAAATTAAAAGGGAGGAACTTATCATCTCTTTTTTTTATTTAATTAAATTACCGATCTCATTAACTTCTACTTATTGAATTAATTTACCACTTAAATTCTTAATATTTCAGTTTGATAATAATAAAAATTCTTAAGATAATGAGCATGACGACTTAAGGAAACAAAAATAAATTTAGCAAATTTTTAAATAAAAATATTTTATTTTATGAACAAATGGTTTTATGGGTAAATCATTTGTGCATTTGATGAATATGTATTTAAGAAATATTTATTGAAAATTGTCATTTGCATAAGGTGCTATATTTCACGGTGTTTCTTTAAATGACACGCAAATTCATTCTTCACCGATTATTCATTGGTTTTCAAATAATTTGAAACATGTCTTTAAATTATTCCGCAACTAAACATTTATTGTGAAGGGATTATTAAAAATTATAATTATTTTTTGCTGAATTTTGAAGCATTTTTAGTACGTAGAGTAAAGTCTGTTTCTTTTCTAAGATTTTTGCATGTATAGAGATCTGAATTAATTTTTTTTGGTAATATAATCACATTATTTATTTTGTTCCATAATTTTACTTTAGCTTTGTCTCTCATGTTACGGATCTACCTTATGTTTTTATAGTTGTTTTCCTTTTTTTTTCAAATAGGCTTTTTATAACTTAGACTTCTAACCTTCCATGAAACAATTCAACTATAAGAATATAAGAAATAGGATTCAAAAGTTCCCGCACTGATTTTGTAACGTGAAAACTTTTTGTTGTATAGCAACTACGATAACATTTCTGTGCCACAGCATTCTCTTTTCTAAAAAAGTTTGTTCCAAATCGCCTGTTTGCTGGATTACCGTGGTGTTGTATTTTGCAGGTGGATGCATTTAGTAGCTAGCAATTGAAAGAAGTTGCGTTTGTTGAGCAGAGAATAATATCAAGTTTTGTGTTTGCGTTGGAAAGAATGCTACGTAGGCTTACAAAATGTTGAAGCATGTTAAAGGCAGTGATATATTAACGCGAACGCAAGATTTTGAGTGGCATAGACGTTTCAGAGAAAGCAGGACAAGTGTCCACAAACTTCCGGCACCACTGAAAACATTGAAAAGTTTTCTGCCGCGGAAAGTGAGAACATGTTTCAAACAAAGACGGAGTGAAAAGGAAAAACACTGTTTTGCCACATAATTCTTTCTTCCCTGATTTCACTCTCTGAAACTTCAGAATATTTCTTTAATTGGAAAATGACTTGTAGAGTAGTTCATTACAGTCTGCAGATGAAGTAAAAGATTCATCGCAGACTGAATTAAATGTCATAACTAAAAATGGATTCCAGAAATGTATCGATGAACTTTACAAGCGATTGCAAAAGTGTGCAAATGCTCAAGGGTCCTTTTTCGATGGAGGATGTGTTCCAGAAACTTAACTGGTAATATTTTTAAGTAATAGACTCAGTCCGGGGACTTTTGAATCCTACTACGTTTAAAACATGCATAGGATTTTACCTCCTTAAATGGACTAATTCAAAATTTGATTGACCTATGTAATTAGAATGGTTTTACGTTGCTAAATGTTGTCATGCAAAATTTATTAAGTTTCGCTAAGCAAGTATTATTTTATGAATAACGTTTATTAAAAATGCATTAAATCTCAACATTTATGAAAATTAATATGACACTTAAACGTAAATATTTCTATCCATTACTTTTATTGTGAAAATTGCAATGTGTATCATGAATATTACTCTAAAAGTTCTGATTAAAATGAAATATAAGTATTGAAGTTTGTGATCATATTTTTAAAAAAATAATAATAACACATCTGTTTTTTGAAAATTAAGTTAAAAAATAGTTTTTATTAAAAGAGTTTCTTACGGTTTTAATTTCAACTTGAAATGAGTTCAAGGAAAACTATTCGAATTATAAAAGAATAGTTACTTTCGTTGCTTATTTTTAATAAAATGTAATGTACTTACTTTCCAACCTCAAAAAGAGATATTCGTAAATTGAAAATCTTTGAATATAAAATTCTTTAAATAATTGAGAAAAAACATTTTTCACTTTTTCAATTGAACCGTGTTTCAACAATACTTCTCAAAACAATAAGTTATTTCAATGATGTAGCTTACAAATTAAAACAGTTTCTTTCTAGAAAAATATTCCAAAAATCTATGTATTTTGAAGCAAATTTTCCATATGGTAACATATTCTTATTTATTTCTGGTGTATCTTCTTGTCAAGTGCAATAGCACATAAGAAAGTATAGTTTACGTATCGTGATGATGTAAATAAATTGCATACACGAGTAATATAATACTGTGGTTACAGATTAAAATTAACGCTATTAGTGTTAACATAAAGGTTATAGACATGATAACATATAATTCGTAATGATAAGTTTCACTTCTTTTTTTAAATGCACTAGTTTATTGATTACTGTTTCAAACTTTGGAAAAGGTCACTTTTTAATTTTCAGTTAATAACCATAATTAAGGATTTTAAATTATTATGAAATAAAAAAGGAGTTAAGGGGAATCCTATTACAATAAAAGGAAAAGAAATAACTGAAAAAAAGAAATCAAATTAAATCGTTCGTTCTAGGAATTGCATTAAATATACAAACATTTTAAGCAGATGAAGGATTTAGTATTACGTTTAGTTTAACATTTCAAGGATAAGCAGTTGAGAATAATTTATCATGAACTCTACAAAGTTAGAAGGTATTTTCAAATAAGATTACTTTAAACATTGCTATAAAATTAAATCAATTTACATTTTAAGGGGAAAATACTGTTGTACTCTCTCTTCGCTCTAACAGTATAAGGAAATATTAAATCAATACTCTTTCAGATTAGTTTATTACAGCAACACTACTTTGAAAACCTATAATATAAATACATTCATTTTCTAATACATGACCGTGGTACCCTAGTACCATTAAGGTTCCGCTGCATAAAGGGGACGATTCAAGTTAAACCTGCTAAATGGCTAAAAGTTTTCCATTGACGTCGTGTGATAGTTTGGAGAAAAGGATGCAGCCACAGGAGTGTCGTCCTCCTCACTTGAGCTTGGTTCAAGATAACGAGTTCCGCGACGCCAATAGAGCACGTTTGGGACGCTCTAGGAAGACGAGTTGCTGGCCGCCAACAACCCCCACAAACTCTCCAAGAACTGGAAAGAGCGTTTCTGGAAGAGTGGGACAGAATACCCCAACTCGTGATTAATAGCCTCATTGACTCCATGCCTCAAAGGTGCTCAGCTTTGCTGGCCGTCCGTGGAAACCATACCCCCTACTGAAAATGATTTCCTTTGAAGAAAACACCGTTTCTTATTCTTTTTTTCTCATATGCACAAATTGAGTTTTTTTCCTTTTGTACACAAATGCGCAATAAAATGCATTTTTTCTGCCAAACATGTGTAATTTATTCTCATATAACCTACTACGTCTGTCGACCATGTATCAATCAGCTAAAAAGTTTCCCAGCCACAAGATCCACCTAAAACCGCAATATCCTTTAATTATTTTGAGCAGTATAATAATGTTTATATAATATAATAATACAATGGTCAAATAATGTATAAAATATTACATTGTGTGTTGCCCTTTTCTTGAAAATTATGGTGTTCCTTTTGAATTGATATTTCGTTACTCATTGTTGAAATTTGATTCTGCTGTCATTCGCAAACAATTAGGTATACATTAACCTTTCCTGATACATTTTTTAAACCTTTATCTTTTAACCTTCCTGGATACAAATGTAACTTTTTTAAACTTTAAAAAGATCTCGGATTTATTGCCTAAAACAAGAACAAGTAAGAGGCAAAATACACATTGTTTTGATAAGACACATCCATGCAACCACAAAATGAAAAACAGAAAAAAAGGATATTATAAGAAGAGGGGACGTTACAGAGAAAGGTTTTTGGACAGTGTTGTTTGAAGTCAACGTTTTACAGGAAAGATTTAATAGACGAACTTAAAATCTTTGGTAATCAAATGTAACTGTTTGATATTCGAAGAAGGGGCGAAAAAAAATATAAATCTATTTTAATTTAAAACTACTGAAAATGACATTTGCAGAAGACAGATATATTATCAGCAAAAAACAGGGATTTATTTTAAAACAAGAACAAGTACGCACGCAAGAGGCAAAATACACATTGTAGATTCATATATACTGTTTATCCAGAAAATATCCAGGAAAAAGACCGATATCCGACATTCAGTATCAATTACATGTGGTTGCGAATGGGACTATGACGGGCCAACGATACATTGATGAAGTTCTACTTCCTCATGTTCGTTTTCCGTGGTGCTGTCGGTGATAAATTTGTTTTTATGAACGACAACGCATATATTTCAAAATGAAAACTTTTAAAACCTCATGTTTTATTTAACTATTTTTTCAAAAAGAAGAATCGGTGGGCCGCAACGTACACCTTTTAGGTGACTGCTGGGATGCATTGTTCCATTTCTCCTTTACGCAGATCAAACGTGTTTCACAGCTTTTGTACTTTCCAGAACAATAAATATTCCTGAACTGATTCTTAGGCCTCATGTCTCGCTTAATATTATGCTCTAATAGAATTTGTGATCCGGAACTTATTGTCCAGCAGTGTATAAAACTTCAAATATATTTCAAAATGACTTTTCATCATATTTAATTTTTTAAGTCGCAACTTACGTACTGAGAGGCCGCGGAGGACACCCCTGTAAAGAGTCTATTCAAAATCTATTAGAACTTGTATTATGGTCCGTGTTCAAAATGCGTGATGTCACCTGATGCATAAAAAGAGGCAGTGGTGATTGAAAGTTTAAGAACCGTTGTTCTAATCAGTGGTGCACACAGGAATTTTTGAAGGGTTGAAAGTCCACCAATCTCGTATCAGGCTCGAATATGCCACCCAAAATATTTTTCTATTTTTGTCGATTATCAGGAACAAAAAACAGTGAAAAACTAATTATTGAATAGATAACTAACATAAAAATTAATTAAAATTAATTATAAATTAATTTTACATAGGATTATAATCAACCGGAAAAAATCTTGAGCTTAAACGGGGGGATCTGGATCTGGGGACCTCCCTTCCTTATGTGCGCCACTGGTTTTAATACATTTACAATAATCGATTCGAAATCTGCCTCTCTCTTTGTTAATATATATTCATAACTATAGTTTAATTCTATACCTATGCATCTACAAAAAGCATAAAATATTCAAATACGTTTTAATAATAAAAAACTATTATTTTTTCTTACAAAATGTAAAATAATTCTTTATTTAATCAAAAGAAATCCATCACGAGCTAATGTTCTCTTTGCTAACATACTCTGATAGTTTCCTGCAATCCTAGCCATCTCCAGAGACTCAATGTCTTAAATATTTCAACAGTCTGAACACACCAATAAGCAAATGTATACTCTACCGAAGGAAGAAGCAAGAGAAATAGTTTGTGCTAAATTGCTTTCGAAGAATATTTAGATGCAGTTTTCGAATATTTGCTTTGGGATCTAGAGGATACGATGTCACTTTTCTTTTAGTCTGCATGCTACTGAGAACATGTAGGAACACTCTCTCACTCTCTCTCTCTCTTTCTCTGCCATCCTCACAAACATTTGTAAAAAGAAATATAAACGAAAGTTAAGAAGATAGTTGAGCTCATTTTATGTTCATCGTTTTTTAGTCTCGTTGGAACTACAACCAAGAAATGTGTTTCCATGTCTGTGAGCATAACGCGTTGTGTATACAGAATTTTAACATCTACGTACACATGAAAATAGTTTTTAATAGCAGAAATTCGTTGCAATTGCGCCAACTTTTTAAAAAAATTTTGGCTTAGAATTTTTTTAATGACACATTTATAGAATTTTTATTGTAAATGTATCGTTTGAGAATATTTGCTCGAATTATCAAATAGTGTTTAATTCTATTATACTCATTATTATTTTATAATACATTTATTTCTATTAGATATTTTATTTTAATTAGTAATTGAATTTATTTCATACTTTCCCTTTTAAGGATCTCAAAAATATGATTGAGACGTGGCATATACATCCGAAGAACGCCTTTCATATTAAAAAAAAGGATGCGGTAGCCTAGTGGTCAAGGTCCCGAACTCCTGGCTGGCATGTCATTAGTTTGAGCCTAGTACTACTGAAGACCCACCATGAAGAGAGGCTGATGCACGTTCACTATGTCATGGCTCAAACATCCTCCCGTTGGTGTGGAAGTTAGGAATGTAGGTGCAAGCTCGTGTAATTCTCGTCGCTTTACAATGGTTTAAAATTACGTGATCCGTCACCAATAGCCCTCTTACAGCTTTATAATGTAACGTTAATATAACTGTCTATCTGTTTGTATTAATTTTTTAATACTAACAGATAGACAGCTATATTAAGGAATATATATATAGGAATATATAACAGGAATATATTATAGGAACAGCTATATTACATGAATATATTAAAGGAACAGCTATATTACAGGAATATATTATAGGAACATATATTACAATAATATATTATAGGAACATCTATATTACAGGAATATATTATAGGAACAGCTATATTACAGGAATATATAATAGAAACAGCTATATTACAAGAATATATTATAGGAATAGCTAGATTACAGGAATATATTAAAGGAACAGCTATATTACAGGAATATATTATAGAAACAGCTATATTACAGGAATTTTTTTGTTGTCATACATTCATACATTTTTGAAAAATTATATAAACAATTTTATGAAATGATTAATGATAAACCCTTTCTGTCATTCTTTCTGTTTGTTTTTTTAGAAACTACGCTATGCTGTCTTTTAATCCTAGATGCATTGGTGAAGACTGGCAGTACAGGTGTAGTTCGTAATAGGATTGTTTGTGAGAATAATGAAGGGGGGTCCATAGATGACAGCGCTGAAGAATTTCTTCACTAATATATATTTCAATCAAAACAGCTCAGCAAAACATATTAAACACTTTTCATCAGAGATATTTTTAATATAATTTTCAAAGCTAACAATTGTTTTACAAAATCGCTACAGCGCATTCCGCTCGTTAACCTCGTTTCGTTTCATGTTTGTAAAGTTTGCTTTGAACAGTTCTCGTTTTATGTTTGTTCAGTTTGCTTTTAAATGTTTTCCCCTTATAGCGGGCGCTAGAGGATGCAACAACAAGTATGTGCAAAAGAATTTTGGGTTGAGTTGAGCTATAAATAATAAGCATTAGTTCCAAACATGAATAAGATTTTTAAAGAAAAATCGCTAAAACATTATATTGTTAAGATTTCAAAAGGAAAAATAGTTTAAATATCTCTCTCTGAAAAAGAGAATATTTCAAAAGATTCCAGGTTTGAAAAAAAATTAAATCAGGGGGCTCTAAAATATATTTTCACTTAAGAAGCATTTCTACAGCTGTTCAAAATTATTTTAATGATTTTCAAAAGGAAATTCAGAATCGATTTTATTTTCTGACAAATAAAGGATTCTAAAAGAGTTTTATATCAAACACGCAGGGAACATTATCTTATATTTC
Source organism: Trichonephila clavipes (assembly GCA_019973935.1). Classification (NCBI taxonomy): domain Eukaryota; kingdom Metazoa; phylum Arthropoda; class Arachnida; order Araneae; family Nephilidae; genus Trichonephila; species Trichonephila clavipes. Next base: position 200,539 of record BMAU01018853.1, read on the forward strand.
CACAGTTATTTAGAATGTGTTTTTCTTAAGAAAATACTTAGTGTTACGCTCTATTTTTTCAATGCCCATTTCATTATAGCGGTGGAGGTTTCAACACATAATATGCAAGAGTAATATCAAAAGACAGGAGTTCAAAGAGTTTGAGACACAAGAAAACTACTGCGGCTATTGACAACAATGTTGCGATTGCTGGTTGCTTCACGCACTTGCAAGAACTTCCTACGCGCACCACGTTGAAGGGATCACTCTTGTTCTAGAAGAATTCCTTCTTTACAAAGCGACTAAAAGCAACGTCTGTGCAATCATTTGGTTTTCTAAATACAAAAGGTGTTAAGTCAATTGAAATTCATCATCAATTGACAAAAGGTGTTTGGCAAATACTGCCACCAAATGTTGTCAAAGTGTAAGATTATCTACAATAACGTTCACCCACATATCCCTCAACAAAACATCATGTCCTACCACAGTTTGGATAAACTTAGCGTTTAATGACTATTGTCTGTTTTTTAAGACATTAGAACATTTGAATATTGAACGCTTTTCCAATGACACGGTGGAAAGGTGATAAAACTTGGTTTAACAAAAACTTCCAAAGAATCTATAAAATACCATGGACCCGAAATGGTAATCATGTAAAAAAAAATCTTGCAAATTTAAGGGGACTCGGAAACCTCTCTCTCTATATATATACTGACAATGTTAAATTGGCTGTTTTTTCGGTGCCCCTTTTCTCAAAATCTGTTTCATGTACATGCTTGAAATTTTCATACAATTAAAGTATACATTTCTCATTACACTGAAATGAGATTTTAGTTAATTTTGAATTTTTTAATAATTTATGAAATATTTAATCAAAATTTTCGAAATTTGACACATTTTTCACATAAAAAAATTTGTAAAAAATAAATTCTTGAGCTTTGTACAAAACTCTCATTTCAGTTTATATTAGACATCATTAGAAATATATCATAAAAAATTTACAAACCTGTGAGCAGAAGTTTCTCAGAAAAGGTACATCGCACATCAAAATTTACATTTTGAGATAAATTGATTTTAATGTAAACATTGAGACTTCTAATCGGCTAGGAAGTAAAAAAAATAAAAGGCGCAATTTACAACAAAATATACATGTTTCGGTTTTTACTTTGTTAACATTATTCGCCATTCAAATGGGCGTGGCCCAGTTTCAACGATTATTTAACAATTGTTTTTAAGGGCTTCTAATTACCCTAGAGGTTAAAGTAAGGCATTTTTGGAAAGGTTATTATCTATACAATTTGAAAATTTAAAAATCTCATATTGCCAAAAAAAATAACATTTTACCTTATTTTAAATCTCTAAGATTTAAAATATAGTTCAAAAACATTTATAACTTTTATTAAAACATTTATGTGCTTTATTATACATGTGATTATACGCATATATAAAAATAATATTTTTTTTTTTCAAAATCACATTATACAAACATTTGTTACTTTTTTAGTTTTAGATTTCTTTTTCATTTTAAGTATGTTTCTTACCGTTAAATTGTTTACTTGATTTATTTAAATGCTTTTGACATACTTCTATAAGCCTCATCTTGTACCTAGGGACATAACAGATGATTTTGATATGTGTCTAAATCATTTTTTAAGAAAAACAATTAAGAGAACTTATACAATGGTGTTTCAAATATTCATATTTAATCAAATTTCTTAGAAAGTACTGGACAAATAGAAAGGAACATTTCCAAACTAAGATTCAAGACTTTTAGTGACGATTATATAAGCATATAAGTGTATGTATTCTGTGCATTTGGAGAAAAATCTTTCAAAAGTGCAGTTGCTAATAATCTTTTGCAAAAGTGACAAGTAGGGCCAACACAAGGGTAGATTGTTAGATATTATGATGTAACACATTGTGCTTTTGCAAGTTATGGTTCCAGTTTTCTAAAAACTGTGTGTGAAAGTCCTGTAGAAGACGTCTATTAACCAGAAGGATAAGCAAAAATAGATCTTCGTCTATTTTACCGAAGTGAAACTTATTCTCGGATTTGTGGACATTTCAATAAGATGATCCTGTATTAATTTGTATTCATCTGTGTTTGGGATCAGAGTTAATTTACGCGCAAAAGGGGCCAAGATCCAATCGGGAATATCCAAGTAAATTATCGAAATTTCTTTAAATTTTCATAAAAATAAAAATGGGTTATTTTTTTATTTTATGTTAAACGCCATGGACACAATCTCCTTGGTGTTGTTCAGGGACCCCCAAATCTATCTTAATTTACCTCGGACCCATGAACTATATAGTAAATCACTGAAGGTTAGTAGGGACCTCTTTGGGAATCACTGTTCTAGAAGGATCAGTAGGAGTACGTTCTAACGTATTATGAATCCGAATTTAGTTCAAACACTGACACTTAACACATTTTCATTTCCTAGTGAAGATTCGAGGTCCGGGCTATCTTGCTGACGGGAAAAAAGGATGTGTTTGATAGTGACTTTGTAACTTCATTGAAGCATATGATGAAATTTTGAAGTCCCATATTCAGCTTCAGTGGGTTTCAGTACTTCTTGCTTTTTTAAATACGTCAGCAGATGATCTTAGGAGACTAATTTGGTTGACAAATTTCTGCAGGATCACCATAATCACTGGGGAAGATCCTATATAGAATATCATACCTACTACAAAACTATTTCTGTCTACAACTCAGAATATACCACTCTTGCACAAATGCTTTCATGTATTACCGCAGGAAGTTTTGTGACTTGCATGGAAGCCAAGCCATAGGTCCACTACTCCCACGGAGGAAAACTGAACTCAGGATGCATAATGCATGAACGACGTTTTTGCCTGTGTGATGAGTGAAACAGTCGGCAATTAGGAATAACTTGCTACAAGAAGACGTGGTACATATCAGAAGCTCTGACAATAAGATTCCACCAGGTAAGGTAAGTTTTACCAACGATACTTTCCAGTATATTAACTGACAATTTTTCCTATTTTATTTTCTCGCGATGATAAGTAGCCATTTGTCTCAACTTGGAAGCGTTAAAAATTTATTCTATGGTACGCGGCATGTCATCAATGAATAATACTAGGTACACCAGTATAATACTAATCACCAGATACATCTACATTACAAAGTCTAGACGTAATAGGCTGTTAACAAAGGTTGAATATTGGACATTAGGCACAAAGCAGAGTCATTCGTCTTCTTCCTGCAGAAAATACCATACTGTGACATGTATCGAAATCGGTTGTCTCTTCTTGGCTATTTATGAAAGGAAATATGTAATATTTCCAAGATATGGCTTTTTCCTTTGAAACTTCATATTTTATGGATGTCCCATATCCCTCCATTCGCCGTTTCCCACATCCGTCTCCTTTATCAACATTGGTGAAATTAGGATGGTCTAGAAGATTATGACTTGAATATTCCTCATAAACAACAACTAAGATCACAAGGAAATCACAAAATGTAAATGTCCCAGAATATGCAGTATTCCCGCACTTGATAAGGTGAAAATAGGAAAAAAGAAATTCCACAATAGGTAGAAACATCTCAAAGGTAACCAGATAACGACGTTGCTTATCATTGGAGAGGAAATTTGTTGGTATCTGAAATGCCAGATCACCACCAATAGAGGCAAATTTTAGCTGACAGAACAAGTTCACGAGAGATTATATAATGGGACTGAAAAAGACAAGTTAATATTGTTGGAACCCAGAGGTTGCTGGTGTAAAATGGTTTGGAGAAGAACCAGACATGATTTTAAAAATAGTTACTTTAATTTTAAATCTAACACTTAATGAATGATTTACAACTTATTCCTTAATATCGGGAGCAATCTTTTATCAAAATTCGTAATGTAACTTATGAGAGTATTCAAAAAAACTTATCTTTGATCGTAGTTCCTTATACAAGTCCTTTTCGAACAGTGACAGCTTAGTACAAATTCACTGCTAGGATGAATATTAACTTCAAGCCACACGATTTCCCAGTCACAAAAACCTTTCGACTATTCCTATATTTCACGATTAACCTCATGCATCCCAATACCAGGGTTAAAATAGTATCTACATAAGCTTTAAATAAGGTCATCTCAAGGAGGAAGTGGTTTTTAAACTAAAATCACAGTTGAAGATTAGGTTCTCCAAGAGGATTAGTTGAAGAACCCGCCACAATCAGACCATTGTATAACAGTGGGCATTCACGTAAACACGCCCATGAAGCATCAAGGCGAAGTTGACTTGAAGAAGCGAATTCACAAAGTTAGATAGGTGACATATGCAGCTATAGAGACGTCGGCATAAGTAGAAAGATCCACCCTCCCTCCCTCATCAAGCCCTGAACGTTTGTAGTCCACTTCTATTAAACTAATGCAAAAGGTTTAGAATAGTTTCACTCTTTCTATATCAATCTGGGTCATTATCTATTGATTTCAAATCAGAGACACACATTTATGAAGTTCAAAAAAAATTGTCGTTCACACAACAGCATTGGAGCTTCAATTTCCAATGGTGTTGCTTTATTTAAATATCCAATGGAATGACAAAGACATGTTCTACAACATTTCATTCTTCACTTCAACAATGGCAGTTTCCGAGAACGAGTTTGGTGTTAATGAGGGGTCTCGTCTATGTTTCAAATCCACTCCTACTATTTATTTAAAACACCGCAGTACAATACAACACGACATCGAAGTTTGGCTCCATAGACTACATTATCTGGTCAATGCGGATCTGCATTTATGACATTATGATAGCATAGACTCCTATATGACGTTTTGAAGCCGTAAAGCATTTTAATTCCATCAGGGCGTACTATTCCTCTTTTGTAAAATAATAACACCCATGAGCCTGTAAATTTAGCACAGTATGCAGGTCCTTCCTTGACCACCGGGCTTTACATTTCTTTAACCAAGTGAATACTTAGAATATAATTGGTTATTGTCTGCATTTGTTGTTACTACGACTCGCAAAAGACAGATTGCGACAGTTGTTTGAAAAGTATTAACCAATCCTCCATCCAGCTTTAATATAAATGCTGAAGGACTTATGTTGCAGATGTATTGGTGCATTTTTCACCTTGTCATTGACTTAAACTTTTTGCTCTCTTGATACGTGTTAAAAATACTTTCTCGTTTTTCAATGAGGTTTCTCTCTGTCTGCAGGACATCATATTTTTAGAAACATGCATTCTTAAAGTTGCAGTTTTACGTTAAGAAACGTACACCAGTGTTTCTCAAACTGTGGGGCGCGCTCGCCTGGTGGACGCGGTAACCCTGCGAGGGGGGCGCGAGCATATTGAAAATAAAAGGATTAAATAATAATTTTTTGGAATGAAAAAAAAAACAAAATGCTTTCTGACATAATAAAAATACACATTTACACTGATATAATTTATTTTTATCATCTGGTGATCATCAAAAATAAAAGATTCCACTTCAAAAGCTCATTAGACATCTTTGATCCAATAACAAAATTAAAAAAATATTTTGTTTACTTTACTGTAATCCCACGATGAGAGATTTTTTATTGCGTCTCTTTTAACCTAAAATATTACTTTAGCTGACCTTCGAACTTACTGGCATGGTTATCTCCGTCGTTTTTTTAGGGAAGCTGTAAATAATATATTTCTGTTTCGCCTTTTTCCCCGTGAAAGAGTTTTATGATATATGGATAAGCATATTGAGCACTTTGAAGAATTATTTGGCCAAGATTTATTTTTGAGTAATTTGAAACATATAATGCATAATGAAAAACGTTTTACAAATTATTGCTTAGAACACATGCTACACTTTCCCCATGAACAATTTTGTGGTTTTGATTGCAGGTTTGTGTGACTTATTATGGTTTATAAATGTAAATGAGCAGAATATTAAAAAGGGGCATCTGTGTGATTCCTACTGAAAGAAGTTGAAACTGATCAAGCTATTTAAGAACCTACTGAAATAATGCATATTAATCAAGATAGCGAAAGTAAATATCAGAAAAACGTAAAAAGGGCAACGTTTGCGTTGATTCGAAATTTTCAAATGCTGCCTAAAGATCTCTATGAAGGAAACTATAAAGCCATGATGTAGCACTTCGCCTGGTCAAAAAGACACAAGGAAGAAAAAGTTCAAAATGCTATTTGTAGATCATCAAACTACAGAAAACTGCAAAAAAGTGAACAAAATATGACAGTTTTACTGTGGAAAATAGCGTTCCTGTGTTAGCAAAAAGTGTCTGTGATTTACGTCCTTTATTAAGGACACGCACATTTGGAACATTTTCCTTAGTTTTTTGATTTTTTCTCAAATTTTCAAAGAAAAATTGAAAAGTTCTTCAAAGTAGGTAAGTTTATTTTCACTTAATTAAATTATTTACTGGACTTGTGATTTTTATCGTGTATAGTAAAAATAATTATAAAATAAATTATAGTTTTAAAACAAACTAAAAACGCGCTTTTATAGGGAATCGAACTAAAAGTTAAAAAAATAAATAAAAATATGTATTACTTAAAAGTAACAAATACAAAATTTAATACTTATCTTGTTAATTTGTACGGTTTATAATTCTGATCGTTTTGTAACTAGCGCCTAAAGTGCATTATTATTGCATTCAATACATTATTATTTTTAGGGGGCGCGATAAAAATTATGATTGAAAATTGGGTCGCCAGTAGTGAAAATTTGAGAACCACTGACGTACACTGATAATTTGAGGTCAAATTTCAAGGTAAGAGGAATGTCTTTCAGGATTAAAGGTTAAGGTCCGGCAGTAAGAGAAGAAACTAAATTTGATAATTGTTATTCTTTCAAATTCAACGCTTAATTACTTTATGAGAAATAATTAACATACGTATTCGATTTTTTTTATTTGTTTATTGTTGTAAATTTTCGGGACTTAAAAATATTTTATATTTAATTTATTTAAACTACAAATGATATAAAACCATTGGTGTGAGAACAGAAAAAAAATAAATTGAACATTCCAAATTAATTATGAAAATATATGGTGCAACTTATTAGCAAATAAAACATTCATCCCTGTCGAAGCACTCTTTAATGGTAATAATTAATAATTAATTCGAGTATGTTTCTTTAAATGAGTTTCAAAACTGATGGCCCATTTGTGTGATTATTTAAATCGCATATAATTATGCAATTAAATTGCAAGTAATTAAAAATTAGATGCTATTCACTTTGACTTAATTTAACTTCGTCCTCTTCAATACCCTTCTAAAATTATATATCATGTTTTCTTTCAACAAAATATTTTTTTTACTTAAACTTTGCTTGGTATACTTATAACTTTTTATGTACGCATATCTTAAAAATTAATGCGCTCATTTTAATTAGATATGTCATATTAAGAGAATAATTAAGTAATGCTTCGCATTTAAATTAAACGAGGTTCATAGTATTACAGAATGATCGATAAGGCAAGTACGTATCTGATAAGGTCATAAAACATTAAAAAATAAGTTATTAATTACAAAAAAGTTGCAATGTTTCCCCTCCTTTAATTACATAAACTCAAGTTTATTTCTGAATAATTTTTATATGAATCTATAATTGGACGCCTATAAATAATTAAGACTTCATTAATTAAGTACATTTAATTCTCAATAGCAGTACATTCCGAATAAATTTGAAATAATTAAATATTTATAAATAGGTGAGAGAAAAACAAATTTTATATTGAAGAGCACACTTAGATAATTTCTTATTTTTCATATTTTTTCCCAATGTATTGTAATCTAAATACATTAAAATATTACTTTCATTTATTTAAAGTTTTCATGTGCTATACAGCTTATAACTGCTGTGTTATTGTATATCGACTTTAAAGTTACTCTGAACCAGATTGAAGAAAAGAGAAAATATATTTTTAAGAGATACATTACATTAAAGGGATTTTTTTTAAAAATATTTTTCACTTTTAAAAAATGCATATTTGTGCTGAATCGAAAACTAGTAGTGCAAAGGAAAAACACTTTTTGTAGGGAGAATACCATGAATATATTTGGTAGTGTGCCAGTTCCTGAGGGATACATATATTCTGATATTGATATTTATTTGCTGGGTTAGAAATAATACTCATTTCTTATTGAAGTTTTGAATTTTTTTTTATTTTAGATGATACGAAGTAATAAAATTATAGTAAATAACCTTTTTAAATTTTTTGTAAGGGAAATTGTTAATCAGAAACATAAAATTTTATATCAAAATAGTAAATATTGAGGTTTTTGGCAGCTAATTGTTTTTTAATCTAAAATACCAATCTAACACTAAAAAAATTAGTTTAAAAGAATTTTAAAAATTAATTGAAACTTGATAAAGCAGATGAAGACTGTAGAATTATCAACATATAAGAAGGGAAATAACAAGTAATGTATTTACATTTTCCGTAGAAAAAGACACTCAAAGGTATGAACTTCAGAGAAAAAATAAGATATAAAGAATTTATAAACGCACCAATATATATAGAGAGAAGAATTACAGTTAAAAAATTTTAAAAAACAATTTTAAACTAAAAGAAAAATTAAGTATTATAAAAAGAGAAAATGTGGTTCAAAGAGGAATGTGGAAAGAAATTATAAAATCATTTATTAAAAGTATAATAGTCAAAATTTGCAATTCTACCAGATAGATTTATTATTATGAACATGCTAGTTTATACCATAAGATCCAAAATAAAAAAATAATCCGAATACTTTAGAAAAGGAAATTGATTTTAAGAGCTAATTAAGTAAGCCTTTTGGTCCGTAATAATTGAACGTGAATTTCAATTGTATTCTTTTAAAGAGTGGTCCTGGTTATTTACCAATAATTTTTGAAACATCCATTATCCAGCTTATAGAAATCGCATAAATATTATTAGATTACTGTAACAGCGTCTAATTTAAAAAAGTGTGATTATTTTTGTCTTAAGAAATCAAATTAGTAAGGTTGTAACAATATAAAAGTAAACCACTAAAAAATAACGTTCATACATCTAAACACTATAGAATTATCGTATCAAACGATAAAAAATGAAGTTAAACACTTTAGAATTTAACTTTCAATTTGGCGAAATATTAAAGCATTTTTGGCGAGTAGCGGGCTGTTAACCCGATTAAAGTTTGTAGTTCCAGGATTCTGAGATCTAGAAGTCCGGGATCCCTTTCTTTGCAATTATTTTTTTCGTATTGATAAATAATTTAAAAAATAATCTAATGGAACAATTTTATATTCTAAGTACTAGACTATCAGACGCATTTTAATTTTTTGCATTTAATAGGGTCAGGTGGGGTAAAATCAAGCTTCTTTTAAAGAAGGCCCTAAAATTGAACTATTAAATTCATTTTAATGAAACTTTTGATGCATTTTATATACATTGGATTTATATAGATTAAACATGAAGCATAGCCATTCAATTTTCTTAGATTGTTTTTTCACAGTGATACATTTGAAATAGCATGTTTTGATACTCCCCCCCCCCTCCCAGTTTACCCAACGGTGGGGGAAAAGGTGTAGTTCTAAAATTGGTGTATATTTAAATAAAAATATACAAATATTCATTTTGAAATAGGAATACACTGAAATAAATGTGTCTTGATTATATTTAATGGTACAAATGGGCAAACAAAATTTTTATATATTATTGAATTAAAGAAATAATGTCCACGGCTATCAAAATTAGGTCCACGTAGTATGCGGCATATATCACTGAACTCCACACAATCTTCATCATCAGTAGGAGGAAAAGTGTAATAGTCCCCCAATGGGTGACTTGGTTGGATATTTTATGTGATAGAACTCATTAGTTTCTATCACTTGTCCGATGAATGTAGATTATTGACTTATTGACTTGGACTCAACCTGTAACCATGATCCTTCCTTATTTGCTCAGATTTTTTTACTGAGTTATTTCCACCTTTTTTCAAACCCTCTTATCCATTCAACGTCAGGTTTTCTATTCGGGAAAAGAAGCTAAGCTGCCTTATTTGCTGTCAAGTAAAATTCCACAAGATTTATAACATCTCTTCTATCAAAAGAAAATCCACAGTGTCCTAATAGTTGTAGATACACCAATGCACATTTCTTCTTCATTTATTAGATAGGAAGATACACCTGGCCCTTGGTGAGAGGGATTTTTAACTACCTGTATTCTAACATTTTTCAGAAACCCTAAATTTCTTTGATTTAGCATAAATTGTAGATTCATTTTCTACCTCCAAGACAGCTTTCTTTAGATGATCTTTAGTTTACCTTGGGCCACTGGTTTTCTGAATATAATTTCTTTTCATATTTGAACTATAAAAGGCAATGTCAAAAGTAATATTAATAGTAATTTAAAGCGTTATTAGTATCTACTTATAACACTAAGTTTTTTTTATCATTCCTCTCTTTCTAAACTAATTTAGGAAGTAAAATTTTTTAAAATTTTTTTTAGTATTAAAACTACTATTTAGTGAAAAAATACTAAGTAAATTACTTGTTTTTTTCATTTTATTATAAACTATATAGCATTAGACATTTGGTTAATATAGAGGTAAAAATATCCCTATCACATAAAACTTAGCTATATAAGTCTAACCATACCCCAAATTATCCCAGCTAAAAAAACAACTCGTGATAAATAGAATTATAAAATGTATTCTTACCTTTTTATGTAGATCTGTTCCTTAGGTATTACTCTACAAGTCTGAACTAAAATTAATAGTTTTTGCCAGTTAATATTGATTTTAGAAGAAAGTTCATCAGCAGCCTAAATTAAAATACCATTTGCAATCAGTATATAAAGAAACTTAATAAACATTAAACTTGTTGCCAAATTCGGGAATTAAAATGAAAATATTTACCATAATCTCAATATATGTCTCTAAAAAGGAAATAATTACAGTTTTTTATTTACAAAGAGAAAACACAGGTGTTTTTCAATATACCCCCACTTTACCCCCATAGACTCACCTTACCCCTACCTGACCCTATTCAGTTCACAATGGAATAAATTCACAGACAAGCGGCACCAAGTCGGAATCCCATGATGCACTGGCAAATATTTGCAAGTGCAGAGTATTGCACAGGAAATTCTTATATTTATATTGTCTTGTGTTTTAATTATACCACCGTATATAGATTTAATAATGTAATTGTTTTGAATTGTTTTAGTATGCCTCTTTGGGAGGATATAATCTTATTAATTTCTTTGGATAGCTTTCGCTTATTATTCTAATTTATTTGTGTTAAGCGTGATAGCCTTTTGTGTTTGTTACTTGTCATGCTTGTTAGTGTACTTACTTTTAGTTCTTATGTATTTTTTAGTTTATTAAGGTATCCGACTACGTTCGGAACTGTGATTTTGCAAAAGCGTATAAATGGATAATATTTATGATATTTAGCGTCAATTAGATTATAAAATGTATATAAAATTGTTTTAAGTATAGTATTACAATAAAAAATTATTTAAATACAATATTTTGACAAAAAAAATGAACATAGAATGACCCATTTTCAAAATATTCTCCTTTTGTGAAAAATTCTTCTGTTATAATAATATTTTGCCTGCATAAAGCTCAGACCTCTGTACAGAGGCACAACTAGAATTTTTGAAATGTATAACTTAGAAGTGGGTTTATCCATGTTTTACGACAACAGAGGGGATAATTTTTAAGAACGCGCCGACAATTATTTCAATTGGTTATAACTCTGAAAATAATGTGAATTTTTCAAAAGTCAGAGTTGAGCCTCTGTACCTCTATTGAGCTATATAGAGGCAAAATAGTATTATTATAGAAGCATTTTTCACACAAAAGGAGAACATTTTGAAAAAAGGTTATTCTAAGTTAATTTTTTGCCGAAATATTGTACTTAAATATTTTTTTTATGTGTGTGTCAAAATGTCCTTAAAACAATCTTATACGTGTATTCTAATCTAAGTGACACTAAACATCATGAAAATTAACCATTTATGTGCCTTTTTAAAATCATGGTTCCGAACGTAGTCGGATACCTTAACTAGTAATATACTTACTCTTAGTAAGTATACTTTAGTACAGATGTTATAATTTTTACTTAACAATTTCTGAAAAAAAAACGTGAATTATAAAATCCTCCTTTTAAACTCTCTGCTACGAAATATAAAGTTATTGCTCGCTTATATTCTTATTTAACTAATTTTTCTAAATATAAAATAAAAAGGTTTTTAATAATATCAATATTGCTACTTAACATGAAATCAGAAGTTGGTTCTAAAAGATTAAATGTTAAGGAAATTATTTATTCAAATTTAGTAGCTTTCTTAAACATTTGGAAGAAAAATGGGAATGGGAAATTTATTCAATTATTCTGAATATATATACATATATTATGTTAACTTTGGATACCTGGGAAAAACATACGTCTATTTTTTTCGGCAATCTGTTACAATAATAAGCTGTTTGAAGGATGAAACGCTGTGTTTTTAAAGGTTTATTTACTGAAACACAAGAAGTGAAGAAACGTTTTTTTAAAAAATCCATTATGTATTATGTATTATTTGTTTTTATGATGAATTAAGTTTTATTTTGATTTGTTTCAATAAATAATGATATTGAACCAATATTTTAATTGTTTTTTGTTTTATTACGTAATTTCAACTATGCTGATCACGGAAAAACTAACTAATCCTAATTCTAGAACGAACCAGGATCCTGGAATTTAGATAATCTCGAAATCCCGGGATTGAAAGTATAACACAGAATTGTAATCCCTGGAACTGATATCTAATTAGTACCCAGTAATTACTTGCGCGTCGGAATGTTTGGTTTATATACAAGACAAATTTTAATAATTTGAATCGCATCCTTGCCTTTGTTGATAAATAAATTTTTTTACATGAATAGATTACATCTATTTCATATCAATTTACTAAAGTCTATCATTACTATCATTTTACTTAATTTCGCCAAAATATAGATTTCGTGTTTTACACTGCTGAGTAAAAATTAAAAGTTAAAAAAGAGTAAGATTATATATAAGCTCTTAATTTTCTGAGTTTTTTTTCAGTGAATGAAAATACAGTCGAACCTGTTTTTGTGCGGGTTTTTTCTATGCAATTTCCTTTTTGTGCTATATTTTTTATGCAGTGTATGAATTTCAATGGCTTTGGCGCCACTATAATGTTTTCTATCTATTTACTGGTGGCGTAACGAGGAACGTAAGGACGCCCCTCCCCCATGAAAGTCAGGATTCACCTTTAATATTTTATAAATTGGGTAAATCCGTATTTAGCATAAGTCAGGCCGTGAGCCTCTTGAGTCCTAACCCCCCCCCGGGATGTGGGAGTGCACGTTACGTCACTGAAATGTAGACACTTCAAGACGCTTTGTTCATTTGTTCTAAACAGTCTCCCGACAATGCGCATTCAATTGCTTTCTCTCAACGCTCCAGCAGCCCGCGCTTGATTGAAGACGAAACTTTGAACGACAGTGACATTATCAATAATTTAATAAATTATGAAGACGGACAAGAAGCCAAATTCTTTGAGAGCGGATAAAAATATGCTAGGATTCAGCTTTCCATCAAATTGGAAAATCATTTTCTTAAAATAGATACCAGTTAAGAAAGGAGTATAAAATTCCAAAAAGGGCTTCAGTTATGTATAGCTGGTTATCGTGACATTTACAAGCAACTGACAACCCGTCCTTCGTCACAAAAACTTATCTCTTACTTTATGTTGTCAAAAAAATAAATCGAAATTGCACCTTCAAATGACAAAAGCGATTTTGAACTTATTCATTACTGGACTTTGGATTACGATGAGTAGCGATGAATTATGTAGGTGCATTTTAAAGACTTATCCGCATTAAAAATGAGAAACTATATGTTTTAAAAATGTTTCAAAGTGTAATATTTTATTATTTATTTTGCTATGGAAGTACTCTTACATAAATTTCGTAAATAATTGGCATATTTTACAAGTGTGACTTTTTTTATGCTGTCCCTTATCCACCACATAAAAAAGATTTTTGTATTATATCCACGAATTAGTTTGTTATATGTAAGAATTTATGAAATTTTTGAATATTTTTTATGCGAATTTTTTTATGCGGTCCCTATCTACCGCACAAAAACAGGTTCAACTGTATATCACAATCAAGAGGGAAGTAAGAGGGGAAAATGAAGGATTTTTAAAATACTTTACATAAATCTCTCGAATTTATTCATTAAATTTTATACTATATGATTCAGCATAAAACGCTCTAATCAAATAACAGTCGTTAAACGATCTTCAAAGCTTCTGTATCAATTATTTATGTAACAATTTTTAACTGAATTATAAAACAAATGACATATACACATTTGGAATACTTTTAATACGGGGCAGTACATTAATTATTTTTCGCTTAGTGTAAAAATAAAATGTGTTAGTCAAACAAAATCAGGTTTCCCGTAATGTTTCCTTTGTCTTTCATTTGTATAGGCAGCTTCAACATCACCTTTTATAGTTAAAAAGCTAATGTAAACATTACAAACTATTCATTATAATTTAATACTTAATTTATTTAACGATATTTTTAATGATAATATGCTCGTTTTTTATGAAATTATTGAAAATGTCTGATATTATCCAAGAACACAGTTTAGTAACAATTTAGAGTAAACAGAATACTGATTACTTGTTTTTACTTCTCTGAAACTACTTAATGGGAGAAAATTTTAAAAAAAGTACTGCGGTAGAATGAATAAAATCCAAAATTACCTCAATTATTGAAAAATAACATAGTTAAAAATGATTTGAAAGACTAAAAATAGCGTAAAAAAAAAATTGATTTCAGAAGTTATTTTATATACAGAAGAGACTATTAAATTTGCATATATTTTTTGGTAATTTGCCGTAAAATAAGAGGAATTTTGACCAAAAAAATTTTTAATTTTTTTATGTACATGTCGCAATTATTATAAATACAACTTGTGGAGTTATAAATAATAACATGAATCAACACACAATATAAGCAAAATGAAATACCAAAACGAGAAAATTAAATTAATTTAAAATGTATTAAATAATTAAATGATGGGAGTACGTAATCAGAAAATAATAAATAACTAAAATTGTTATAAAATTTTAGTAAATGTAAATAGTTTTTAATTAATAGTTAAAACTATGACAAACAAAAACAATTAAATGTTCCCTACATTTTTGGAAGTAAGGCTAATTTTTAATATTACAATTTTGTTTTCTCAGTGTATTTACCTTACATTAAAATTAAAAGACTAACTCTAGTTCAATTCATGCTCTTAAATTAAAATGATATCGATTATATAAATTGAATAAAAATGAAATATTCATCGAATTTATGCTATTCCTTGGATAAGTAGTAAGCGAAATGACTTAACAAAAACAAACTCTCTCGTCAAATCTAAATAATTTGCGAATAAATAACATTTAACTTTGACAAGTTGATATGATTTACTTAACTTTGAAAAGAAGTTGATATCAACGAGATCCTTTTGATTTGTTTTTCTCCTTTTCGTATTTTTAACTAAGACATTTTGCAGCTGGCAGGGATTGAATTATCTGGAAATCATTTATGTTCCTGTTTTTAATGAAAAGTGTTTGAGTTATTAAGTTAAAATTGATAAGAAATACAGGAAATGACTTTAACAGGCTTTAATTGACTTTAATAGGATTGCAGTGGATGCAACTGGATCCAAAATGGATCAGCAAGCTGTATTAAAGTTTCTAACACTTGAAAGTTGTAAGCCGGAATGGGCCTGAGCTTACAATATTTGTTGCGATTCAGGGATGACGGTGACTACTTTGTGCTGCACATAGTTGCAGAGGATAAAACCGGGTGTCACCACTTCCGATCGGAAGTTCATCAGCATGCAAGTGAAACATCCCGTCTCACACAGACCCTAAAAATTCGAAGCTCAGCAGACAGCCGGAAAGGTAATGTTGACGGCCTGATGGGTCTACGATTTCACTCCGACGATAGCGTAAATGCTCCATGATCCACGAACATCGTTCTTTGAGAAAAGATTTCGTAACCTTCCTAAGCAATGAAATGCCTGCCTAAACGCCATGAATGATTTCTTTTAACCAATTTTGTATGCATTTCACTCATTAAGGGCTCACAGGTCCCTTAACAGGTATCCATGCACTCGAAAAATATCCTTCTTCAAACCAATGTAATTTAGCAATAAAACAAAACAATAATTTGAAATTTTTACCATATGATGATCATATATAATTACAATATTTTTCAAATTTTCTGAAAATTTGAGAAGAAATTGAAAAAGTTATAATGAAATAAATATTGGACTTTTTTTTTTCAAAAATATGAAAATCAGTATTTTACACCGCGCAGAATTCTAAAATACAAAAATGATTAAAATTTACAAAATTAATTTTACTTGGTTTAAAAATGTTCACTTCTGAAGTTATACTAACTTTTAAGAAATTTAGAGGAAAAAAACAATTTTTAAATACAATTGTAACGAAAATTTTAAAATTTTAAGAAAAAAATTAATTATAACTGAAATAAAAAAATTCTATTATTTTTTTAATTGATGTATAAGTTATGAAGAGCCTTATTTTGAACACGTGCATAAAGTTTCAAATTGATATCATAAATAGTTTCTAAGAAATCCTGCGCGGAAACTAAAATTTTTTGTTTTACGAAAAATGAAGTTAAAGATAAGAAAGAGATAGGGTTTTCGTTTAAATTTCACTACTTATTTTTCAATAACTTTGGAAGTTTTCCCAGTTTTAACACAATTTTGGTACCAACATACTCAGAAATATCGAGGCTTTAATATATATTTTTTTTTCAAAATATTGAAAAATTTTCAATTTAAGAGTTCTGTGAGCCCTTAAATATTGTTGTTTCTATATCTGAATCTGCCTCATTTCTGACCCTACTTACCATCACATACCTCGAATTACTTTTTCATTTGAACACCTCTTATATATTCATAGTATCAGAATAACCAAGCATAGTACAAAGTACAGAGTTATTTATATGTCTGCCAAGTCTCTCTCTATTATGTGAGAGATAACAAAAACACAATAGAAAAACTCTCACTTTATACCATAAAGTTGCAATACCTATTGACTTCTACAGATTAACAATCCAATCATCCCAACTGGTTCATATGATTTACGGTAATATTACGATATTTATTTCTAAATATAATTTAATAAACATTGATTTTTACAACATAATAAAATTCAAATTAAATATTTCTTTATTTGTGATATTTCCTTTACTATACAGATTATTTTACATTTAGTTTCACTTTAAAAAACACAACAGCTTCATTGGTTTTCAAATTTCAATTATATATATATATATATATATAAACATGGTTTATTACACTTCCCTATTCTTTTCTTCATGCTCATGAACGAAAAAGGACTTTTATTTTTAACTTTATGTTAAAACAAAGTTTTAAGATTTTAGAATAATGCCTAGTACTGATTCATAAATTTTTCTCGTCACAGCAATAAAAGTTTAGGAAGTCGCTTTTATTAAATTAATTCCAAATAAATTCATTGCTCTGAAAATCCATTATCTTAAAATTTGTTCACTGTTTTGAGTTTATTTCAAAACAAATTTGTACAAAATAATTAAAACAATTATTTAATTTGCGACATTAAAAAAATCTTCAAAGACATTCACATCAAATTATTAATTTGTTCCGCTTATGGAGCATTAAAATCTTTTGAAATATTCCAAATATTTCCTTTTGAATTGAAATAAAAATTACACAGAAACTAAACAAATTTTACAAATCGATTGATATGTAATATTAATTAATACAGATAAGAAATTCACAAAGAAATTCATATTTAAGCCAATTAATTCAGAATTTTATTGTAGTTATTTGGATGACATTTTTTTCTCAAGAATAGTTTCTTCATAACGTTACATTCTTCTTGGTATATTTTTGGATCAAAAAACTTTTCAACTTAAAATATTTGCACAAGACTGCAGACTTGGCGAAAATTGAATGCTTATATTGCCAAAATAGTAACCTTAATACGGAACTATAATCCTACTAGGTTGCCATATGCATTCAAAACAAGAAAACAAATTCAATCATTTGATACCATAGGAAACATGTGTCTTTATTAAAATTTGAAATTACTTTTCAAAATTTCAGCGAAAGAATTTTATTCTCAAAAATTATATATATATATATATATATATATATATATTAGAGTAATTCAATGCAATTCATTTATGTATGAAATGCGATTATATATGTCACCTGTGTTCTAAAACTGCAAAGCTGTATATATAGAAATTTCTCATTTGTCTTGCTTTAATGCAAAGTAAGTTTAATATAAATTGAAATGCTTTTGTAATTTTTTGATTGAAATAGTTTCTATTTGTACCAGTTTTCATTATTTTTGCAGAAATTTCTTATTTTACTGCATCAGCGTAATTTAGAAAATGGTTGCAACCTTTTTAAGTATTTACAAAGATAAAACGAAAAAAAATTAAGTTTGTGCAAAAAAAATATTGAAAGTTTTTTACTGAATAAATTTTATTAAAAAGTACGTCACATTAAGTAGATTTCCAATGATTTGATACTGTAATTCGAAACAATTTCCTTGCTTATAGTTAGTATTTTGAGTTCTCCCATTATGCATAGTTGTAATAAAAACCGAGACTAAATTTTAAACAGGGAACATTTTTAGAAGAATATTTTAAGAGGATTTTATGCTTTTTTTTTTACACCATTTGGGGAATTTTTTTATTTAGATGATAATTTGTATGTTAAATATTTTTATTTTTTGTGAATGTTCTACGTGTTTTACACTTATAAAACTAACATTTAAATCCCTACTTACATACATATATTTTGAAATAAAATGCATTATTTCTATGTTTAATTAAGATTGTGATTGTGAGTATTAAAATTTTTTAAATGTGTTATAAAATTAAATCATAATTTTTCAGAAAAATATTTCTATGTGATTCATTCACGCAAAAAAAAATTTCTACTCTAGCATAACAAAAAGATAATATTTGTGTCGCAGTCCGTCGACCACAGGTGTGATAAGGATTCGAGTAAGAAATAGACATGATCTAAAGTTAGCTATTTTTTATCCTGGCTTTAGCTGTTAAGAAAATTTAAGAAAATGCACTCTGATAACAAAACTAGAGACGAAATAAGAATTATTAGTCTTATTAGATATATAGAAGCACTTATCCTATTTATTCTGTTGAACTCTCTTGCTGACAACTTGCTAAATCGTCAGCCGTTAGTTGGTCGATTTCCCCCTTTCGATGAATTCTTCCCCTTGGAATTAATGTCACGAAATACAACCACCAGTCTCTCACACTATGCTTTCAACTTAGGTTCAACTTTCAACTATTACCTCGCCTACTTTATGACTAGCACTTAAATAGAAGTTTGCATTTGCATAAATTCAAGTCATTTTTAAGGAAATAATTTTTAATTAAAATCACAGTTAAAAAGTGTATTTTCCCCTGAGAGGATTTGTAGAAGGCCAAACAAAACCCGTTACAGTTGCTTTTGTGTGTGTGCATCCTATTTTTCTAATATAAAATTTCTAATAATTCAAACAATACATTTATCTTAAAATCACTAACTTCAACTTCTCATGACAGTCATCCCCCTTGTCGAAACCCCAGAGCAGGGGTGAAAACAAGGGTTGGGGAAGGATCAAGAGAAGAGCCCAGATTCAACAAATCGTACATATGCTTTTTTAGAATGAAATAGTAGTATTGATCCACAATCTGAGTTCAAAGACGAGAGAATCGAAGCATCTCTGACACTTCATATACATAATTTTTCCCTCCATTAGTTGCCTATTTTCTCTCTATTTGTTTAATTCTTTGATGAGCATCATCTACGTTCATCCTGATCTGAAGCCAGCGGTTCAATAGCGGCCGAATTCAGAGAATACCGAAAACATTCTTCAAATTCCTCAATAACTAATAGCAAATTTTAAAGATAGGAGATACAAACACAATCACATGTGACGAAATTCCTTTTAATTTTTAATTCATTTTTCTCAGTAACTGTTTTATAGAAGAGCTCAAAGTTTTCCGGATTCTATTACATGTATAAATATCACTCAGAATCTCAATGCTAAGAAGAGCTCATAAAGCCAGTAATCGTCGATTAAACACATAATATATACCTCATTGAGTATTCAAATAAAATTTACAGTAATTATAAAAGTTTTGCACATAAACTGTAGGAGAAATTTTAATGTTAAATCCTGCCAAAAAACATAACGTAGGCTTATATATAGGAGAAATACTTAAAAATTATCAACGGGTGGAAAGAAAAATTACAACCTTTCACCACAATGGCGAAAGCAGAAGTAAGGAGTGCTAGTGACGATGGGCTTCGTAATTTTGAAACCCGATCAAAGACGACACCTGAACTCCTCAATCAACGTCACGCCAATGTGAGTACTTTGAGCCCCCACCATCAGCACCTCTGTTGAAAATGTATTATTTGTTTATTTTTATTTTTAATTACTTATTACAAACTTTACATTTCGGATGGTAACGTTAGTAATAAAATTGTAGTACTCTTTTTAATTACTAGTTAGAACTTTGCGAATGGCAACACCGGTGTTCTATTCGTTAATTTTGCTTAGAATAAATGTTAGAATAAAAGTTGTTTTAGATCGATGATCTTCGAAATTATTTATCTTTTTATTTCAAATTGCTAGCCACTGCTGCTCGAGTTTTAATTAAAACTACTTCGATTTAGAGGTGTGGAAAAAGTGATTTGGTGTCCTTGTACTATTTTTGAAAGCTAAGAAAATTAGTTTAGATTTTCTTTTGGAAGCTTTAACAACCTTTAAATGGCGATTCTTATGTTTTACTGAGACTCAAACTCAGGAAACGGCAGCCCGACTTCATGACCATGATCTCTAGGCTAGAATCTTAGATATCTCAGCTTGGAATAAAGTTAATTAAATCAGAATAAGAGCCATTAAAATCTATGCATATTTGCCAAGAAAAACAAAAATCCTCTTATTCTAGTAACATAGAATCCTATCATTTTAGGATCAATTGAAAAAATATCTTTCGCTGATGCTAAGTTGCTAAAGATTTTATTGTGTAGGAAATTATCGAGGTGTTTGAAAAAGTGACAGTTGGCGGTGAAATATCTGGTGAGTTTTCTGGGTGAATTAGAGTTCCATATCGTTATTCGTTCAATTTTTGTGCTGTCCTTCGGGAGACATGCGGTCTGTCGTTGCAATGTATAGGAAATGATATTTTTCAATTGACTAATGCTGACCATAAATGTTGCAGTTTGTCAATTCCTGGCAATACTTCTCTGGTGTGATGGTTTCACCAGGATTCAAGATGTTGTCATGAACAATTCAACTTGCTTACAAGTAAGCAATAACCATAACCTTCTTCTGATGTGGTCCATTTTTATCTTCTTTTGATGTGAGGAATTGTTTTGGGGCGCTTTTCTATCCAGGTACTTGAAGAATGCCATATATTTTCGTATTGGTACCCTTTTTCATCGATTGTCACAATGCAGTTAAGAAATGGATATTTTTTGGCACGAAGATATGCAGAATGCACTTCATACTAGTGAAGTGTTTCGCTCTCAGTTCGCGAGGCACCCATTTTTGCCGAGCTTATTAAAATTTCCTATTTTGTGCAAAAGTCGAACAACCATTGAATGGTAAACTTTTGTTTCTTCTGTATCCTGTTGAATTCCTTTGCTAGTGTTTCCTTCAATAAGGGTCTTTAATCGGTTTTTGTTTGATTCACATCATCATTTTCAAAACTTCCGTCTCAATTACGATATTTTTAGAATCAATTTTGTTCTGTATTTCAGCTGAAGGGTTCCTGGCTAAATTAGATGATTCATATTGAGAGCAATTTCTGCTGCTTTACGTCCTATCTGAATCCATGCAATAAAATCGCTTGAATTTTCTTTCTTTCCATCTTAAACTAACACCTGAAAATACACAAGTTAAACACCAACAACAAAACCAATAGTATGCATCAGTAGAACAAAATTAGCTCCTAAAAATGGTACATGTAAATGAATAAATAAACTGTTTTTTCCGAAATAAGCCTCAAAGTCTTAAAAGACAAAAATTGCAATCATTTTTTCAGTAAACCAATAGATATTTTTATATATTGACAAAACATTTAGCATATTATAATACGCTTTGGTATTCACATGTATTTCCCATATTATTTCTGTTGAGATGAAATTCTACATAAACGTAAAAATTTAATTATTTTGATGTGCTTTTAAACTAACATATTTAAGTTGAATTTTAATTTTGTTTCTTTTAATATTACTTTAGTGTAAATTCTGTAGAGAAAATACAATAGAGTAAAGGGAAAAGTTCTTCGGCGACTGATGAACGAAAAAAATATCAGTGTATGTCAAAAAGAAAATGAAGATAACTTCAACACAATTAGGCCAATTTTAAGGTTGCAAAACAAAAAAATCTACAAGTTGTCTACAAAAGAACTAGTTTTTATAGACATTGAAATTAAACGTAATTAAACAATTTTTTGGCACTGGTGTTAAATTGATTCTAAGAGATGAAAGTCAATTGTACAGGCTATTCCTTTTTAAAAAATAAACTTTTGAGGCCTTAAAAACATTAACTTTATACTATTTTTACTTATTTCAAATAATTTATATTTCTTAATTTAGTGGGATATTTTCATAAAAATTACTATGCAATTATAAAATTTAGCTCTTTATTGAGTTTTAATAAATATTTTTGGAACTAATCCCCTCACCCAAAAATAAATAAAATTCTGAAAATGATTACTAATAGTAATCGGAACTCTATGAACCTGAAAAATATCTAGAACTCTTATACCTACGTCTTTATAACTTCCGTATTATATTTACCTGTAGGTATCAACAAAAGTTTCAAGACTGTCTTAAAAAGAAAAAAGGTTTTTGGTAAAAAAAGCAATTGTATCGACAAAAATAAAAGTCTGAGTAAAACGCATTTAAAATAGTAAAACGTAGATTTTGATATTGATAATACTTAGATATAAAACTTCAAATACCTATAAATCAGTGCTTCTATAAGTTGCAATACTCGCGACCCAATATTCAATCATCATTTTTATCCCCCCCTCCATACAATAACATTGTATTGAATTCAATAATACTGTACACTTAAACTACAGTACGACTTTAACCTCTTATGTACCACAGACGTATATAAACGTCTCACTCAGCCATAGCATTAATCCTCTGGACGTATATATACGTCTTTCTGAAGTACGACCTTTACTGTTCACTGCTATCCATAAAATTATTCCTAAGGCTATGGAACACAATAAAAGAAACTTGCCAGTCTTTGCAAAGGATTTACTTATTTCAGGGGATTTTGCTTATTTATTCCTTTTCCCCCAAAAAAAAAAAACATCAAAATACGCGCGTCTACGTGGGAAACCCTGGCATTGGGGACCAAATCGCGTAGCTTTTACTCGTCAATTAAGGAATTAATTATAAACCATACAAATCATCAAGATAAGTGTTAATACAAGCCCATGGGATCACTGGTAATTATCAAGCTTGTTCTTAACTTAGTAAGGTTAAATTAATCATAAAATACGTTGTGCAGTACAGATACTTTTATAAGTGTATTATACCCGTGTAAATGTGTGTTTTATATTTTATTATGTCAGAAAGTATTTTGTTTGCTTACTTTCAGTAAACTAATAGTGTTTTGAATAATCTTTAGTTTTCAACTTTTCAATATGCTCGCGCCCTTCTTGTAGAGTTGTCACGCCCCACAGTTTGAGAAACTCTGCTATAAATATAAATCAGTTTCAGATCTAGAACTTTGGAACAAATTTCCAAATAGTTGAGCAATATAAAAAGGAGAAAAAATTTATTTTTCGTTATTTTTAGGTTTGTGCATGACCTTAACCGAGTTGCTTCTTGAATGCTTTTAAGCTCATCATTTTAAGCATTTTTAATTACAAAAGAGTCTTTAACAGTAAAAAATAAGACAATCATAATTGACTCGATGATAAAAATCTTTGTAATTTTATAATTTTAATTAAATAAATTCAACTCTACATATATATATATATATATATATATATATATATATATATATATATATATATATATATATATATATAAATCGTGAAAATGTAAGTAAAAAATAACATTAAATTAAAATATTTACTTAAAATAAAACTAAAGTCAAAAATGTGTAAAGTTTTCTATTGTGATATAATTATACTTTATAAAATGAATATTAAAAAAGAATTATGCTCTCTCTCTCTTCAGCCATTTACTGCTATTTTTTTTATTTTCATTGTATAAAGAATATTATGTCGCTACCTGCAACTATAATAAACATCGAAGATTGTTGTTGTTACTGAAAGTTTATTTATGACTAAATAAACATACAAGCAGAATAGCTGCTTGATGCACAAAAGAAACTAATCTTATTTTTCAATTTTGGTTTTATGGGGCTCTTTGCTCGCTAGTTAAAAGATAAAGACTATAATTTAAACACAATGAATGTCTATCATTGGTGGAACATGTAATTGAAAATACTTTCTTAAAATTTGATTAACGACTACTAATTATCACTTTGGGGGACTAAATAAGTGGTTACTGATTTTAATAACCTAATAATATGTCAAAGTAACTTCCTTCAAAGCAGAATTTTAGACGAAATTGCTTTTTAACTGTTGCATTGTCGAAAAAAAAAAAAATCTAAGATGAATAATTTTTTAAATGCAAAAACAAGTAAGTTTTTGTGTAACAATATGTAAATTCATAAAATTTATTATTTTAAAATGCGTGCATTGTTTTGTGATAGAGTGTTTTAAGTAAATTGAAAATATGAACACATCATAATGGGATTTAAATAAGTGATGATATTTAATTAAAAAACGTGTAAAGGTTAATTTTTTTATTCTCATAATCTCTCGTAGATTGCGGTAATTAATAATACATGTTTCTTAATATGTAGCAATAATCAATTAAAGA
This sequence comes from Trichonephila clavipes, assembly GCA_019973935.1. Taxonomy (NCBI): domain Eukaryota; kingdom Metazoa; phylum Arthropoda; class Arachnida; order Araneae; family Nephilidae; genus Trichonephila; species Trichonephila clavipes. The sequence continues at coordinate 225,495 of BMAU01018853.1, forward strand.
ATAATCCAATTTGGGGGGGATGGGATATTGAAGGAAATTTAGCTTTATAAAAGTTAATGATTTCTATGTCCATATAGTTAGTAAACCATTATATTTCCACGCAAATTAATCTCTTAGGGAATTATATAAGTATTTTCTTTTTAATTTTCATGTAAATTTTCTTTTTAATTGACATGCATTTCAAATTATAGTCCTGAGTTTTTATCTCCTTGAAAGTCTGAAAAGCGAGAAGTTGTTATGAGTCCCTGTGCTATCTTAAAGAATGGCAAACTGTTGAAAAAAATAATCTTTGTAAAATATCCCTTTTTTTTCCCTTGAAATTTCGGTAGCTCTTAAAAGTATGTGCCAATAGCGTTGAGTTTCAAAGTCACCATACATAACATCCTCTAAGATTACATTATTTTTAATGTGTGAAGTTAATTTTATAAAATTTAGTTTCATTGATGAATAATTCAATACACGCACAGTTTTATTTCACTAAGTTATCATCAAAATACACACACAATTTTCTCGCTGATATTGAAAAATCATACTTCATAATTTTCCTGGTATGTTTATAATTGCATAAGAACACACGTCATCTATTTTTTTTTCTATTTCTTTAATGTGAAACGTAATCAAATGTGGCTCAAATTTCTTCTGCAAAAGCCCATTTTAAATTGCTGTACATTTAACAGCATTAATAATAAATAATAATTAGTACCAAAAACACAGACAGGGAGAAATTATTTAAGCTATCTTCCTGAACATGAAAGTGAATTTTTGGTTTTATATTAATTAGAAAATATAACACGCACATTGAAATAAATATATATCATATTTCATAGAAAACAAAAAATGACTGCTATTGTGTGAATAAACAGTTCTCAGTAAGCTTGAAGAAACATTTTACGATATATGTAACAAAAACTTTTACATAAATTCTTCTTCAATAAATATGCAACAAGCAAGAAATATATTTTCCCAAACGATTATTTGTTAATGCATTGGAACTATATATATATATATTGAAATATTTTATCAAATTTCTTTTCATTGCTTTAAATATCTTTCTAAATTTAACCCTGCGTTTCAAATTATGTTTTATTTTGTTTTTATTATTTGAAAATAATATTAATTATAAATTATTTTAAAAAATTCAATAAGTAAATATTTATTTTAACTAAATTAGAAAGTTCGTGTCTGATTGTTCTCCTCTCTCTCTCTTTCTAAGTAAATAAATAAAAAATAATAATACACACTTTCATTTGTGATAAGCTTTATCTTCATATTTAAAAGTTAAAATTTTAAAATTATTTTATGTCTTAAACTTTTTAAATTTTATAATGCTTCTATTTATATTTCAAACATTTATTTCTATTCGTTCATAAAGGGATTAATTATGGTAGCTTTTTTTCATTTTCGGTGTGCTAATTATAAAAATAAGAAATAGAGTTCACTGGTTTTTTGTTTGAAGGCATTAAATTTTCTTCAGTTTATTGTACAATTTATCTCTTAAATGCTTAAAACAACATAATTAGCTGGAAATTGCCTTCTTTCAACGACGAACTTGTGTTTGCTAACTTATTCGTAAGCAAACTAAATAAACTTGTTTAATAAGCTTACTTACTTAAATTAAGTTGTTTATTTTGTGAAATAATTTATGTGCTATTATAAAAAATCAGTAATTAATTCAGAACAACTATTTATATGAAAATGTCTATAATTTCATTCTGAATTGTAAAATACTAGTTAATTTTGGCAAAACATTGTTTAAAAATTAAATAATAGAGTAAATTGATTTTTGTTTTATTTCAGAAAATATTTGAATTAAAATCCAAAACAAATGTAATTTGAAGATATCAAAATTGACTGTACGTAATAAATAATATATAATTAACTCCACATAAACTATTCCGAAATTACACAATAATATCATTTTAATTTGAAAACTAATTTGTGTTTCCTGAATCAGTAAGTAGATTAAATATGTAGTAATCCATACAAAATACTCTACTGCATTTCTGATTCCTCCAATTATTATACTTATGGCACCAGAAAAAAAAATGCCGTCAGCGATAAGATGTTAATAACATGCATTTACTGATCTCTGCACAAATCGACCTTCAATATAAAATCTCTTAGGCATAATAAAAAAATATAACTGTCATCCGTAACCTGTTGCATGAGCGTCGTCCCATTATCAGCTGCTTTGTAAGAGTGAGCGAGCGTTTATATGCGTTCTAAAATAAAGCAACACGAAAGCTATTAGTAACGGACCTCGTAATTTTGAATCACGGTCAATTAAAGAGGGGATACCTGAACTGTCAAATTATTCTTCTAACCACCACACCATGCTAACTTGAGGATTTTGAGCGATGACAGATTTAACGTCCATCAATCCTTCTACACAGCAGGTCCTTCTCGATTGGAGGATGATATAGCGATCTTCCTCTACCACAGTTATTCGTGGACGAACATTACTGAAACCTTGAAAAACTGTTAACTATATTTTGAAATGTTCTACAAACTCATGAAACACTGCTATGAGCATTGTACTTATCATAACTCGACCTTCTTTTTTCTAGATGATTCAACCTCGAGTAAGGTCATCCAGATGCCCACAACAGCGTTGGTCATTTGACCTGACCCTGTGGCAGCAAGATATATCGAAGCATTTAAACTAGGGGTGGTCAACCTGCGGCACTCGTGCCCCAGTGTGGAACGATGGAGTTGTAGCAGTAGCACGCGGGTACTAACAGAATTTTTTTTAATTTTGAAACGGTAATAAATAATCATCTCTCACAATTTTATTGAAGTAGGGGTGTATCAGACAAAAAACTTCAAAATTTGGTTCAAAATGTGTTTGTGAATAAATGTTTTCTGCTATGAACATAATAAAAAAAAATATCACTCAATACTAGATAATGTGCACCTATAATAACCTAATTTTGTTAGCATCTTTAATGGCTAATCCTTATGTAGATGAATTGTTAAAAAAAGTAGTAATTCAAAAACCAAATTAAGTAGATACTGAGCGATTAATAACACTGGTCTGCAATGAAAAAATTGTTGTATATTTAACTAGTGGGTTTAACTATATTTTTTGTGTTGATTACGGGAAAAATAGTGAAAAAATTCCATCACCCTTAGATAAGTTTCAAATTTCATCTGAAATGTTCTTACTTTCAGGGGGTTTCAGGTACATTATGCGTACGATTTTTCAATGTTACAGCCTATATAATTGGTGAATTTAGTCTGGATTATGGATCTTTTATGGTGAATAGGTTACTAAGCAATGTATGTTATTTACAAACACAGTTTTATTCTATTTATTTGCTATGACAACGAATCTAAACTCGGAATACCAGTTCCTACTGGAACGAGATATGTCTCATTCTGTCTGCCCCCTCCCCAATTCTACTAGCTGATAGGCATCGTGCGCCGTGACCTTGGTTGCAGTCAGTGACTCAGCGTGGAGCTAGCCACTGTGGTGTAAACATCAGTTTTGTGCTACGGTATTTAAAAGAAATGGCTACTAGAGGATGTGTTAACTATCCTAACTGTTTCTGTTATATTTGTGGGTCTTATACTGCCATGAAGCAACAAAGGAACATTTCTAATTTTGTTCAGAATGTGTATTTTGCATACTTTGGTATTAAATTAGTGGACCAAGATAAATCTTGGGTGCCCCATGTAGTGTTGAAGAACTGAGACAATGATTTCAAGGTAAGAAGAAGTCATTTCGTTTTGCAGTACCCATGATTTGGAGAGAGCCTAAAAATCACAGTGATGACTGTTATTTTTGTTCTTGTTCAGTGCGAGGTTTCAATTTAAAAAACAGGAAGGACATTTCATACCCAACGATCATACGTTCGGCTATTCGCCCTGTACCTCATGGATCTGACTTGCCTATTCCTTCACCTCCGGATACCCTGGACAATATTTTAGACGATTTAGACCAAATATCACATATTAGCAGCGACAGTGTTGATGGCTACGATCCAGGTACAAATGACCCTGAACTTTTCTCTCAATTATATTTGAACGGCTTAGTACGAGGTCTGGGCCTCCCAAAGGACACAGCGGAAGTTTTAGGGTCTAGACTTAAAGAAAGACATTTGTTAAACTCCGGTGTTTCATTTTCGTGGTACCGATTTAGAGAAAAGGAATTTGTCCCTTTTTTGACGCAAGAGGGGGACCTAGTTTTCTGCAACAATGTACCTGCAATTTTGGAAATGTTCAAAATTATGTATGAACCAGAGGAATGGAGACTTTTTATCGATTCGTCAAAAAGGAGTTTGAAAGCTGTACTTCTTCACAATGGTAACCGATATGCTTTTGTGCCTGTTGGACACTCAGTCCATTTGAAAGAATGCTACGAAAATCTTGAGTTTATTCTGAACAACCTCAGCTACTCTGACCATAAATGGACCATTTGTGGTGATTTGAAAGTTATTTCTATGTTACTAGGTCAAAAAAGTGGTTACACAAAGTTTCCATGCTTCCTCTGTGAATGGGATAGCCGTGACAGGAAACAACACTACGTAAAGCAGACGTGGCCAATCAGAAAGGCTCTGATTCCTGGAGTTAAAAATGTTGAAAGACAAAGTTTAGTAGATCCTAAGAAAATCTTGTTTCCACCACTTCATATAAAATTGGGGCTAATGAAACAGTTTGTGAAAGCATTAGACCAGTGCTCAAACTGTGGGGCGCGCCCCCTGGGGCGCGATAACCCCTTCGAGGGGGCGCGAGCATCTTGAAAATATAAAAGGCTTAAAAAATTATTTTTTGGAATGAAGTAAAACAAAATGCTTTCTGACAAAATAAAAATGCACACTTACACTGATATAAATTATATATATCATCTGGTTTTCCACTTTCAAAAGATTCCACTTCAAACGCTCATTAGCTATCTTTGATCCCAAAACCAAATAAAAAAAGATATTTTGTTTGCATTGCTGTAATCCCGCGATGAGAGATTTTTTTATTACGTTTCTTGTAACCTCTAGAATAGTACTTTTGATTATCATCTCTTTGACCTTCAAACTTACTGGTATGCTTAACTCCGTCTACTTTTCTTTTGGGAAAGTTGTAAATAATATTTTTCTGTTGCTTTTCCCCCATGTAAATGAGTTTTATGATGTATGGATAAGCATATTGAGCACTTTGAAGGATTAATTGGCCAAGATGTATTTTATGAGTAATCTGAAATTGCATTATAAAAAACGTTTTACACAATTATTTTTTTATAACTGACATCGATGTTTTTGTATCGAATACATTTTTTCATGGGAGCGGTCGCAAGAGGCGCTGAATCACCCAAATTCTGGTAAAACTGTTTATTCGTTAACAGTTTCTTGACAGTATCCTCCGATATGACACTCTTAATGGAAACTAAAATGAATTTGTCACATTTATGCCTCTTTTTTTGAGAGTAGCAAACGGTTTTTTACAATCAAGGTACTTGTTTTGATCGAGTTCCCTTCACGACCACTTTTGTTCAGAAATATTTTCTATGAATATGCTATACTTTCCCCTACGATTAACTTTGTGGTTTTAATTGCTGTGTTGTACAACTTATTATGGTTTATAAATGTAAATGAGCAGAATGTAAAAAAATGGGCATCTGTGATCTCTCTATTGAAGGAAGATGAAACTGATCAAGCAATTGAAGAACCTGATGAAATAATGCATATTAATCGTGATAGGGAAAGTAAATATGACAAAAGTGATAGACATGAAAAGTTTGAGTTGATTTGTAATTTTCAAATGCTGCCTAAAGAACTCTATCAAGAAAACTAAGAAGCCATAAATGTAACACTTCGCCTTGTCAAAAAGACACAAGCAAGAAAAGGTTACACATGCTATTTGTAGATCATTAAAGAATAGAAAAATTACAATAACGTGAGCAAAATATGACAGTTTTGATTGCAAAATAACGTTCTTGTATTGTTAGTGAAAAGTGTCTCTGATTTATGTTCTTTATTAAGGTCACGCACATTTGGAACGATTTCTTTAGTTTTATTGGATTTTTTCTCAAATCATCAAAGAAAAAAATTAAAAAGTCCTTTAAAGTAGGTAAGTATATTTTCTCTTAGTTAAATTATTCACTGCAATTGTGATTTTTATCGAGCACAGAAAAAAAAATAATTATAAAAAAAAAAAAGGATTGGGGTGACTTGGTGAAGTGATCGCGCGACCAGTAACGTTAGTGTGGAGTGGGCGCCTGCTTCCGGGTTAAAACATTTTGAAGGTTTCTCGCTTTAAATATTAAAAATAACACAATTATTCTTCATTGGAATTTTTCATTCGTTTTCCTTTTAATATTAATTCTAAATGCTAATTCTGTGAGGCTTAAAATTACAGTTCGTTTTAAACTATTTATAATAGGAGCATTCATTTAAAAAATCATTTTATATTTTTGTATGCATTGTTGTGCACTTGGTTTTACTCTTCTTACAATAAAGCTATTATATCAAGAATAATGTATTATTTTTAAAAAATAATCGCATAACGGGTACTTCAGCCAGTGTACTTATAAATGTATCAGTATTGCACAATGTATTTTATAACTAATTTATTAATACTAATTTAAGAGCAAGTTTAATTATTATTAGTGACTTCCATGGGCTTGTCTTGCAGAGCAAAGGTTTTCAAATGAAGGCTTAATATTAGAAATTGACACTCTGAGTTCTTTTTCTATATTTAGCTGAGATCTATATTTTGTCTTCAAATCAGCCACCGCAGAAAATCCGGTTTCACAAAGGTACGATGTTGAAAACGGTAAAAGTATACGAAATGCTTTTGTTTTCAGTTCAGAAAATTCATCATCTACTTCTGCCCAAAATTGAAAGAGAGTTTTATTACAAAATTGTCTTTTAATTTCGCCACTAGATGTGAAATCTATGAAAATTTCTTCTTCGGTAGTGGAGAGCCCTTCTGGGGTATTTTGAAATGGATCTCTCACCCATTCGTAACTTGCTATCAAGTTGTCCTCAGCAAAAAAATATTTTTAAACATTTTTTTGCTAACATAGCTAAATGATATTCAATAGTTTTATAAACAACTTCCACATGTTGTTCTTCAGTTTTGTAAGTTTTTACACATTTATCCGCATTTTCAAACATTTCTAGGTTTTTTTTTGCTTTAAATTTCTGCTCCATAATTCTAATTTTCTACAAAAAGCATTAATTTTATCACTCGTGTCAAACATATGTACATTTGATCCTTTTGAAATTGAAGATTCATTATATTTAATTTCTCAAATATATCGACTAAGTAGCTCAACTTCATCAGAAATAAACCATCTCGAAATTTCTCAGCTTCCGGTAGGTTTTCCTCTTCTAGAAAAATTGTAATTTCATTTCTTAATTCATAAACACGTTGTAAAAATTTCCCGCGTGATAACCATCTTGCTTCACAATAAAATAGCAACGATGAATGCACTGCGCCCATGTCTTTGCAAAGTCCAGAAAAAGATTCTTGATTTTAGGGGGTCTCATTTTTTATGTAATTTACTACAGTCACAACTGTCATTAGCACAATATTCAGGCCAGGACTAATTTCTTTGGAAGCCAGAGCTTCTCTGTGGATCATGCAATGTGTACAGATGCACAGTGGAGATTTTTGTTTCACAAGTGCTTGTATACTTTTAAATCTTCCTGACATTGTACGAGCACCATCGATGCATATTCCGACACAATTTTTCCACTCTATATTTGCCTCGTTTATAAAATTATTTAAAATGTCAAATAATGCTATTACTGTTGCTTTAAGTTTTATTGGTTTACAAAAAAGTAGTACTTCTACCGCTGACATACCATCCCAAAATCGAACATACGCAATGAAATGAGCATCTTTATTGCTATCTGTTGCCTCGTTAAGCTGAATTGAAAACAATTTATCACGCAACTTACCGAAAAGCTGTTGCTCTACATCTTCAGCGATATCATCAATTCGACGGGAAACAGTATCATTTAATAGGGGTATGGACTGCAACTCTTTGGCAAAATTGTCTCCAAACATAGTTTCTACAATCTCAATTGCTGCAGGCAAAATAAGCTCTTCGGCAATAGTGTGAGGCTTTTTACATCTGGCTATTTTATATGATACTTTGTAAGAAGTAAGTAAAGCTTTTTCATTCACTGACAAAGTTTTTTTAAAAAATGTTTTTTTGTTTTCCATATGATTTTAATTTTGATTCAAAGAACTCTCGAGGTGTGTTAATGTACTCACCATGAAGCGTTTCGAAATGTCTTTTAAGTTTATTAGGTTTCATACTGTCTGCTGCCAATATTTTTGAGCAAATAACACACAGGGGCTTTCTTCTCCATTTACTTCAGTTATGGTAAATCCAAAATTCAAGTATTCTTGAGAATATTTCCTTGATTTAATTTTCGGAACTATGCTCGTCTGTGCACTTGTTGATGCTTTATTATCGTCGAATGTTCGCTTTACGACTTAAAAATTTATCCATGATTTTTTTTGTTCCAATTTTCTGCGGTAATACTTAATAGTGTGAATTACAACTAACGCGCAAATTATAAAATGTACATTCAACATAGATTTCGTAGCTATAGAAGCATCGAATGGACCAAGACTGATTGGAATTGTACGAGGTACAGCATTATTACATGTTCTGCGCAGACATCCGATAGTTTGGCCAGACTCACGCAGACGCTCGCGAGAATGCCAGATGTGATGGATATGAGAGAGCGCAACATAAAGTAGACTATTTTTCAATTTTTACTATAAGTTCACTCTCTCATATATACCTTGTTCAAATTTTCAATCGTTGATAAAATACTTTCTATTCATTCATTCAAGTTGAAATACATTTTTTAAAACTTGTAGTGGGTGACACTTCATGTTAATACAGTTCTTTCAAATTTTAATTCATTAATTAAATTAAAAAATGAATAAATAGTAACAAACAAAAAATTATAGTTCAAAAGTATTTATAGAAAGGAAAACTTTTCGTGCTGTCCCCTGTAACGCAATAGATAGCGCGCTGTGCTTCTAATCTGAAGGATGGTAGTTCGAATTCCATCCGAGATGGCCTAATTTCTAAGAATGTGTGTGATTTCTTCTTTACTTTACTATTTTCTTACACTAATTAAATTTAATTAATGAATAAATAGTAACGAAAAAAGAATATTCCAATACCCCATATTTAGAAAAGAAAAGGAAAAATTGAAAGGAAAATAGCTTTCTCTTTTGTCGCTTAACATTGTGATTCTGTCATATGTGTTACATATTTGTATTAATTGAAACTATTTAATAGAAAGTAACTAAAATAAGTTTTTCCTTGTTGGCTTAAGTAGGAATTGACTTAAAATTTATTTTTTATATTACTTGTTCTAATGACATTTGTACTTTTAGAAATGCATGATGGACGAAATAAATGTTTAATTAAATGTCATTTTGCAATCTGTCCCAATTTAAAAAATGAGAAAGGAAAAATAACAACATTATAATTATTACTTAAAAGTAATATGCTTAAAATATATATTATATAAAAGTAACGTATACAAAATTTAATACTCAAAGTGCATTATTATTGCATTCAATACATTATTATTGGGGGGGCGATGAAAATTATGATTGAAAATTGGGTCGCCAGTAGTGAAAGTGTGAGAAGCACTGTCTTACTTAATTAATTTATTTATTTTGCAAAAAGTAGTATACAAACTGTAATACTTATGCTATTAATTTGTATGGTTTATAATTAAGATCGCGTATAGTAGCTTTAGCGTCAAAGTGCATTATTATTACATTCAGTACGTTATTAATGTATAAGGGGGGCGCGATAAAAATTGTGATTGAAAAGGGGGGCGCCAGTATTGAAAGTTTGAGAAGCACTGCATTAGACAAAGAAGGAGAGTGTTTCAAGTATCTTTGTGAACAGTTTCCTGGTCTATCCGATGCTAAGCTGAAAGAGGGCATCTTTGTTGAGAATGACATAAGAAAACTTTTAAAAGATGAAGATATTTTCACTAAAATGTAAATGAAAGAAAGAAATGCCTAGAATTCGTTTAAACTTGTTGTAACAGCGTTTCTTGAAACAAAAAAGATCCAAACTACAAAGCTTTGGTTGCTGAATTGTTACAAAACTACAAAATATTGGGCTGCAACATGAGTGTGAAAGTCCATTTTTTTTTTTTTTCCTCCACTCACATCTGGACTACTTTCTAGAAAATCTTGGGCTGTAAGTGAGGAACAAGGAGAACGTTTCCATCAGGATATAAAAGAAATGGAGCGCAGATACCAAGGTCGTTGGAATGTCAACATGATGGCAGACTACTGCTGGATGTTAAAACGGGAAAATTCACAATAACACAGCCGAAAAAGTACTAAAAGAAGCTTCGATGGGAAAAGAAAACGTTTTTACAAAGACTTATAATAGCATTTTCAACACATATTTTTTTCACTATTATTCTTACTTAAGCTATGTATCTTTGTTTTTCTTTCTTTTAGTTTATGTTAAAATAATAGAAACAAACCAAAATTTTCGTTTTTTGTACTTGTTTGAAATATTTTACATTTATTTTGTAGGCAAGCCTTACGTAATATAAAAAACCCATGTCATTTTTGAAATCAGCGCAAATAACTAAAGATCAGTTAATAAAACCAAAACAATTTTTTAAAAAAATTTTGCAGACCTGTGTAATTATAATTATAATTACTTTGAATTTACACATTTTTATATACCTAAACTAATTAATGGATCTTGTGAAAAGTTAATTAACAATAAAACCTAAGATTGTATACTTTCGTCTTATTTATTTCATTATTTTTAAATTTTAACTACACAGACTTGCATTAAAAACTGTGATACTTGCATAAAAAATCCCATAATAAGCTTATAAGTAACATTTTTTCACTTTTCAAACTCATATTTGTTTATGGGAAAAGTTGAAGGGCACGTATAATTATCCTTTTATCAAACAGTGGCACTCTTCCGAAAAAAGTTCGCCACCCTTTGTTTAAACTGATGCACACAGTGCAAAATCCTCATCAAAATATTTAGAGTACAACATGTTTTATATATACCCTTATGCTACTCGTCTATTATATCCTATCCATCTATTTATCTATCGTTGTTTCTATCAGTTTTTACATCAGTGTGAAAATATTGTGACAGTATAATGAGTAATATAACTTCAGTTATTAAAATTATCGATTACTTGCCTTTTACAAAGGAAGGTTTAAAACAAATTTTTAAAAGTGCATTGTCTTAATAAGTACATACAGGATTCTTGAATTTACTTAGATTCAAAGTTTTCCAGACACAAGCTTTTTTAATCTCCAAGAAAATTTGGATAAATAACTTCTAATCCATATGTCTCAAGTTATTTTAAATACTATAGTATATTAGTATTATATGAAAGCAGCAATATCATGTGACATTATTGAAAGGTGAATTAATAATGCATTGAGATTATTTTAGAAAACATTAAAAATAAAACTGCTTAACTTGATTAGCTGAAAGATTTCTAATCTTTTATTCAAAATTTAATTAAGTCTTATGTTATAGTAAAGGATAATAATTATTCAATATATTCTTCAAAAGAGCTTCGTCACTCAGGTGAAGAATTGAATTTAAATGAAATAAAAGTTAAAAATTCTCCAGAGGATTATCTCGTGATAACATATATATTGATCATTTTCTATGGATTATGATTAGAATTTCCTGTAAGATGTCCCATGGTCTCTATCATGGGACCGAATAAAAATGTGTATGCATATAAATTAAAGTAGAAAAGTTTATGTAATTCATTAAGTCTATTCTGAAGCGTACTCCATCTTTAAAATAGCTAAAAGTAATACTTTTTCGGTACATTTATTGAAATTTGTAGAACAATATAATTTTCTACGTTACTCATGACCTTGTCACTGAAAGATGCTCATTTCTGTACTTCATTTCTATAAAAGGGCTCACTCTTTGGATACGAAAAACTGTAGCAGTTCTAGATTTGAAAATACCTCATTCTTAAACTTTTATTCCCTCTTAAAAACTTTTTAAAAGGTAGAAAAGATCTGTAAAATATGGTGGACGTTACAAAACTTGTCTGTCTAGTTGTGCGTTTTCTGTCAAATGCTCAAAGTAGTACGTAACTTGGTGCTGTCATGGTACAATACGATTTCTCTCATAGTGACCAGAACTAGTTTTATTTTCTTAAAAGTTTTGTTTAAATCTTTCTATTTTTTGATGGTGTACAGATGAATTAAAATTGTCATTGTGTTACAAAAACTGAAAACCTATTGACTCTTTAACTTTCTCCATAAACACAGTATTTTCTTATCAAAGCTTAAGCTCGGTTTCTTAGCTGGGTAAAGGTCATTAGTAGCAATTTCAATTACATTGTTCAGAACCTATGAAAAATATGCGAAGTATATTGCTTTCTCATATTCCAAAATTAAGCATTTTTTTATTCCAGTATATGTATTATTTATAATAGTCACGATAAATATCTACCACCTTTCTTAAAATTTTATGGATTCATTATGGGTATAAAGAAAAAGATTATCTTATTTGTTATTGTGTTTCTAAATGGTCACACGTTTTACTATTAATGCATTATTATGAGTACTTATTTTTTACCCACTTTCTCAAGTCTTCGCTTTAAGGATTTATAGGTCTCGATGTCTTCGACTTATTGGTATTGAAGAGAATTTTAAAAAAAATCTCTAAGAACTGCTTTTTAATAAGGTAATTTGTTGGAAAATATATTAGCTTTAATCTGTTATTATAAAGTATAATTATATAATAATTTAATACATTATATATACTTCATTTTATAATTCTTTTTGTTGAAATTATTTTATTATACTTCTGTAAGTCATGTGTAATACTTGTGATGCACGGAAATCCTGTCTAGTTAGCGCATAGTTTTCCCTAAACCGCCTTAACTAGACCTTTTTCATAGTCTTTTGGATGTTTGCTTCTCGGTCAAAATGGATTAAGTCCTCCGCTTTCTTCAATAAGGTGGGTTCCGCAGTGAAAGTTGTGCACATCTTGCATCGTCTCTAGAGTTATGTGGTCGGTTAAAAAATTCCTTTTCCACTTCACAATCAGATTACATTTTTCATAAACCATTTCATTTGGGATTTACCGGAAACTGTAACCAAGTGCTTCTCAAACTTTCAATGTTTGCAACCCAATATTCAATCATAATTTGCAATGCGCCCCCTCCATTCAATAACGATTTTTTAAATTCAATAATACTATACTTCGACGCTAAACCCACAATACGACTTTAACCTCTTAAGTCCCTCAAACGTATATAAACGTCTCGCTCAGCCAGTGTGTTAATGGCCCCCAGACGTATGTATACATCTTTCCGAAGTGCTATCTTTTCTGCAAACTGCTATCCATAAAATTATTCTGAAGGCTTTGGAAAGCAATAAAATGACCTTGACAGTGTTTGTGAAGGATTTACTTGTGTTTCAGAGGATTTGATCATTTATATATATATTCCTTCTCCACCCCTTCCCTCAATACACCACAATGCTTATCTACGTGCTAAACGGTGGCATTGGGGAACGAAACGCGTACTTTTTAATTGGCATTTAAGAGATTAATTATATATTATATCCATATTGATAATGCTGGCATATAATTTTATATGTGACAAATCCATGGGGGCACTTAAACTTGACCTTAACTCAGTATTTTTAAATAATTATAAAATAGATTGTGCAGTACTGATACATTTGTATGTGTATTATAGTGTAAATGAGTATTTTATTTCTTATTATGCCAGAATGTATTCCTTTACTTTCAGTAAATTAATAATTTGTTTAAATAATCTTTCGTTTTCAACTTTTCAATATGCTCGCGCCCCCCATTGTAGGGTTATCAGGCCCCCTAGTGGGGCGCACCCCACAGTTTGAGAAGCACTGCTGTAACCTATAAAAAGAAGTACATTAGTCTCTTTGGCGACTTGCTCTACTGTAATTCCGAAAGGGATATTTATGTGAACCTTCTATAACCGATGTAGAATTCAATTAGTAATTAAAAATTTGGGCGATTGCGAATCCCCGTATCTATCCATAAAATGGAAGTTTTTCAACGAATATTTAATGCTGTGCGTGTGGTCGTGTCGTAATATTAAATATTACAAAATTTAAATAAGGACTCACACATATTTGTAAGAATACGCAATCGTTACGTGGCAGTCACTATCTACTCTATACTGTAAATCGCTTCAATATGAGACCTCCTTAAACCAGATAAATTCACATTGTTTGCTGTAATTTACAACATCATGGACACAGGGATCAATTCAATAACAGAATAAATTTTACCCATATATCTTTGTTATTTCTCAACTACAACGCCAGCTCGTATGTGTATAATAATTTCAACTTCCCACTCTCTAAGAGTTTTGATATTTATGCATATAAAAATACATAGGTGTACAAGTTCTTTACTTAGTGTTATTGTATCAAGACATCCGCAACTTTTTTTCAATTTCGTATAAAACATTTCTTCAAAAAATTTATGAGAATACATATTTTTATGTATTGAATTTTGAATCAATTTTGTAAAAGAAAGAAAATATTTTCCTTATTCTCGAAATCTCAAAGGAGAATTTCGATTCCAAAAAAAGATATTTAAATGTTCTTCTAAGCCAATTTAGTAGATTTAATGCAGAAAATTAAAACAGGCGAAAAAATAAACTGCTGTTTGTAAAAAATGCAACACCATGAAGAAATCATTAGAATTAAATGAAATTTAAAGCTCAAACGACTTGTATTAGTATAAATAAATTACGAAATTTTCAAAGCAAAAAAAAAACTAGTATTAGTGTTCGAAATCAGTATTTGGTGTAGCCACCAAGCGCTGCATACGACGTGGCATGGAGTCAAACAGATTTTAAATATCTGCTTGTGGAAGAGAATTTCATATTGCTTGTATGCGCAGCAAAAGTTCGTCTTTTAAAGCTGCAGGACGCGGATCACGAGCGAGATGCCGACCAACCAAATCCCACACATGCTCAATAGGTGATACATCCGGCGAAAACGCATGCCAAGGAGGAAGTTGCATATGTTGGGCTGAACATGTTGCAAAGTCTAAACAGTCTTTGCAACATGTCGGCGTGCATGCTGAAAAATAGCTCCTTGGAGGCCTTAAAGGAAGGGAATTACTTTGGATTGTAGCACTGTTGTTATTGAGTTTACTCTAAATTCGTAGCTAATTGGATTGTCCATGATACGATATCGCATCCCAAACCATAACTCCGGGTGTTACGCCACTATGTCGTTTGATAACGCACTCTGGAAGGCATTGTTCACCGGCATAGCGTCTAACACGAATGCGGCCTTCATGGTCCCACATATTGAAGCGTGATTCATCTGAAAAGACAACTTGGTGATAATCAGATTACCAGGCTCTTTGCCCATGAGCCCATTGTAGACGCAGCCGTTGATGGCTTGCCGTGAGGGGAATCCTGTATAAAGGCACCCTTACACACAATCCACGGTGCAGCAGACGTCAACGAATTGACGAAGCCAATATGAGTACACCTGTAGCAGTAAATCAAGGAGCTGTCAACTGCCTGGAGGAAGTTGTGCAGTCATTCACCGATCGTCGAGCGGTGACTTCACCTTCCATCGTGTCACTTCTACCAAACTTTCGATTTGTTCGGTGCTCGAAAACTCGCGTCACTGTAGAACGGTTCCGCTGCACACAAGCTCTAATTTCACTATAGGAAAATTCTCCTTGTTGAAGGCCGATAATCCTCCCCCGTTCAAACTCCGTAAGTTGTTAGAATTTATCCTTATTTCGTCGTGTAGACATACTTAGGCCTCACTAAACGTTTGTTCCTAACAAATAATCATTAACTATTTTCAATTCCCTGCTATAGCCCTCTATTTATACGCTTTTAGCCTCAGTTCAGTGGGCGCTGCGCACGCCACGCATGCGCAGTGGCTCTGAGACACCATAACATCCTATAATGAATATTTCCTATAAAGTTCATTTAATTCTGATGATTCCTTCATGGTGTTGCATTGTTTTTCAATCAGAAGTGTATATGATTGTACTTTTTGTTACTTATGCGTAATATACAGTTCAGTAAGTATATTTCCTGAAATCAAAAGACATCCCTAATTGCCGGGGTATACAGCTGATAGTTGAAACCATTACCACTAACATTTGTATTTTGTAATAATAACGATGACAGCATTTGGCAGCAATTTTTGAATTGGAGAGGTCTTATCGTATGGAGAAATTGGGCAATACTATAATACGTAAGTGCCAATTTCTCTTATTTAAAGTAAGGCTTATTTTAGTAGAAGTATTATAGAGAGAGATTTAAATATTGAGCATGGTACGTACTATAGAGTGTAGATATTTCTATACATATTATTGATTCAATAGCAACTTTAATGCAAAAAATTAACTTTCCAGCAATGTTTAATTGCGTGAATGAAGGAACAATGCATATGAAAAGCAATAAGAAATATTAAAAAAGAAAAATAATATTCCTTCGTAGAAAATTGTTTCAACATTTTTCGCAAAAATGAAAAATTACCAAATATTCAAATGAACGCATAAATTGAATGAAAATGTATATAAGAAAGTTAACGGTGTATACAATTTTATTTCACTGATGTAGGATAATCAACTTCCTGATCCTACTACTTTTAACTTAATGAAAGTTAGCCACCTCATCAAAAGAAAAAAACTAAATTTCATTAGATAGCAGTTAAATAGCAGCCGGATAATGTCACAATAACTTCTCGTTAAAAGTACGAATTTAAAAAAAAACTAATATAGGATAGAAGCGTGCTTGCAAATAAAGACACATTTGTTTCTTTTAAAAAATTCTGTAAACCATATACCATCTTCTCAACTCTGTAATTGAATAATCGGAAAAGCATTTAATCTTGATACCGAACTTGTTTTTATGAAGGTGCTTTCATTTTTATTTCGCTAAAATAATTTTTCCGATGACTTCTAATCTTTCCGAAAGATTAAATCGATGTTGATTGCAATTTAACTAGTATTAAGCAATATGTGTTTAAATTATAATCTAATTTATCTGTACAAAATTTATAAGATATGGTTCAGACAATCGCAACTTTTAGACTGTCGTTTATTTACTTTGATAAAACTACTGCTAAAAACTAAAATAGAACAAAAATTATAATTAAAAAGTTAATTCTTTTTTTTTTCCT
The DNA here is from genome assembly GCA_019973935.1 of Trichonephila clavipes. Classification (NCBI taxonomy): domain Eukaryota; kingdom Metazoa; phylum Arthropoda; class Arachnida; order Araneae; family Nephilidae; genus Trichonephila; species Trichonephila clavipes. Next base: position 242,664 of record BMAU01018853.1, read on the forward strand.
TTTCAATAGGGTAAAAATATTTGGGAAATCGATTTTAAGTTTTTGATATTTCTAAAATTTCCAAATCAGGATCTTTCCAATGATGTAACATACAAGCCATTATATGAAGTAGAAGTATTTTAAAATAATTTTTAAAAAATAATCAGCTGATTTACCACGCCCATTTTGACAGATAGAAATGTAAACATTGTTTTATTTTAATCTGGGGTAAAGTTGAAAAGCCTCGACTTATTTTATTTATTCATATCCAATTAACTTTAGATAACTGTATAATAACTGCAAGTTTAACTGTTAAATTTGCTAAAAACCTTTGGAGGCAATTTTCGATTTTCACGTGGATTTTAGTACATGTTGTATTTAAAATAAAGTGATTTTTTACTGAAATTTATATCAATTTTTTAATTCGTACTTTAGCTCACACTCTATCTATGTATATTTATTTATTTATCTTCGTGGAATTTTCAATCGTTAAAATAAAATACATTTTAAATCGCTCAATTGAGCTAAAATTTTATATTCATAATTATTTTGGATTACAATACAGTAATTAAAAACATAATTAACAAAAATTAATTGATTAAAACTAATTATTCAAAGAATTACAAATACAGCCACGTTGGCATCATTTTTGGCGGCTTGTGTCAAAACTTGAAAAAGTTTTTTTCTCACTTTTTAAAGCGCTCATTTGAGCTGAAATTTTCTATAGAATATTGTTTTGGGTAAAAATACGATAATTTAATTATAATTAATTAAAATTAATTGACTAAAACTAATTATTTAACGAATTACAGATAGAACGACGTTGGTTTCATTTTTAGTGACTTGGGTTAAAACACTTTAAAAGATTTTCTCGTTTTAAAGCATTCAGTTTAACTGAAATTTTATATACACGATTGATTTGGATGACAATACGATACTTTAATGATAATTAATTAAAATAAATTGTCACTTAATGTTGTGATTCATTCATATGTTTATACATATTTATATTAATTGTAACTATTTAATAAAAAGTAGCTAAAATAATTTTTTTTCTTTGTTGATCTAAGTAGGAATTGACTTAATTTTTTTTATATTACTTGTGTTAAGTTTAAATTCAGTTTTAAGTAGTTATTATTGCTGATTACTAAATCTTCCCGTGTTTAATTAAAGTGTTAAAAATGTTTAACTATTTGTAGGTATACATGAGTTGTTGCTTATCTAGAAAAAATTTCGATATATGATTGTGACCACGTGATAAATATATGTGTAATGAATGTAACACAAGAAAAAATGCTTTAAAAAATCATAAAAGAAATTTCATACCTGCATAAAGCATAATGAAGATAATATGGGATAATTTTCAATATCAAAGGAAAATAAGTAGGAAAAGGCAAAAGAGTAGTACATAATACTTTGACAAGGTAAGATTTTTTTATAAAAATTGTTTTCTATTTTTTTAATTTTGTAAATTTACTGTATGCATGTTTCCTAAATGCAATTGTGTATACTGAAGTGACATTTTTGAAATATTCTTTAAAGAATTTAAATAGAAACCAGATATCATAACAAAAAATGACAATTTCCAATAAATTCATAGTAATAATAAATATCGGTGAACTAAATAATTGTCTTTGAAAAACTAAATAATTTATTTTAAAAAAATCCCCTTCAGTATAAATGTAAATATATAGTTAAGAAAAAACAAAATCTTGTGTGTGAGTCTTTATGTATAATAGTTTCTGAAAAAAAGGTATGAGATGATACATCAAATGTGATGTTTGTTGTCTTTGCGAGAAGCTTGTTACATACATAAAAATGCATAAATTTCATGTTTAAAAACATAAAAACTGTTTTATTTTAGCCGTTTCAGAAATCATTTGTCCAGTTTTGAGTAACTTTTGAAGCTTAAAGCTTAGAAACTGTGTCTGCAATCACTAAACCTTATAAAAACATTACACAAACTTAATGAAAACCTTCGAAGGGTCGCATAATCGAGTATTCCCAAATACCATCACAAATTCATACCAAAACCATATTGATACATTTTCACATTATGTTTATGATGTTTCATGGTCAAATTTGATGTTTGTAATGCATCAAAGGAAAAATATTTTCAAAAATTGATACTGAATTTGAGTAAAATCATGTAAATGCTTCAAAATATTCCGTTAGACAAAAACTGACAAATACTTTGTATATATTTTCTGGGAAATTGAAGACTTTTTTGTTTCCTATTTTACATAAAATATATTAAGAAGATGCTAATGTGTAATAAAATGGGACAAATGTATGTTGTAATTCATAATTTTTGTGATGGAGTCACATATAATAAAAATGCAATTTTCTCAAAAATGATGTTTTTAAAACTGTGTGTACCTTTTTCGCAGAATCTACAGTATGAATCAACCCACAATTTTCTCATATTATTGATATATAACTATATATACTGAATTAAACTTTTTGATATAATTTTGCTATAGACAAGGTATTGTGTCAAATATGACAATTTTAAAAAATTCATAGTGATTTTACGTAAAAGTTATGTTTTAAAAACCTGAACAATATGTTTGAAAAATCTCACTTCAGTATAAATATTGTTCCATAGATCCGGGTTGGAGAATTTTATGCAAAACAATCCCAAAGAAAGAAACAGTTCTATAAGAGCGATGCAAATTTATTATCATAAATCCATTCCAAATACAGGATTCAGCAGCAATATTCACAGAGTAAATCCCCGAAGGTCTTCACACCTTCAACAGCAATCAAATACAATCATCAGTGTTTAAACATACACGTAAGTAAAAGATTATTTACAAACACAGCCGATCTAATCGCTAGACAAAACAATGCTCATTACTCGCTGGTTTAATAAAGGCTGGCGCTCGTTCCGGCAAGTATCTCTATTTATAGACGCGGCAGAAACTTCCAGAAATATAACCGCTCGTGTCATAGAGCGTGACTTTAGTGGAGCTCTCCACAGATTTCTAGAAGAATTCAGAGGGTTCCGAACTAGCCAACATGGTCGCCAATGACGCCAAAATGGTCACCAACTTGGTCGTCAAAAATTATGCCAACTATGCTCTACCGCCAAGATTTCGTCAAGCTCTCATTGAATCGCCAATATAACGTAAGGGCGGCATTACTTGTGAATAGTACAATTTTAACATGAAATAAATATAACAGAGTAATATAAATACATTAAACATCCATATATAAATTATGTACATTATTTACACAAAATTCGTAACAATATAAATGTTTATTTATGGTACATAGAAGTTTTTGAGCTTTCAGAGTTTTAAAAATGTTTAATTTTCAAAAAGTTGTTCCATAGGTACATAGATAGCTTATTATGCGATGATTTTTGTTGTTGTAAGTAAAGCTTGTTATAAACATAAAAATACATAAATTTCATGTTTAAAAACATAAAAATGGTATTATTTTAGCTGTTTCAGAAATAATTTGACCAGTTTAGAGAAGCTTTTGAGATTTGATACTTTTAGAAATACTGTTTGCATATGAATGTAGAAATTCGTACTGAATACTTTCGAAATGTCGTATAGTCACGTATTCTGAAAAGCACACACCAAAACCATATTCATACATTTTCAAATTATATTTATGATTCTGTATGATCTACTTTGATATTTGTAATACATGAAAGCTAAAAATTCTTCAAAAATTGATACAGAATTTAAGAAAATTGAATTATAAATACTACAAAAATTCTCGATAAACCAAATCTGAAAAACACTATATGTGTGTATTTTCAGAGTATTTTAAGACTTTTTTGTTTCCTGTTTTATGCTAAAAAAATTAAGAAGATACTAATCTTTAATAAAATAGGACGAGTACATGTTTCTATTCATTATTTTTGTGATGAAGTGCCTTTTTACATTAAAATTGCAAATTTCTAAAAATGATTGTTTTCAAACTGCGTATACTTTTTCTCAGAATCTACTGAATAAATTCCCATGCAATTTTTATTGCATGTAAATAATATGTAACAATGGAATTACTTTTCTGGAGATTTTTCCAAAACATTTTGCTAAAAATGAGTTATCGTAAAAAAAATGACAATTTTCAAAAATTTCATAATGATACTTTTACGTTTAATTTTTTGAAAAAAATAAACAATATATTTGAAACATTTTAAGCATAGTATAAATAAAAATAACTAATTAATATACAGACAAAATTTGAAGTTTTTAGATTTAACAGTTTCTGAGAAACTGGTTCCTAAAAAAGTTCAATTTAACATTGTCGGTATAGAGGGTACCAACTATTCTTAAGGTCTACTGGAAAGTTTTGTTCATTTTTAGAATAAAGCAAAATAATAAATCATCCATACCTTGAATAAATTATATTAAATAATATAATTTCTATATCATGTTTATATCCCATTTTTTTAAAAAAAATGCTTTATCCCTAAAGGCGATAAATTGAAATAGTGCTTCTTTGATATCTTCTTCGTTTTTGAATCTTTTGCCATACAAAAAAAATTTAAACACACAATCAAGGATTTATTAGGGGCTACTAGGTCTGGGAAATGAAATGAATGTGACAAAATTTCACAGTTTAGCTCTGCGAGTATGTGGCGAGTACTCAAAGCAGCACGTGATCTGGCATTATCATTGGGTAATTGATGCCCTTCATATTAGACATCACCAGAATCATTTCTTTCAGTATTACTCTTAAATTATCCAATTGTCATTCTCCGAATTTAGCTTTTATTTCTGTTTCAATGGTTGAAGATGTATTGTTGCCCCAACATATACTCAGCATTCTTGTACTGAGACTCATCTTCGGTTTAGAGGTAATAAAGCAGGTTTTCTCGATTCATGCTTTTTAGTTTTCCTTACGATGTTTTCACAGGCAATCCGCTTTTCATCCACAATTATCATCCAGTTCAAAGAAGTACGATTTTGTTTTGTAGAAACAGAGATGTGCATGTGATGACACGATCATTCAAGTTCTTCTCACTTAATTTATGTAGCCCCATTTAAAACATTTCCATACCCTATTTCCCGAATATGGTCCAAAATAGCTTGTCGATTTGAATCAAGACTTTCCACATCATTTGATGTAGTCAAAAAAAGAATTTTGCTCTAGAAGAGAACATATAATCAAAAATATCGAAATCATCTACTATAAATTTTTCGAAACATTCTCTAAAATAATATTTTCCATCAGAAACTAAATCTTAACAAACCATTTCAATAAATTTTTACTCAATTTTGTAACATTTCTGTCCTTTTGGAATTCGTACAAAATACAATGACGCAAATAAGCTATCAGTAGCCGTGAGTACCCAATTGCGCTTCACTTAATACTAATTTAAATCATGTCTTGACAGGTCAGTATATATACATTTAGTAATAAGAAAAGTGACCGAATATACTTCAAATGAAAATGCGAATACTTGTTGAAACTTGTAACTTGAACGGACAGAACGTTTCGATACCTAAAATATTATATCGCATTTATTTAACTAATTGTTACAAGGTATTAACTAATCGTTTGATTGTTAACTTATTTACCTATTACTTACTACATTTTAACTATTACTTTAATAACTATTGTTAACTATTTCTAAATCAAGCTTTGTTTTATTTTTCCGTTTCTTTCAATCAGAGAAAAGCAGTACATTTCATGAAGTCAGAAGGATTCTTTGTTGCTCAATGTTTTTCATTTATGCTATTAAAAGCTATATGGTAATCTGAAAAATATTTCACATATATATATATATATATATATATATATATATATATATATATATATATAATATTTATATATTTATATATATATATATATATATATATATATATATATATATATATATATATATATATATATATATATGACAAATGATATTTAATTTTTATAATATAGTTGTGTTAAATGAGATATTCCTTATATTTTAATTGAGAAAACAAGGTTTATAGGTTTTCTCTCATACAAAATGTTGAGAAATTTTAATATACTTCTCATAATTTTATCTTAAGATGTCGAATGAGTTAATAGTTATGATAGAAATTAGTGTTTTAAAGTGAAAGATACAAATTAAGTTTTTAGAAAAATGACTAATGACCTAATACTAGATATATTTATTTTTATAAGAAACAAAAGTAGAGTCAAGTTGTATTATTTTTTCTTCGCTGAATTTTATTCTTTTGTTAATTATTTTATTCAGCAATAATCTTAATGCATGTCATTTAATTTTTTTTATTTTGAAATTGTGTGTTTTGATATACCGACCATATATCAGGATTCACAATGTCTCGAAATTTTCCTTATCTAAAATTAAAATTAGTTTAATAACTTGAAGCTTATTTTTGGATATTATACAGTGAATAAGGGAGAATACAATCATTATAATTTTCTATATGTCTCGAAACATTAAGAGGACAAACTTGTTTAGTTTGATATGTACACCTCTCATTGTTTCTTATCAGCATCCCTGAATATCTGTGGGTTGATCACGCAGATTTCTCAGAGAGATGTGCTCAAAATTAAGTAAGGTGATACAGTTTATATTAGTGAATGTGTGATGTAAGAGAAACTCAAGAATTTTTGTCTATGAAACGAATTTTTAGAAGGTTACGGAAAGATTCAAAATATTGTATGCGATATTGTTAAGTTACAGTGAATGTTGAGAAAATTTTCATAAATACTAAAAGTTATTATTGAAGTGAGTCCACTTTTCCGACTCAAAAATAATAAAAAAGTGCTCTTATATTCTTATATTCCTATATTTTTATACTTTTTACATTTTTATATTTTATAACACATATGAAATAAGATATTGTTTATTATGTTGAATAGTGTACATAGAAGTTGTGTGTTATACACCGTTTTCATATTATTAATCATTTCATTTTACTAGTGTCTATATTTTTTTATCTTTTTAAAAAATGTATTTCATATATGCAAAATGTGTATAACAATATAAGGTATTAATACGATGGCGTCAGAGTAGATTTTTATACAAAATTATTATTTTAACATTTGTATGATATATATTTTTATATTTACTAACTTATTGTTTGATGTATTATTTTCCAATATAAATTTTTTGAAAACAATATCTACTAGCTGTAATATGAGTCTATTATTATGAAGAAATAGGAGGAAACGCGATCTCTTGTTCTAGATGTCGAATAGATTTTACAAGCTAATCTTCAATTATATGTATGGAAATCCAGTTTTATCAATTAATATTTTGGAAGTGTCATTACTGTGTTTGTTGTTATAATTTCGTTTATTGTATTGCATTTTGATTTAAGTATTCCTATTGCTTAAGTATTTCTACTGTGTGTAATGTGTCTTTCTAAATAATCTTATGTATTGTTTTGTGTTTGTTGAAATTTGATTAAGTTTGTAAAGAGAGAAAAAAACCACGCCATGACTCCCTTTTAAAATTGGGGGCAAATGTAAGGATAATTAAATTAGATTAAAAATTAAATTCCCTATCTAGCACTTGCCTCATCTTTCTCAGTTCACATCTTCAAGTATCAAACTAATCACCCATTTATTTCTTCCGAACATATGGCCTAGCCAATAATCATGTCTAATTCCAGATCGTTAGATTTAATAGTCAACATATATCAGCATTAACTTTCAAGCACCCTCTTCAAATCCTCGATACTTACCGCATGTTTTTCAAGTGTTATCCATTTTAACCGAAAATCGTGGCGTGCTTTTTTACTCCCTGCTCTCAGTGTCAGAACAGATGTAAAAATGATTGAATAAAGATCTCCTTCTTCTAACTTTTAATCTGATTCTGTCTTCAAAATCATGACATATATATATATATATATATATATATATATATATATATATATATATATGCCTTTTTTTTCATTTCTATATTTTGTATCAGACCTAAAGTCAATCCTCTGAACGAAAATGTTTTAGATCTTTCCAATGGAGCTCTAAAGCTCCAGTGTTTCCAAAGGAAACGGTTGGAGCTTTCAACTTGACTTTGCTCCTCCTCATAAGATGAAAGCCCTCAAGTAGCTCAACATGCGACTTTATATGCACTCACTCATTCTTCTTCAGACAAGGACGACCCAGTAGTAACTTAAAAAGAACGTGCTGAATTTAATACAGTCCAGCCAACCAGCAGTATGGATTTAACACTAGAGAATGTCCGAGATTTCGATTAACCTTAAATGTCCCCCCATCTGCTTTCGACACTGTGACATAAAGTATATAAAGTAATTGTTTTAACTAAATAATTGCAGGACTACTGTTCATTAGGGTTTATTTTTAAAATGTTTATTATTATTTCTTGCAATTATTATACATTGTGACATTTTATATGATAAAAAAACTGACGTTGTCAATATGTTTCGCGAAGCTTGTTGGACCACTGCTTTGTCTCAACACATTTCAAGTTCTAAAGGAGCCAGAAACATTAATAGTATGCGGTATTCATTCTGTGCAATCTCTAGCGACATATATATCAGGATTTACCAGATTATTATCAATCACATCTGCATATGTTTCAGATTCTTCGCAGTCACTTTCACTCAATCTTATGTCTTCATCGAAATCTAAATTGGAGCCAATTTATTCTCAGAAAGCTTTTGCAACAAATTATTAATTTCATGTGAGTGCTTAGACCTATTCTAAGAGCCATCGTTTCATTGTATCTGATCTGCACTAAGCTCAAAAATCGAATGAATCTTTTTTTATGAGCAGATAAGCAAATAGTATGTGACGAAACATTTATAAGCAACAGTTTTAGTATAATTGATTCATTTCCACTGTAAGCTCAATAACACTGCATTTAAGGTTAAGAAAATGTGCGATAAGTATTTGGAAAGTTTTTTATGAAAGATATCTACTTAGTAAACTATATTTTGTTTAATGACAGCTTTTTATAGTAAAAAAGTGCCTTGGTGTCAAAACTACACCAGCAGTCGCTCTAGATATACGTATTTGAAAAATCACACCTAATTAACCTAGAACCATAAAACATTTTCTGTGTAATAACCAAGAAAAAAGATTCAAAGTCTAGAAATTTTTTCAACTTCCCTGCAAAAATGCGAAAAGAAAAACAAAGTAAACAGACTCCCGTGTCCAATTAACAACAACAGACGTTCTAGTGTTAAGCCCACTCAACTTTAAATTTTGGTCAGTATTAGAGGCAAAGGTGTGCCCAAAACAGCTCCCAACCAGGGCAGTTTGGAAAATTTTTTTAAGAAAAGCAACATTAGAAATTCTCCTTGGATGCAGTGCGCGCCTCGATATATGACTGATCAAAGAGACTTAAAATCCGTGTGAAATCAAAAGGTGATGATTTTGAATAAAAGGTGAATATGTTGAGTAGCTTAAAGATGAAATAAAACATTAAGATGATTTATTTTTAAACCTTATAATAAAGCTTTTAATTTTAACTCCCTTACAATTGTATCAGAATTTGTGGCATGACCGTATAATAATACTCCATTATATGTAAACTCAAATTTATGTACTTAGTATTCGTCTCCAAAATGTAATTCAAGTAAAGTAACTACCCACAAACGGAAAGCTTTGGTACATCAGTAAGCCACTCGTATATTAAAGATGCCAATCTAATATGATTTAATTTCAAAGGCTTCCCCATTAACTTATCTTTTTCAACTTTTTTAACTGAAATGCTCTTAATTTATCGGCAGCTCGATAGTTTCAATTCCTATGTGACTGAAACACAGATACCAATAAAAAGACCTTAAATATGTGCCAAACTAAGAGAGAAAGGTAAAAAAAATGCCAATAGGCAATTGAGTTAAAGATCTCTCTTCTCTTTCCAATCGTTCCATCTACTTCTTTCTCTAATCTTGGATGAATTCCAGAACGACTAAGTTCTTGTCTTTTTGCCATTTATTATGAATGACTTATAGTTTCCAAGAATTGATGCCAGAAAGTTGGACATCATCCTGATAACGAATGATAAAAAATATTCAGATCTTTCCCAAACAACAGTGTGTGTGTGTGTGTGTGTGTGTGTGTGTGTGTGTGTGTGTGTGTGTGTGTGTGTGTGTGTGTGTGTGTGTGTGTGTGTGTGTGTGTGTGTGTGTGTGTGTGTGTGTGTGTGTGTGTGTGTGTGTGTGCGTGCGCGTGTGTGTGTGCGCGTGTGTGCGTGCGTGTGCGTGTGTGTGCGTGCGTGTGCGTGCGTGTGTGTGTGTGTGTGTGTGTGTGTGTGTGTGTGTGTGTGTGTGTGTGTGTGTGTGTGTGTGTGTGTGTGTGTGTGTGTGTGTGTGTGTGTGTGTGTGTGTGTGTGTGTGTGTGTGTGTGTGTGTGTGTGTGTGTGTGTGTGTGTGTGTGTGTGTGTGTGTGTGTGTGTGTGTGTGTGTGTGTGTGTGTGTGTGTGTGTGTGTGTGTGTGTGTGTGTGTGTGTGTGTGTGTGTGTGTGTGTGTGTGTGTGTGTGTGTGTGTGTGTGTGTGTGTGTGTGTGTGTGTGTGTGTGTGTGTGTGTGTGTAATCTTGGTTCCTAAGGCCAAAAGTTTGTTATTGCAGTACTGTGCCTAATATTTCCTATGAATAGTTATACTTAGGTTCTACGGCTATCTGTGTATATATATTTTGGATTACATATATATATATATATATATATATATGTGTGTGTGTGTGTGTGTGTGTGTGTACAAATGACACAAAAACTCACGTAGCATTTGAAAATAAAACATTATCATCTCATTGTTATGCGTGCATTTGAGAATTTTATCTTGTCTATACAATGCAGCGGCGTAACGGAGAATATAAGGGGGCCCCTGCAAAGTCAGGCTAGGCGCCCCAGACCGCATCTCACACATTAATGCAAAACCCTAGCATCAGGCTTTAGGTCCCCTGGGACCCTGTCCCCTCGCAACGCGGGGGCTGCAGGGTTGTACGTTACGCCACTATATCAATGAATCTTTTATGTTTCTCAATCGCTTTTTACAAACTCATTCGAAATTTGTTGCCATCATCCGGAAAGTAATTATTCTTTAATGAAATTGAAAAAAAAATAAATATTTAGCATATATATCTGGAATTGATTCATGTATGTTCACTTTTGTTAAATCCATGGATTTAATAAGCGGTGCTCTAAAGCTATATATTAAAACTAGCTTGAATAATTATGAAACAGAAAAATCTTTGGAATGTAAATTTAAATAGAATATGAATATATATTCTGCAAATACTTCAGAAACTTATTTGTATTTACAGTATTGGTGTAAAAAGTATTTGTTTTATCTATCTACATAAATTTTGTTCAAGATGTAACTTACAAATAAGAAAATTCGGAAATTAAGGCTAAATAATATTACGAAAATAAATTTTAGCTTCTCTCTTTTTTTAAAAGTTTTATTTTATTTAATTATTCTGTTGTTAAAATTTTTGTCTCTCTCTCTCTCTGTAAATCTTTTTTACTTCCCTCAAATAATTAATAAGTTGTTAGTGCGTGTATGTGTAGCCAGAAGAATGAAAGGAACGGTCACTTAAGGTAGCATAATATTAACCTTATGGAAGAAGAATTAGAACAAATACGTTAACTTAAGTAATTAAATTTCATATATTAAATATTAAAAAAACAAAAAAGAGGGTAAAATTTTATTTTAAACACTATAGTGTAGTAACACAAAAGTTATAGTATTTTATTATAACTAGTAAACACTATAATTGAAATGTGATCAATTTTTAATTCCTAAATCAAAAATTACAGTACTGTTTCGTGAATTCTGATAGTTTTTATTTCTGTTAACACATTTGAATCTGGAACTTTTCATTAACTTTAATTATTAACGTTTTCTACATTGATACTGTTCAAATTTCTACAGAACTCAAATTTATCAAAATTATTAATTTTTTACACAGAAAGCGCAAGATTTATGTCCAAATTGTAAAATTCCTCTGTTAATTTGGGAATTTCACAGAAAGTTGATTAAAATTAGAAGAACAATATAATTGCATTTCAAACTGAATGCTTATTTCACTATTAAAACAATACGTGCACGAGGATTCAGTGTTTTTGTTAATATAATTAGTATGCATATTAGTTAAATGGAGTATACAGTATATTTCTGTATCAATACATATTGCAGATATTAATAATTAGTGATTTTCTAAATAATGTTTAACATACACAGTAAAAAATATCTTTCAGCTATAATTAATAATGTGTTTTGTAATATGTGTTGCAGTAATTAAAAGTATATTTTTATTACTATATATTTCATACTTTGAGTTATAATACTTTTAATTATTTATAATAATTCATTGTAGTTCAATCTTTCAGCAAATAGTTGTTATATTTTGCAATATTATGCATATATTTAACGTGATTTGAATTTTACAATAACTTTCATAGTGTTTGTTTTTTAAGGGGATTTGGTAGTATCTTATAAAAATTCCATTAATTTTTATCTTCCTCATAGTATAAGTTGTTGTTGTTTTAAATTTGGTGCAGAATTACATTCTAACCTAAAATGTAGACATTTGGATAAAACGTTTGTTTTGAATTTCTTCAGTTCTTTTGTGCGTGATCAAGATTTTTATCAAACTGTTATAATGTGATATTTATCCCAGCAATCTGAGTTGACTTCCTCTTTCATAACTTCTACATCACACCAATGTGAGACGTTTGAGACCCTCGACATATTTCACGAGCATCGGTCCCCTTTGTGTACCGCGTGTTTTCAATGGTACTAAGCTAGGCTATCATGGCCATTGGTGGCACTAGGTAACTCATAACGCGTGGGTCACGAGTTCGTGACCATAAACACTTGGCTACCACGACCACATTTTAATTTTAAAATGAATGTTTATACAATTATACTAAAATTAAATACCAGTAAAATTTGGACAATATTAAATATAAATTTTCTACAAGTTATTTATATCACCATATGGAGTGAACATGTTCATAATTTGTGTTTAGTAAAGGGAATAAAGTGCAAAAAATTAAGCAGGTAGAAACATTGAAATGATATCATTGTTGTTAAATGAACAAAATATAAATATTTTATTACATTAACTGCTTTGCGAGACATTTAATCTAACTCCCATTCTCGTTAAGTTTCATTTATTCAATCAACCGGCGACTGAAATTGCTATTTTTTTTATTTCATACGAGAAATATAATTTGAGATTTTTAAAATGGTGAACAATTCAAACATAACAGGAGATACACCACATACATGAACTTCACTCTGCAGGGTGTCCATAAAATAGCGACCAAACTCTGCATATCCAACTTCCTCATTGGGAGTGCATGAAAGTGCCTAAAGAACAAAACCTGTACAATCCATAGTTTAGCAGAAAAATACGGTAGAGGATGAAGAATTAAGGGTTCATGTTGAGGGTCTAGCGCATTTCTGTACTAATGTGCGGGATGGATATGGCATCCCCCGTCATTAGATCGGACGATGGGGTTCAGTTATATGGCCCCCACGACTTCCAGATTTGCTACTGTTGGAATTTTTTTCCTATGGTGCACGTCAAGGAATTTGTGTATCGAGACGTAGGAACCACACAAATTATCTTAGTTGCCCTTCCACATGATGCTTTTACGTCGGTGGATATTGCACGGCTGTGACGTGGGCCCTCATACATTCCACGGCACATGGAAACTTGCCTCGATATTCCTGATGGACACTTTGAACGTCTACATTTATAAGTATTTGAAAATACTGCTCTTGATGTATCCAATACTGAGTTTTTTCCTTGTACCAGTATACTTCGTTTTTCTTATTTTTTATGTAAACTGTGGATCACACAGGTTCAATTATTTCGTTATTTTTATATACTCCCAGCGGGAAAGCTGTGTAGAGTTTGAGTTCTATTTTTGGGACACCCTGTTTATAAAATTCACGAACATACTTGAAATTATCAAAACTTCATTTTTATTAGACATGTAAAAACCATCCAGATTCTCTTTTACTAAAAAAATTGAATTATAAAAACCTTAAAAGAAACAAGTCATATCTTTAAAGTTATATATATACTTGAACTCTAATTATATATTGATATATACATATACACTCATGAACACAAAAAATAGTGCTCCAAGAAGAAGTCAAAATGAAACGAAATTTTGCATACGTAATGACTAATTTGATATAAGTAAATTATTAGAAAATTAAAAAAAAAAGATCATTTATTTCAGAGAAAAAAGGCAAAAGAACAGAAAATTCAATACCTTATTGAACCCTCTTTAATGGGAATGCACGATGCTATACGATAGGACATTGAGGCATACAAGTTCTGTATAATATCTTGAGATATTTCGTTAAATATTTGCTGTAACCTTGCCTCTAGTTCATTCAAACTCCTGTGATGCCCAACAAGCTGTCCCAAAAGATTCCAAATATGCTCAATTGGAGAACAATTTTGGGGATCGGGCAGACCAAAGAAGAGTAGTAGCAGTGCAGAGATAGTCGTGTGACACCCTTGCCGTGTGATGCGGAGAATTGTCTTTTCAAAAAATGGCTCATGGGAGCCGTTGCATGAGTGGCAACACATGTGGTTGTAAGATGTCATGGACATACCGCTGGGCTGTCATGTGTGTGTGGTGCCCCGGTTAAATAATAGGGGTGACCGTGTATTGTAGGCAAAGGCACCCCATTCCCTAACACCAGCTGTGGGCGCGGTGTGTCTCTGTAAAGCAAAGACAGGATTGAGGCGTTCAACACGGGGTCTCCACACACGAACACGATTGACTTCACTTCTGAGATTGAATCTGAATTCGTCGCTAAAGACGACCTGGTTTCATGCCGCTGCAGTCCAGTTTCCTCGGGGGCGGCACCACTCCAAAAGGAGGCGTCGATGGGTGGGCATCAAGGGCAGCACACGTGATGGTCACAGCGATCCCAAATGTCCTTCAGTCAGACGCCATTGTATGGATCGAGAAGACACAAGAACTCCCAGTGAAGGTGCTAGCTATGCCTCGATGGCGGCCGATGAAACATTTGGCTGTACGCGTGCATTTTTTACGATGTGGCGGTCTTCACGACGACTGGTCTGTCGAGGGCACCCTGAACTTGGTCTTGGTGTAAATGACATCTTCTTGGATCCAGTGGTTTAACACCTCCTCACAACACAATCAGCGCGGCCTAATTGACGAGAAACTCACCTAGCTGACCGTCCAGCTTCCATCATGCTGATGATTCTCCCCCTCTCAAAATTGAGATAGCTTCTCATATTGTCTTCGAAAACGGCGTAATGGCATGTCTACCTCAGCTCTTATTTTGAAAATGATTCAGCACACTCAAACAAGTTTTGGTTACCTGTTTTATACTCCCCGGAAAAAGACGTTAAACGCCCTGTACCGTCTATACGTAATGAGCAATTTCGTTGCATTTCTAATCATTTGAATCCATATCTCCGCGACATGCACCTTCATGCCAAGTTTCGTTACGATCCCGCAATTATTTCTTGGTGCGTTAATTTTTTTGTCCATGAGTGTATATAAATACTCTAGAGCACATATATATTTATCTCTAGTATTACCACCACTGCTGGTACACTTCGTAAATTTGTATTTAATATATATGCAACTAAATTTATGTCAGACATCTATAAAACACAATTTTATTTCCTAAGCTTACAAATGTATGTCCTTGAATTTTACAAATATTTTTACCATATTAATTGAAATATATATATAAAAGAAATATGTATTATATATCAAAAACAAGAAATAATAGATAATGAACATAACAAGAAATAGCGTAATAAAAATATAAAAGCTGAACATGAACAAAATTATAGAGAAATAAAAAAGAAACTACAAAAAAGAAGACCCTAGTGAGTCAGAAAGCAATTTCGGACTTGGGACTGAATAAGTGTGGTTAAACTAGTTTGAAGGCGCCAACCTTCCCCCCTTGCAACTCGGTAAGAAAAACCAAATAAAATAAAATAAACAAAACTTCAGAGTATGGATAACTCAGAGAGTATGATAAAACCACTCACTACTATTATGTAACAAACTCTCCCAAACTCTTAATGCAGAAAAATCGCAAAATAATTACGTAAGAAAAGTAGAAAATGCTAAAACTATTACATAAGAAAAGTATCTATCAAAAAAAATAATTTAACAAAATTTCTTTACTCACAGAGCTTTTACAATGAGAATCAAGCGTCTTGACATCAATGAAAATCAATTATTCACCAAGTTAAAAAATTCGAATATACATAAACACATATTTTAAGCTAACTTTTAAACCAGCCAGCAAAGACAGGTATCAAAAAAGACGACAATCAAATATGGTAGAGTTTGAATTGGTTGATTGTCAAAAATGTAAATTTGCTTGGCTCTAATTTGGTTGGTTGTCAACAATGTGTAAGATGTTCAAGATGTGTGTGGAAAAAATGTAAACTGTGATATGAGTGTTATGATATAATCTTCACAGCAAGACCACTAACATGCTGACTTTGAAATCCTGTTGTTGTGTGGTGGTTTTGGAATTCGAAGTAGGAAGACGGTTAATGTATTTGTGATGAATATAAGTTCTTAAGAAATTAAAAGGGTATTCATGATCTAAACAACATTGAAAAAAAATTTTATATTATTGTATTTATCTATTTTGTGGGTAGTTAAGTTATCATTTCTAAATAAAAAATTCAAAATGATATTTCTGTAAATTGATATATGCAAGTTACTATTCCATACAGGAATTTTAATTATATGGAACTTAAACGAATCTCTTTTGTCAAAAATGTTACTGACTACATTATTGTTAATAAGATGCAAGTCTAAATCCAAGAATTCCACCCTATTAGAGTTGAAGTTAGTTATATATATATATCATGTTTTGGAGAAATTCTTGGATTGACAGGAGAAATGCAATGGGCAGTCGTTTGTCCTATTATATTTTATTTCAATATTCAGTAAAGAAGTCTGCACTCCAAGCCATGACAAAAACGAGAGCTCTTTCAGCGTTGATCAGCAACGAATGAGTCCTTAGGTCACGTGTCTTCTTTAAGTACGGCGAAAGTAGAAGTTAAAGTTCCTATGTGGGAGGTGGGTTGAGTTGTCCTGGTAGGAAGTTTACCCCAACTGACACTTGCGGGGCTGGGGATTCATCATTTATATATGTATATATATATATATATATATATATATATATATATATATATATATATATATATATATATATATATATATATATATATATGTATATATATGGAGGATTTTCCATTAAGGGCACTAGCGATGCAGTCATTAGTGAGTTAACAAGAAAAGAGTGAAATATTTAGGGAGCGAGGACTCGACGTGCCTCAACGTGCAAGTCAGAGATCCACTGCTACTGAAACAGAACGAGTAACTGGGAAATGACCGTGAAGAGACCATCTGTCCGATACTAGAAAAGGAAAAGTGACGCGGAGGCCACTCTCCACCTGAACTCCACTATGCACTGTTGAGCGAGAACTATACTAGGAATTTAAGAATTGAGCTGCCATCGCTGAGTGCAAGAAATGTTTGTCTGAACGTGATTCAATTCATCTTCATGTGTTCGTATATTAGTGTGTTTTTCTTCCTTTCTCATTAAATATGATGAATGTGGTGGATTCCTTTATAGTTATGAGAATACACATATTTTCCCTAATATTTAAATATTTTCCTTATGAATACATATATTATTTCTTATATTTTAAAATCAGGGTTACTTAGAATTAATGACCTCCTAGGTCTCAGAGAGCTGAAGTAAAAAATTAAGATTGATACAGAAAAATAGAACTTTGTTAAAGAATACAGAAAAGTTTCATTTAAATATTTTATAGGATTTCTATTCATGAACCCTTGGTCACATGACTTACATGAATGCCTTAGTCCAATGCTTGCCACACTCTACTCAACATGGTACTGTCAACGTTGGCAGCACGCATTATCCTTTCATGCAGTCCAGCTACATCACGCGGCAAAGGAGGTATAAAAACTTTGGTCTTAGTGCGAAGACCGAGTTTTCGGATGACACGAAGAGGATAACATGTGTTGTCAATAACGTTGATAAGACTGTTCCCGCTTGTCAACACCAGAACTAACTTTTTGCTAACTTCGCATTACTGTAAGCGCATGCGCAGATATTTTTGTTCCTAAGAAAATTAACTAGCTGTTGTAAGATCACTTGTTTTCGGCCATGTAGTATGTAGCTGCTTTTGTTCGCGTTATTAAAAAAAATATTTAAAAATGAAGCAGAGCGTAATGCTTGAATACTTACTAGATTAGAATTAGAATAATTTAGATGGATAAATTAGATTTATTTGAAATGAATCACACCGATGCTGAACTAGAGTTTAGAAAATTTGAAATTAGAACGAACCCTTGACCACACCCTGTTTTTGTTTCATGGTGCATACGGACCGGCAAGAGGGAAAGATTAGAAGGAAGAAAATAAAAAAGTAAGAAATACCTTTTATAATCTCTGAATAGAACTTTGATTGCTTTAGATTTGAAGATTTATATTGTGTGTGTGTCATATCTAGTAACTGTATTTTATAAAAAATGGATGACATAAAGAAATTGAAAAAAATTACAGCTGTTACTCGTACAGCAGTAACAAAAGTTATGAATAAATTAGAAAAGGAATTTGATTCGCAATCTATTGATCTTTTACAGGAACATTTTGATTATTTAAATGAACATTTAAAACAATTAAGAGAATTAGATAATAAGATCCAAAATATTATTCAAGTAGAAGATGAATTCGATGCAGAAATACAATCTGCATTCGGATATAATGAGAAAATTTCTGTGTTGTGTTCTAAAATTAAAATTAAAATTAAAACTCTAACCAAAAGTGATCCTAGTGTATCATCACAAGCAACAGTGAATGTTCAAAATGATTCTTTTAACAATTCGATTAATGGATCTTCTGTAATCTCTAACAAAAATGTTAATTCTGTTCGTCTACCCAAATTACAAATAGATAAATATTTCGGCGATCCATGTTTATGGTTAGAATTCTGGAATAAATTCCAAAACTCTATAGACAAAAATGAAACATTGACAAAAGTAGATAAATTTTCGTATTTAAAATCATTATTAGGAGGAGCGGCCGGTAATGTAGTAAACGGTTTTGCATTATCTGATGATAATTATGACAATGCTTTGATATTATTAAAGGAAAGATACGGAAGGGAAGGAATCGTGGTTAATGCACACATGTCGAAACTGTTGAATCTTTATCCTGTAAAGGATTCAAATAACTTGATTGCATTAAGAAAGTTAAACGATATTTGTAAAATTCAAATTAGAAGTCTAGAGTCACTTAACGTAACATCTGGAATGTACAGTCATTTACTGCAGCCGATTCTTCTTAAATTACTACCAGAAGATCTAGTCTTAGATTTTAACAGAAAACAATTAGGAAAAAAAAGAGGAAAGTACATTCGATGTAATGGAATTGTTGCAATTTCTAAAAATAGAAATCGAATGCCGTGAATCAGCAAATCTGCTAAGCGGCTGGAAGGGGGAAAGGAAAAAAATTATCCCTCATAATTCTAAACACATGCAAATCGTGTCAGGCGATAATCAAAACATTTCGCGCAGTAGACAGAACAAAAATCATATTCCACTGAACAGTAATTCATCGAGAACCTTTGAGTATTTCACGCCAGTCATAGAAAAAAAATGTATTTACTGCGATAGCGATAAACATGGTTCTGAATTGTGTGATGATTTAAGCGTAGATGAAAAGAAAGATTTTGAGAAAGCAAGGACGTTGTTTTTTATGCTTAGAAAAAAATCATAGAATTAGAGACTGTAAGAAAAAAGAAATGTGTAAATGTAATAAGAAACATAATCAATCACTTTGTTTTCAATCAGTTAGAAAAACCCGTGACCTTGATGTTGAGAATAACGTAGTGTCTGCAGTTTCCCACTGTAACTATAATATTAAGAATAAAGAACCAGAAGTAAAAAACGCTGAATGTTCCGTACTTTTGCAAACGTGCACTTCATGCGTTCGTTCCCCTCTTGATGATAAACTTGAAACAATTCGCCTCTTGTTAGACAACGGTAGTATGAGAAGCTTCATTACTCGAGAAATTTCTCGACAGCTTAAACTTCCTGTTGTTAGGAAAGAAACTTTATCTATATATTCGTTCGGTGCTAAACAAGCAACCGAAAAAACATATAATGTAGTAAAAGTAATAATTGAGAATCGTGACGAACCGACTTTAAACATAGAAATTGAAGCGTTGGAAACTGATCAAATAACTGCAACTAACATACCCGTACCTAGTAATAATATTTCAAAGATAAATAAACAATTGAAAGGATTAAAGCTTGCTGATTGTTATGAATTTAGGAATAACAAGATAGTTATTTTAGTGGGTGCTGATTACTATTATGACGTCGTATTAAATAGAATTAAAAGGTTAAATGATAAACTAGTAGCTACCGAAACTTTGTTCGGTTGGTGTATCCTAGGCAAAACTGAGATGACAAACACAATCCTGGGAATGAAAATAGTCGTTGAAGAAAAATTAATTTCAGATGATTTAACTAAATTTTGGGAATTAGAAAACTTAGGCATTGAGGCTAACGTTACAGAGAATATTAGTGATGATGTAACCCTGAAAGAGTTTGAATCTGGAATTTCATTTTCCGACAACAGATATAGCGTTAGGCTCCCTTGGAAACCGGGAATGAAAGAACAGTTGCAAGATAACCGTACGGTTGCCCTTAAAAGATTCAGGGGAATACAATCAAAATTTCTTAATGACCCTTTTATTTTTAATGAATATAGATCTGTATTAGAAGAACATAAATCTGAAAATATAATTGAGAGTGTGACGAATGAATTAAAGGAAGATAAAACAATATTTTATTTGCCACATACGGCAGTTATCCACGAAGATAAAACAACGAGTAAATTGCGTATAGTTTTTGATGCGTCTTCCCATGCCAAAGGACAACTCTCCTTAAATGACTGTTTACATATTGGTCCCTATCTAAATCCTGATATTTTTCTTCTTTTAGTAAAATTTAGAGAAAACCGCGTAACTTTCACCGCGGACATAAAGCAAGCCTTCCTTCAGATTCAACTTGATGAAGAATACAGGGATGTCACCAGATTTCTTTGGAATGAAAATCCCGATGGCCCTGAAGAACTCATTCAAAGCTACCGGATGACTCGCGTGTTGTTCGGAGTAAGTTCCAGCCCGTTTTTACTTGCTGCAACGATCAAGCATCACCTGAAAAGGTATGCAGAAAAATTTCCTGAAACTTGTGAAATGTTGAATAATTCTTTATATGTAGATGATCTAGTTAGTGGTAGAGAGAATGTAGAACAAGCTTTTTAAACAAGTTTAGAAAGTGTCGATATTTTTAAAGGTGCAAGTATGATTTTAAGAAAGTGGCAAACTAATTCACCAGAGTTGCGTGATCGTTGGAAAGAAATTGGTATGGACATCGGCCAATTAGTTGAATCTAAAACTCAAACTTTGGCTCCTTCTAAAATTCTAGGAGTTGCATGGAATCCCGATCAAGACACTTTTTACTTTGACACTGGAGGTATAATAAAATTTTTTAAAAAACGAACGAATACCAAACGATGCTTGTTGCAAGCTGTAGGTCGTATTTTCGATCCTGTTGGTTTTCTTAGTCCTTTTATAATTAGATTAACGATTTTAATACAAGAACTGTGGTGCTTGGGTTTGGATTGGGACGAGTTCTTTCCAAAGAACTTAGAATCTAGTTGGAATGAATGGTGCGAAGAAGTTCCGGAATTAAATACTTTCAGCATACCCCGCTACTATTTAGGTTATGCCCTTCAAAACGAAATAGATAACATTCAGATACATTGTTTTTCAGACTCCTCTAAGAAAGCTTATGGTACAGTAGTTTACCTCCGAATAGCATTAAAGAATGGGAAAACTTTTACCAATTTTGTAGTATCGAAGTGTAGGGTGGCCCCATTAAAAACAATTTCGTTACCCAGACTAGAGCTAATGGGCGCTCTACTTTCAGCCAGATTGAGTTATAAAATTTCCAAAACTATTAACTATATAACATCTCGTTACTTCTGAACTGATTCATCTATTACTTATTTTTGGATCAAGGGATCGGCTGCTAGATTTAAACCATTTGTAAAAAACAGAATCCAAGAGATTCAAAAATATACTGATTCCATAGAATGGCGTCATTGCCCTGGGAAAGATAATCCCGCTGATTTGTTGTCTAGAGGTATGTCTGCATCCGAGTTACGAAGCAGTGAATTATGGTGGCATGAACCCCCTTGGTTAATACAGAATGAGGGTTCCTGGCCAAAAGCTTTGGATTTCTCAAAGGAGATAGACATTGAGCAAATAGGAATATATGAGCTTCGCAAAGAAACTATGGTAAACTCAACGACTATAGAATCCCCTCCCGATAATAATTTAATCAAAAGATATTCTTCATTTGATACATTAATTATAACGACTGCAAGGTGTTTACGATTCGTCAATAATTCCAAAATTAATATTTCTGAAAGAAAAAAGGATTATTTGAATACAACCGAGAACTGCGAAATGCTGCAGAAGTGTTGGTAAAATCTGTACAGCAATCTGAATTTAAATCCGAAATAAAGTGTTTACAGTTAAAACATCAAATTCCAAAAAACAGTAAGATTTTATCATTAAACCCATTCCTGGATAAGGATGGACTGTTACGTGTTGGTGGAAGATTAAAATTTTCAAACCTTTCAGATTATCAGAAACATCAACTGATCTTGCCAAAGACACACCATTTAACAGAATTAATTATAAACCATTTCCATAAAATATCTCTACATTCAGGTACTCAAACTACACTTTTTCTGATCCGCTAATATTATTGGATACCTTCTGGTCAAAACCGTGTGAGACGTGTAATAAACAGATGTTTGACTTGTTTTAAAACAAGAATCAGGACTGTTAACCAAATGATGGGCGACCTGCCCAAAGATCGAGTTGTACCATCTCGACCGTTTGAAAAGGTCGGGCTAGACTTTGCAGGACCAATAATTACAAAACCTAACCTAAAAAGATCTAGAGTAACTTTAAAATCCTATATTGCAATTTTCATATGTTTTTGTACCAAGGCTACTCATTTTGAAGTAGTGTCTGATTTAACTATGGACAGTTTCTTAGCTAGTCTTAGAAGATTCGTAGCCAGACGATCAAAACCAGCAACAATTTGGAGTGACAACGCTACAAATTTTAAAGGCGCTAAAAATGTCTTAGATTCCCTATTAAAAATATGTCAATCTGATCCTGTACAAAAATATAGTGCCAAAGAAGGTATAGAGTGGAAATTCATACCTCCGGCCTCACCTCATTTCGGTGGACTATGGGAAGCTAATATTAAATCAATGAAAAAAATTATATTAAAAGTGACTAAATCAACTGTTTTAACCTTTGAAGAGCTCACTACCCTTGTGGCGCAGATCGAAGCTGTTTTAAATTCACGACCATTGTGTCCTCTTTCTGCTGATCCAGCCGATCTTCAACCTCTGACACCTGGTCATTTTTTGGTGGGAGCTCCACTTTTGGGGATACCAGAACCTAGTGAATTGTTAACTAACATCTCTTTATCTTCCAGATGGTTCTTAATTCAGTCTCTTAAGAATAGGTTTTGGAAACTATGGAGCAAGGAATACCTGGGAGAACTTCAGGCCCAAAAGAAATGGAGGCTGCCTCTATCCAATCTGAAGCTTGGTCAACTTGTGATGTTAAAGGAGCCTAGCAAGATTCCGATGGAATGGACCTTGGGTCGCATAGAAGGAATTCATCATGGATCCGATGGTTTAGTCAGAGTCATCCGCATCAGAACGTCCAGAGGCGTTTTCACCCGAACTGCTGCAAGTGTCTGCCCACTTCCATTCGAAGATGTTGGACCACCGTCCAACGGGGGGCGGGATGTTGCCGCTTGTCAACACCAGAACTAACTTTTTGCTAACTTCGCATTACTGTAAGCGCATGCGCAGATATTTTTGTTCCTAAGAAAATTAACTAGCTGTTGTAAGATCACTTGTTTTCGGCCATGTAGTATGTAGCTGCTTTTGTTCGCGTTATTAAAAAAAATATTTAAAAATGAAGCAGAGCGTAATGCTTGAATACTTACTAGATTAGAATTAGAATAATTTAGATGGATAAATTAGATTCATTCGAAATGAACCACACCGATGCAGAACTAGAGTTTAGAAAATTTGAAATTAGAACGAACCCTTGACCACACCCTGTTTTTGTTTCAAAGACTATATTGAGAACAATGGCGCAAGAACTGAACTACTGCATTGTCGTATGCCGGGTGACCTAGGGTTCATATATAGAACACCATTAGAATATATGAATAAACTTGAATTTTTTGTGTATTCATTTATTTATTTATTTATTTATTTTGCTTTATTCGTTTTAGTTGATTTACAACAAATCTCCGAAACCATAGATGGACTTATGAATAACTCTGTATTTCCCATTCACAACCGTCAACACAAGGTATTAAATTTGAAAAAAGTAGTGAGAGAATTCTCATTTTATTTTCATTAAGTCCAAAATACAAAGAAAAATACAACAAAATTGTCAAAACGTATTCTGAGTTGGTAGATAGTAAAACAAGTAAAAACATTTTGTTCAATGGGCAAACTTGATCTGATGTTCAGTTTCTTGAACTGTTAGTTTGCAATTCTAATTCTGAAATATTCAATTGTATAATGTTAAATTCAAATTTGATTAAGTGTTAGAGGATATAGGAATCCACGAAGAACTAAATTTATATATCATTGTCTTTAATGTCAATGATATACAACTTTAGTGATTCATTGGAATCCTTCATTCAATAACACTTAACGCGATTTAACGTTAACATTATACAGTTGATTATTGTAAAATGTTAATAACTAGCTAAATAAGTTATATAACAATGAAAACTGGTCTTTAAAGTCAAGTTTAACAGAAAATTTAATAAAGTATTGAATTTCGCTTTTTTATATCCTATTTGAAATTGTATCGTATATAAAGGGTCTTTTTTTAGAGGTATAGAACTTTAAATTGCAATAAAACAACGATGTATTATTCGATTGGAATGAATTTTTTTATTCGAAAGATAATCTTGTGGCATTACATTTTAAAAATGATTTCTGGCATATGACTGCCACGGCTGGCTCGGATGTAGTCCAATCTGGACGTCCAATTTTCGATGACTTTTTCCAACATTTGTGGCCGTATATTGGCAATAACACGGCGAATGTTGTCTTCTAAATGGTCAAGCGTTTGTGGCTTATCCGCATAGACCAATGACTTTACATAGCCCCACAAAAAATAGTCTAGCGGTGTTAAATCACAAGATCTTGGAGGCCAATTCACAGGTCCAAAACGTGAAATTAGGTGGTCACCAAACGTGTCTTTCAATAAATCGATTGTGGCACGAGCTGTGTGACATGTTGCGCCGTCTTGTTGGAACCACAGCTCCTGGTTATTATGATTGTTTAATTCAGGAATGAAAAAGCTAGTAATCATGGCTCTATACCGATCACCATTGACTGTAACGTTGTGGCCTTCATCGTTTTTGAAAAAGTACGGACCAATGATTCCACCAGTCCATAAAGCGCACCAAACAGTCAGTTTTTCTGGATATAACGGTATTTCGACATACACTTGTGGATTAGCTTCACTCCAAATGCGGCAGTTTTGTTTGTTGACGTAGCCATTCAAACAGAAGTGCACTTCATAGCTAAACAAAATTCGCTTATGAAAATCGGAAACAACGGCAATCTCGTTTTGGGCCCATTCGACGAATCTACGCCTTGCTTGATGATCGTTTTGATGAATTGCCAAACCAAACTGAGAATAAATCACTTGACAACTGTTAAATCGGTCGCCATCTTGGAAAGTAATGCCAACTTAAACTTCTATACCTGGAGAAAAAACACTCTTTATATATTTTTACGGATTTTGTGTAAACAACTTATTTCTGGATGTGTAATAAGTTTATATTACTCTATGTTGTATTTTTTTTACGTTAAAATTGTAATATTCGCAAATAACGCCTTTCCTTACATTATAATGGCAAAATTCTAGACGATAGAGCCAAATCGGCCGCATTTTTGGCGATAATGTTGGTGACCTTGCAACCATTTTGGCGACAATTTTGGCAACTTGGTGACCATGTTGGCAAGTTCATATGGATTCCTCTGGAAATTAGAGGAGAAATTCACTAATATCACGATCTATGAAGGAAGCAGGGGTTTTTTTTCTAAATATCCACGAAGCCTATAAATAGGAAGTAACTCTCAAAACTGAGTTAGCATTATTTTGACTAGAGATTGGTTTTTTCATTGACCGAGAAGAATCTGTCATCGATTAATTCGGCTGTTGAGTTGACCGAGGAAGTGCATGTGAATAATCTCTAACGCACTTGTATTTTAGACACTGATAGTTGTGTCTGAGAGCTGTAGAAGGTGTGTAGATCTTCTGATATTTATTCTGCAAATTTTACCGTGAGTCTTGTATTTCAAGGATTGTTTTTCGAAAATAAATTTCCATCGCTCCTGAAGAATTGCCCTGCCTCTCTTTGCGACATATTTTCATAACATTCTTGAACCTCAATCAACGTTACAATATCAAAAAGGAAAATATTTTATCCCTCTTTCATTAATCCTTATTTGACTTAACTATATATCAAGTTAACTATATTAAATATAAAGGTTAACTGTATACCCCATGGGTTTCCAAAGTTTTCACATAGGCCCTGCGGCACCACATTGTTTTTCAAACAAATTCACCTTTCTCTTATAATTAAACATATCTTATGAATTAGGTAAGGCTCCATGCAAAAAAAAAGTTCTTTCTAACAAGACGCCTCGGGTCGAAAAAATTTGAGAGTCACTGGTTTACCCTTATGAATTATTGATTGTTAGCAGAGCATAAAGTATGTTGTTGAAAAGGATTAAATTAACTCAATATATATAATTTAACAATATAAAAAAATATATTCAAGAACAACGTCTTTGTTCCATTGATTAATTAGTGCGCTGAGTTTCTTAAGACATTAACCTATGCAGATACTCGAGTAATAGTATTTTCCTCCCTTTACAATTGAATTTTATAATGCAGATATGAGGTGTATTATATTAAATTTGACGATATGTATTAGTAAAAGTCCTATCTGCATCGTGTATTAAGAATGTGTACTACACATAAAGTATTTCACTTTTAATTTAAAAAATATGAAATATTTGTTTATTTAGTTTCTGTCTAAATACGTTTTATAGTTAGTTTTCTCAAAAGTAGATTTCTTGTGAACTACACTTTTCTTTATTTTGAAATTTGGATTTATATAGTTAACGTAAAAACTAACATATGAATGAATGGGAAAAGTCTTTTAATTTCAAAACCCAACCAAGAAATTAAAAGAATAATTGCTAAAGCAATTATTTTTTTAATTTCTTGGTTGGTTAGGTTCTCGTAATTCAAATAATCACTTTTGATGTAGTAAATGTTTTGATAGTCTCTAAGAAAAGAAAGAAAAATTGAAAAAAAAATCCAAAATAATAAAGTTCAGTCTTCTCACGAAAAAAAAAAAAGAATTACCAAGATAATCTGGATTAAATAGCCTTATTTTACATTATTCCCACATGCATACTAAAACATCTTTAATTTGCATGTGAAATGTATGCCAAGAACAAAAGAGACTCTTAAAAATTAAGGCATGTAGGGTTTTACAACTTTTGCGTGTTAGTCCGGCAATAAACAGAAATTAAAGCTTGTATTATTTCTTTGTTGTACTATTTTAACAATGTCTGAAATTAAACAATGTTTTTTGTGCAATTTTAACAACGTTTAAAAATAAACAATGTTCTATGCACTATTTTCACAACACTTAAAAGTAAACAATGTTCCATGTATTATTTTAACAATGCTTGAAAGTAAACAATGTTTGAAAAAATTAATTGTCTACATACTATTTTAACAATATTTGACGATAAAAAATGCTCTAGGTACTATTTAAACAATGTTTGAAAAAATTAATTTTCTACATACTATTTTAACAATATTTGACGATAAAAAATGCTCTATGTACTATTGTAACCAGGTTTGAAAGTAAACAACGTTCGATATACCATTTTAACAATATTTAGATGCTTACACACAATGATCTATACACTATTTTAACGAAGTGGGGGGATGTATACAATATGCTGTGTATTATTTTAGCAATGTTTAAAACTAAACAATATTCCGTACTTTGTTGTTGTTGCTTATCCTCTTTACAAATCTGACACAAGTCAGATCAACTCCATTAGGTTGTTGACCGTCAAAAAGTCAATGACTAGATGTGGAACAGATGTTAAGTCCTCCTTGGAAAGTCCGACGGAATTCAGAATGTGCTCCGGAGAGGTTGGATAATCACAGAATTTTTTGCAAGTGGGAGGGATTTTTCTTCCGTCCACCTTAAGCATATGGCCTTGGAAATTATCAGTTCTATTTCTAAAGACGCAGTGCAAGTCTGTACTGATGGTAGTCGAAAAGAAAACCGCACTGGAAGCGGTATTTATATTAGAACCCCGTATTTTGTAAATATCTGAATTAATGCTCCCGTTTTCCACACTCTTAGAATTCGTGAACTTAATGGAACTTGTTTTTTCTCCACAAACCAAGTTTAATGTATCGATTTAAATGCAATTCACAGCACCTGAATTTTTTTTCTTTCCAAATATTCAAAAAAAATTGCAGTGTTTCTTAAAAGTCTAAAACTTTACAAGCGAATCATTAAAAAAATATAATTATATTTTCAGAAATCAGAGAAAAATCTTATAACAGTAGAATATTTTTTTATTTTTATTTTATTTTTTTCGTCTTTCGGGTCCTCTTTATTGCATTTTAATCTTTGCACGAAAGGGCTAGTTGAATTTCAAAGCATTAACATCACATTCATGAAATCAAAAATGTCGGTAGATAGAATCCCTAACACTGAGTTCGTGTATTTGCCTAAGAGGAGTCGGAACCCTCTGTATCAACAATATTCAATTGGCTACTTTCTTATAATACTGAAATGAGTTGTCAGCTAATTTTGATTTTTTTCATAATTTATAAAATGTTTTATCAAACAGTCAAATTTGACTCATTTTTCACATAAAAAAATGTATAAAAAATAAATTTTTGAATTTTTTTACAAAAAGCTCGTTTCAGTATATATTGTGACGAATCTATACGTAACCTTTTCACTAAACTTCCTAGGCGTCTTTTTGGGGAATATAAATTCGCGTTTATTTCCAATCAACTCCAAAAAGATGACCGGGATATTTAAATTAGATAAGATATTTAAGTCGAGCGTTGCTAGATAGCAAGGAGATGATAGAAGGCTATTGAGCCAGCAACTTTAAACTTATTTTTAGAAGATTAAAAGAGATTAGATTCGTCAAGACGTCGTCCTGCGAGACGTACCAGAAAGCTGATATAAGCCAGCGGTAAATATAATTTACGTACGCTCACAAAATAAGCGTCAGTTTAAGCAACTTAGTTAAAGTTAATGAAAGTTAAGAATTCGAGTACGTGTATTTCTCGAATCTCCTATTTCGCTAAACCTTACTTGAGCTTAATCTTAATTATTAATTAATTGCATTCTTAGTAATTTAATTTAATATAAAGGCAAATCCCTTTAAGTGACGTAACATAATATTATTATATGTTATCAGAGATTTTTTTGAGAAAATTATAATAATAAATAAATACTATTATTATTCAAAATGGTTCTTAGTGGTTCTTTGCCTCAAATTAATCTTGGTGTTCAAGGTGAGACCCAGGGGGGTCACCACAGTGGTGCCCAACGAGTAAATCCCGAGTTTAGAGTCGGATCTAATTTTCGAATAATCCCTGAGCAGTATTTTTCGGGGGTGGAGAATGTGGTAGAATTCTTGGAAAATATAGATAATAACTTAACATATTACGATATACCCACACAAGTCACTTGTGCATATTTAAAGGGTCATCTCACAGGATGGGCACTCAAGTTATCAGAGTTCAACATAGAATGAGAACATCGACCGGAGGTCCAAAACGTTGTCGCGAAAGTTTTGTCTAGGAATCCACTAGGCAATATGGATGGATCACAAATTTCGTGCGCAGCTCTTCGAGCCCTAGCCTTAAACTCCCGATAACAACTCATTCGAGAGCAAAGGGAAGATCCTGAGTTAGGACACATCTTTCGTTATTTAGAAAACCAAGACGACGGTTCCGTTAATGCGACTGTATGCGAGGGTTAGTCCCAGTATTTTAAATTAATCAACGATCTACTCTTTTATGCGAAATATTCTACAACTCTTGGAGAACTAAGAGTGTATATTCCTAGATCGCTTCGTGAAGCAATAATGAAAGAATTTCATGATCTGCCATTGGCAGGCCATCTAGGAAAGATGAAGACCTATTTAAAATTACGCGACACATGTTATTTTCCGTACATGAGGAAATATATATTTGAATATGTATCAACCTGTGACCGGTGTCAAAAATTTAATTACAAAAACGCGCTACCAGCTAGTCGTTTAATTCCTATAGTATCGAATTACCCCAATAAAATTGTAACGTTAGACCTATTAGGCCCCTACCCCGCATCCCGACCCGAAAGATATAGATTTTAATTAGTAATAACTGATCACTTCACTAAGCGGAGTGAGCTTATTCCTTTACGAAAAGCTTCGGCACAGGCCATAGTTAACGCCCTTTTTGAAAATTATATTTTACGTTACGGAGCTCCGATTTCTTTAATTAGTGATAACTTCCCCCAATTTATATCAGAGGTATTTGAACATCTAAGTCACAGGTTGGACATAAAACATATGAAAACGGTAACATACAGGCAATTTAACGGAACAGGTGAATTTAACGGAAAGAGTTAATCGCAATTTAGTCCAGATGATTGCCTGTTTTGTAGAAGAAAATCCCGAAAACTGGGACCGGATTTCTGGATTACTTCATGAGTTCGCATTCGCGCTGCGCACTTCAGTGAACGAGACAATAAATAAAACTCCGGCTGAGTTATTCTTAGGTAGAAAAATTATAACACCTTTTAGTAAATTAATAAATGTCACAGAGGGTGCTGAATATGAAGGAAGAAACATTGAGAAATTATTCGATGAAGTAAGGCAGAATATGCGGAAACAACACAAAAATTGGGAAAATATTATAATCGGAAAAGGAGGGAAGTTAGCATCAAAGTAAATGATTTGATGTTGGTACAAACTCATTTTATAAGTGCTGCGGATAGGAGAGTTGTTGGAAAGTTTATGCCTAAATTTTAAGGGCCATATAGAGTGTTGGAGGTCAGGAATAACAATTTAATTATTTGGAAGAAGGGTAAAAGGGTAACAGTTAATATCGACCAGGTGCGAGTGTACCGTCCACGACAATCCGACATGATTAGTTCGGACAGTCATGTTGAGACACTATATGAACGACAGAGGTCGAGTAATAGGTCAAGTAGATCGCAACCAGGAAAATTCAAAGGATCTAGGAAAACCTCGAGTGAGGAAAGTAACGGTCGTAAATCAAATAAGGGTAATGCCGGATGGGATGATCCGAGATTGAAACGTAAAGTAGGGTCAAACGGATCAAGGGACAGGGAGGATTTAAAGAGGTTCAAAATTTGCAGAAAAGGTTCTCTGCAAGGGTCCGAACATAGGGACAAAAAAAGACCAATCCCCGAACCAAAACAGGGGATAAAAAGAGCAATTTCGTCCTCGGTTTCATCTCCAAATTATAAATATAGAAGACCTAATAACCCCTCTCAGGGATCACAGTCCATTGCAGGTCCCTCACATCTAAGAAATGCCACGCATGGCAAGCCACCTACAGAAGGGAGCAAACATGACATGACCGGACAATACGACAAGGCCCGGGAGACCTGAACTACGAGAGGAACCAATAGGGCAGCTGAGAGGAGACCAGTCCGCTCTAAACAAGCGACAGCAGTGAGACCTTGTCCATACTACCTTCGCAGCCGTGTAAAGCAGCCCGAAGGAGATCCAGAGGATCGGAGAAGGATAGGAATTGAAAGTATCCCACAAAACAACATCAGGAGAAGGAGCCTCAGTATGGAAGCCTTAGACGGAGATCCAGTGGATAGGAGCGAATAAAGGACAAAGAAAAAAATAACAGGCTGTATCGTTTCTTTCTTTTCTTCTTTCGAACAAGTAGTCGGAAGAATTATTGCAATGAAGCAAGTCACGGGAGGATTTTTTTAATTTAAGAAGCCAAGCAAAAGTGGACACTACAATGAGTGTGTTTTTTCTTGATGAGAAAAATCAGCTTTTTTATTAATTTTTTTGTATAAATATGGAGAAAACATTTGTAAGAATGCATTTGTTTACTTCTATGTATGACTTCGCTAAGGCGCGACAATTTCTTTGGTTGTTTGTTTTATTATTTTCTGAAAAATGTTTGAAATTGAATATATATATTTTATATATATATATATATATATATATATATATATATATATATGTATATTTTATCTCACATCTGGTGACTGGGGACGCGGCGTAATTAGGTAGAGCTAACATTTAATACTAACAAGCGCAGCATGTATGGAATGGGAATGTTAAGGAACTAGATGCTTCAATTGATGTATATGAAAATGTTATGTAAAAAGGAAGGAATCTGTATATACTAAGGATGTTTGTTTTTTCACAAAAAGAAATTCTCATTTCAGGGTAGCTGATCCTGAGCATTGTATAGTGAACAAATAATCAAGATGCAAGTCCAAATATGTTTGTATAATATTTAAGTATATTTATAAGTAGTTAAGTAAACCACACAGGCAGGTTTTTTACCATTTCGGTGATTTTTCCCTCGCCTCATAGCCAAATTGGCGTGGTGTACGGAAATTTAATTCTGTAAATGTTACGTCCTTTAAAGTGTAGTTTTAGGTCGTCATTTTTTGTTCCTTTCCCTTAAAGAAGGAGATATTTTATAGTTTCCGATTGGTCGATACAGAGTGTTTTTTTCCAGGTATAGAAGTTTAAGTTGGCATTACTTTCCAAGATGGCGACCGATTTAACAGCTGTCAAGTGATTTATTTTCAGTTTGGTTTGGCAATTCATCATGAATAGACTCACGCCTGAACAACGCTTTCAAATTGTGAAATTTTATTTCGAAATAATGGTTGATTTTCATAAGCTAATTTTGTTTAGCGATGAAGCGCACTTCTGGTTGAATGGCTACGTCAACAAACAAAACTGCCGCATTTGGAGTGAAGCTAATCCACAAGTGTATGTCGAAACACTGTTACCTCCCGAAAAACTGACTGTTTGGTGGGCTTTATGGGCTGGTGGAATCCTTCTTCAAAAACGATGAAGGCCACAGCGTTACAGTCAATGGTGATCGGTATAGAGCCATGATTACTAACTTTTTCATTCCTGAATTGAACAATTATGATGTCCAGGAGCTATGGTTCCAACAAGACGGCGCAACATGTCACACAGCTCGTGCCACAATCGATTTATTAAAAGACACGTTTGGTGACCACCTAATTTCACGTTTTGGACCTGTGAATTGGCCTCCAAGATCTTGTGATTTAACACCGCTAGACTATTTTCTGTGGGGCTATGTAAAGTCATTGGTCTATGCGGATAAGCCACAAACGCTTGATCATTTGGAAGACAACATTCGCCGTGTTATTGCCGATATACGGCCACAAATGTTGGAAAAAGTCATCGAAAATTGACGTCCAGATTGACTACATCCGAGCCAGCCATGCCAGTCCTATGCCAGAAATCATATTTAAAATGTAATGCCACAAGATTATCTTTCGAATCAAAAACATTCATGTCAATCGAATAATACATCGTTGTTTTATTGCAATTTAAAGTTCTATGCCTCTCAAAAAAAAACACCCTTTATATATTAAAGTCGTCGGGACTATAAATCAAGTCTAGGAATTGGTTACGTAATTTATTTTCAGGCCGTTTGTGATCTTCGAATAAATCGCGCTTTCTTTTTGGAGGTGGGGGGTGACGAATCTGTACGGAACATTTCCACTAAACTTCTTGGGCGTCTATTTGGGGAATATAAATTCCCGTTTATTTCCAATCAACTCCAAAAAGATGACCGGGATATTTAAATTAGATAAGGTATTTAAGTCGAGCGTTGCTAGATAGCAAGGAGATGATAGAAGGCTATTGAGCCAGCAACTTTAAATTTATTTTTAGAAGATTCAAAGAGATTAGATTCGTCGAGATATTGTGCTGCGAGACGTACCAGAAAGCTGATATAAGCCAGTGGTAAATATAATTTACGTACGCTCAAAATAAGCGTCAGTTTAAGCAACTTAGTTAAAGTTAATGAAAGTTAAGAATTCGAGTACGTGTATTTCTCGAATCTCCTATTTCGGAAAACCTTACTTGAGCTTAATCTTAATTATTAATTATTTGCATTCTTAGTAATTTAATTTAATATAAAGGCAAATCCCTTTAAGTGACGTAACATAATATTATTATATGTTATCAGAGATTTTTTTGAGAAAATTATAATAATAAATAAATACTATTATTATTCAAAATGACTCTTAGTAGTTCTTTGCCTCAAATTAATCTTGGTGTTCAAAGTGAGACCCAGGGGGGTCACCACAATATTAGCCATCATTATAAATATGTCATAAAAAATTGTATGCCTGTGAACATTATTTTCCCAGTAAAGGTAAATCGAACATTAAAAACTTACATTTTAAGTTAAATGAACTTTAATGTATAACTTTTTTTTTTATTAAAACATTCCTCCCCATACTCCAAATGATCTACATTTTTTTTAATCTCATGATCCTCTCTCTTCTTTTTAAGTCAGCGTTTTTCAAACTGTGGGGCGCGCCCCACTTGTGGGCGTGACAACTCTACAAGGGGGGCGCGAGCATATTGAAAAATCGAAAACAAAAAAAATTCTGAGTTTATTGAAAGAATACAAACAAAATACATTCTGACATAAAAAAAATAAATGCTCATTTACAATGGTATGTTACACGTAAAAATGTATCAGTGCTACTCAATGTATTTGATAATTAATTTAACAATATTAAGATAAGAACAAGTTTAATAATCGCCAGTGGCCCCATGGGATTGTCATATATTAAATTCTATACAAAAATTAACATTTATCTTGACCGTTTGCATGATTTATAATTAATCCCTTAATTGCCGATTGAAAGTTTTGCGATTTGCTTCCTAATTCCAACCGTTTTCCACGTAGGCATGCGTATGTGATATATTGGAGGCGGGAAGAAACAAAGAAGCAAATAATCTGAAATAAATAAATCCTTCGCAAACATTGTCCAGGTTATTTTATTATATTCCAAAGCGTTCGGAATATTTTTATGGATAGCACTGCACAGAAAAGATTGTATTTCAGAAAAACTTATATATACGTCCGTGGAAATTAACGTTTTGACTGATCGAGGCTCTTATATACGCTTGTGGCACTTAAGAGGTAAAAATAGTATGGTAGTTCTAGCATCAAAGTATAGTATTATTCAATTCAATACATTATTATTGTATGAGGAGGGGGCGGGATGAAAATTATGATTAAATATTGGGTCGCGAATGTTGAAACTTTGAGAAGCACTGTTTTAAGTCATTTTTCTTTCCTAACTTCATTTTTTTTTGTTTTTTTGTAAATCTGAATATTTAGCCTTTAATAGCCTCTGTTTGATGAGGCGCTCCATTACCTGTACCGTGTAATCACCAGGCTTAATATTAAGTTTTCTCATATTAAATTATAAAATCGTTTTATGTGTACACAATGATAATGCTTCTATTTGTGCAAATATTTCTTTCAGTACATGAGACCATATAACGTAGTTTACACTTTCATTGGGATTGTGTGAACCTCCATGTAAGCACTTTTTTAGCAATTCTAAATTAAATGTTTTGATTTCCATCATTCATTCAACTTTTAAGCAAAAACAAAATACTTTGTTTACATTTTTTGCCATTTAAACGGGTGTGTCCCAGTTTCAATGATTACTTAAAATATGGTTTTGAGGGCTTCTAATTACCCTAGTGGTTAAAGTAAGGCATTTTTAGGGAGGTTAAAATCTATACAATTTGAAAATGTAAAAATCTCAAAATTGTCATATTTAAAAAATATTTAAGAACATAAAATGGTTCACATTGTGATGAAGTCATGAAATGAATATTTTTCAAAGTGAATGTTTCAAATCAGAAGCTATTTGTTCCAAATAGTTATTATTCAATATGTCAGATCATGCTTCTCTTCTTATATAAAGGAGAAAAACAACTCAATCATCATGATATCTCCTGAACTATCAATTCCAACAAACTGGAAACATAGAAAGCATGTTTCTTGTGTTGAACTGAAAAACTAAGAACGGGTTTTGAAGAAAAGCGAGGGATTGAGAAGTGTTATAGACAAATATTCTTTGCTTTGAACTATTAGATCTACAGACTTAAAATTTCGCAAGCATGTTTATTTAGTTGAACGGCTAAAAATGAGCTTTTTGAAAATTAACTTAGGTCCACTGGGATACAAAAGCGCAAAGAAAAACAAACTTCCGTTCTTGAAATTCAAGTCCTGCCCTTTTAAAATAAGTAAAGAGGACTATAAATGA
This sequence comes from Trichonephila clavipes, assembly GCA_019973935.1. NCBI lineage: Eukaryota > Metazoa > Arthropoda > Arachnida > Araneae > Nephilidae > Trichonephila > Trichonephila clavipes. The sequence continues at coordinate 279,196 of BMAU01018853.1, forward strand.
GAGATGTTGATCTTTACAATCGAATGCTTAATAATGAAATATTCAGCATAGTGGGCTCGTAACAGCTAATCTATATACACTCATGGACAAAAAAATTAGCGCACCAAGAAGGAGTCGTCAAAATGAAACAAAATTTTACATACGTAAAGACTTCTTTGATGTAAGTAAGTGATTAGAAAATCAAAAAAGGATCCTTTATTTCAGAGAAAAAGACAAAAGAACGGAGGAGTTAATAACCTGTTGAGCCCCCTCCAGTGCTAATGCACGATGCGATACGATCGGGTATTGAAGTATACACGCTCTGTATGATGTCTTGGGACATTTCGCTCCATATTTGCTATAACCTTGCATCTAGTTCATTCAAACTCGTAGGATGCCTAACTCACCGTCCCAAATGATACCAGATATGCTCGATTGGAGATAAATTCGGGGATCGCGCAAGCCAAGGAAGGGTAGTAATGGTGCGGAGACAGTTTTGTGACACCTTTACCGTGAGAGGCCGAGCATTATCTTGTTCAAAAATGGCTCCTGGCAGCCGTTAAATGAGTGGAAACACATGTGGTTGCAGTATGTCATGCATATACCACTGGGCTGTCATGGTGCTCGAATCAATGCTAGGAATGACCGTGAATTGTAGGCAAAAGCACCCCATACCCCAACACCAGCTGTGGGAGTGGTGTGTCTCTGTAAAACAAAGGCAGGATTGAGGCGTTCAGCACGGGGTATCCACATACAAACAAGATTGCCTTCACTGCTGAGATTGAATCTGAATTCGTTGCGAACGACGACCTGGTTCCATTCCGCTCCAGTCCAGTTTCTTTGTGCGTGGCACCACTCTAAACGGAGGCGTCGACAAGTGGGCGTCAAGGGCAGCTCATGTAATGGGCGCCGCGATCCCAAATGTCCTTCAGCCAGGCGCCTTCGTAGGTTTCGAGGAGACCCAGGGGCCCCTAGTGAAAGTGCTACCATTGCCTGGATTGCGACCGATGAAGCAGTTGGCTGTACTCTTGAATTTCTTACGCTATGGCGGTCTTCTCGACGACTGGTCTGTCTAGGGCTTTCTGAGCCTGGTCTTCGTGTAAATGACATCTCTCGGATCCACTGGTCCCAACACCTCCTCACAACACAATCAGAGTGACCTAAATGACGAGCTACTCGGGTGGCTGACCACCCAGCTTCGATCATGTCGATGATTCCCCTTCCCCCTCAAACTGCGACAACTGCTCATATTGTCTTCGAAAATGACGTAATGGCTTGTCTACCTGAGCTTTTCCTTTGTAAACGATTCTGCACACTCAAACAAGCTTTGGCTACCTCTTTTATACTCCACTGAGAACGACGTTAAATGCCCTTTACATGCTATACGTAATGGGCAGTCACGCTGCATTTCTCATCATTTGAATATCTCCTTGACATGTACCTTCATGCTAAGTTTCGTTACGATCCCGTAATTATTTCTTGGTGCGCTAATTTTTTTGTCCATGAGTGTATATCAAAATTGATATTTGCATACATGACTTCACTTCACTCCAACACTATGAAATTTGGCATGTATTTGTATTTTTGTGTAGGGAAGGGTTTTGTGTTTTCCTTCTTTGTCGCAGCTCCCCTCCAGGTGGCGCTACAGAATATCAACTTCTTCCAGTTCAATGAATCACCGAGTTGCCAAAAAGGAAGCCAACTTGGATTATCGTCAGCATTTCGCTATTTTTCCATTGAATCGCCATTATAATTTAGGGAACGGCGTTGCCTTCGAATATTACAATTTAATTACAATTTATATATATATATATATATATATATATATATATATATATATATATATATATATATATAAATGGAACAAAAAGTAATAGTAACGCATTACACATTCAAATTTTAATTATTTACACCATTTTATACGTTCATTAGACAAAATTTGAAGCAATGTGTTATTTTTGCTGAGCAGAGATCAGGTTTGGTAAGTGTTTTCAAAAATCAACCCACAAGAGAGTTACGGGGCGTTAAAAACTTTAAAAAATCATTTTTATTAACTATTAGAGATCTACATACTAAATATGTGACAAACAGAGCTCTTTTGTTCAGTTGAGATACGCAAAAAGTTTTTTTGTTGTTGTTTAATTTGCAATTTACGTAAAATTAACTCATTAAAAATTTCTTTATTCTTGAATTTGTACATTTTAATTTTTCAATTAACCCATGCGAAGAATAGATATACCAGCTAATTCCATTCTAAAAGTATTAGATTTAATTTGTGTAAAAAGTTATTAAAATTTCTTTTGAATAGTTAAGTGCATAGGAACTATTTCCAAACTGCTCTGTTGTCATCCCACTTGTGAAGTCATTCAAGCGAACACTTCTTACGAAGAATACAAAAAGGGAAAAATATGTTTGAAAAATCAAAAGGAACAATTTTAATTATCCTGTATTGGATAATTCCATGAACACATCACAAGAATCTTAAATGTTTACCTTTTACATTACAGAAATTTTGGAAAGAAACCAGATAATTGTTTTTATTCTTGTATTCCGAAAAGAGGAATGCATTTGGTTTCAAAATAGACCATGTTACGATAAACATTTCAGCCTAATGTCAATGAAAATCATTTAATTGTTTATCCTTTTCATTTAATTCTAATGCACAAATCATGTTCATCGCAAATTCTCTCGGTGAGTTTTCGTGATAATTTTTGAATTCTCATTTCATCGGTGTTCAACAATTTGTATTATTTGTCGTAAGAGTATTGAAAATGTTGGGAATTTTGAAAGTGAATGTTTTGAAATTCAGTTTCCCTTATAATTGTGTATCTACTTTATTTTATTTTATCGCACATATGTTTAACATTTTTAAAAACTCTTTATCTATGCATAACATTTATTTAATCCTAAAATATTTCTGATTACAGAAAATAGTTTTAAAATCCAAGTTATTCTCATTTTTCTTGTTTGGAGAAATAAACTTATTTTTTAAGTCTTATGAACCCGTCGTGATATTGATACTGACGTATTATCTATCCACAAATTCCGTCAAATCAAAAGACGTCGCCAAATGCCATGATATCCTGTCAATGATGAAAAGGTGTCCCCATGCACTTTGGAATACAAAAATAATAGTAACGATGACAGCATGTGGCAACATTTTTTGAAATGAGAACGTTTCTTAATTTGGCGAAATTATTCGACGGTATAATACGTAAGTACCGAAACGGATTGATATATCCTTTGTTCTAAGCCGCTTAAAACTGTTCATGATTAATAAAAGTATATATGATAATACATATTGAAGAATGGTAAGTTTATTTCATATTTTGATAAGGAAAAAATTGAACCATTTTTATTCTTCCTAAATATACATATCATACATCAAAAAGCAAATATTTAAAAGTTGCAAAGCATATTTGAGTATATATTATCGTGAAAACTCAAAATCCTTTAATGTGCTTGGTTAATTCAAGTTTTTACTAAGTTTAATTTAAGTGCGGAATCAATTTTCAGAATTTTAACTAGGTAATGTTTACATTAGTGGTTTCTCTATCGTTAAAGTTTGAAAGTTTGTTTCTATTCGTTTCCTTTCTGCTGAAATTTTGATTGAAACGTTGACTCATTCCAGAACAATTCATTCAAACATTTAGAAACAGAGTGACAGAGATAGTAAATGTGCTCAGTAAAAGACTCCTTTAATTAATTTAAAATAATCCTCCGGAAACAAATTATATGATAAAGTTCCAAAATTACTAATATAATGATTCAAAGTGTTACCAAACTTTAATTTAAGCGTACGTTAAAGTTTCTATCGCTAGTTCAAATACCTTTTTTTAATGAATGCCTAGTAGGTAACGAGCAGATTTTCTAGGTAATTCACAGATTACCTTGGAAATTTGAGAAATGAAACAATTTTCCACACTGTAATGCTGAACTCCTAGTTAAGGTGCAGATTAACTGATTTCTGCACTAACACATATATTCCTAATTTCATACTTCTCAAGTAAATACTTTAAATATGCCTATTTTTTCCAATTTTTTTCTTTTAAAGGGAATCACCTAAAATCAGAGAATGGTTCTTCATCTGATATTACTGTCGATCTGGTAGTATAAGCAACAACAGAGAATAGTTAACGATGAAGATGAGAATCCATTAAAGGGAAAAATAATTATACTTTTTGATAGGAAAAAAATTCTCTTTTATAGAAAAGTTCAGCATGTATGGTATTCATATTATTTTGGGCTTTCTCCGTTATTACATCACAGTTAAATGCTGAAGAAATAGATGTGTATATTGATTCATTCAAAATAATAAATTTTATGAAATAAAACTTTATAAAGGATGGATTTATGTGAAAAGAGGTAATAAATTATCTTATTAAACATCACTTATATCCAATTAAATATACAATAAGTCATATTTATGAATGCTTTATGCATAATTAATAAATAGTTAAAACCTTAGCAGTTCGTTAGCAGAGTAAACTAAAGAAAGCGAACATTATACATATATTTTTGATAAATAAAAAAGGAATCATTAGCAATTATATTTACTATAATTCAATTTATATTTTATGCATGATTTATACTTAATTGAGTTTGAAGGTACTTACGTATTATACCGTCAATCATAATAGCTAAATGTTGTCACCATTACTGTTTTGGAACATGTGCTGGAAGGACTTTCCACTTTTGATTACATATACATAAAATTTGGCATTGTCTTTTGATTTAAAAAAGCTGGTCGATGGTATAGTAAGTAAATATCAGATTGAATCTATTAAATTTATTTCATTTTAATGTTGTTATCAAATATTAACTAGTCATACTTGTTTTTAATTTATATGTAGGAAATCTTTAAGTTTCAGGCTTAAAATATTTAAAAACAAGCTAAGTTTTATTTTTAGCACTTGTAAAAATATTTTATTTACTCTTCAGTTAGCTGCATAGAATAGCTTCCTAATGGGGAAACAGCTTTGAAATTTTGAATTGAGTGTATTTTATATTACCATTATATCTGACCGAGTATCTTATTTCTTCACCACATTACGAGTGAATGAGTTTTTTTTTCTTATGTCACACTATAAGGCAACATGAGAGCTATTGGAGAAAGACCTCATGTTTTTGAATTACGATCAAGTGACAAGGATGGCATTTGAGCAAAAAACCCCTACCTGAACTTCCCCGCCACACCAACAGGAGGGCTTTAGGTCTCAACAGATTTAATCTAGTGATCCCTTGTCACCACTTTGGGAGCGAGCTATTGATCTTGGCAAGTGTGTTTATTTGAACTACCAACATATCAGTCGATAGCTATTCCATGAATGACTTTAACAAGTGCACCCCAACCTCTTTTATCTACACGGACTGGTCAACGTTTGATAATTTTCCCGCGGACAGCTGAGGGGCGGGGGGACGTTGATTATTTTGTAGATAGTTTTAATTTAATACTCTTAATTTTATTGCATTTAAACATGCATTCCTGAAAAACAAATACAGTTATACCATAAAAATGAATGTTAAGTGATTTAACCTCTTGACTAAACATTTTTTTATCTAAAAAGCTTTAAAAAAAGGTAAATTTTTTATTAAGTATAATTAAGTGATGTACTTACTAAAACAAATGTATTAAAGAATTTTATTTTAATTTTAAAGTTTAAAGTTTTTACTCCATATTTTATTTTGAAATTGTGAACACAAAAACTGTCTAATGCTTGCTTTTTGCAAGTACACTTCGCATGCCATGAAGAATTTTTCATGCATTTTAAAAGCATTTCTATGTTCGTACTTTTTCAAACTGTTGAGGGTTTTGTGTATAAGAAGAAGTTTGCGTGTGTCTATGTGTTTTTCTGAAGAATAATCCAAAAGATCAGCAGACAATTCTGAATCTCGATCCTAATTCAATTCATGCTTTATGAAAAAAAAACTCTTTTGTTGTTTATGCTATCCGTAATTTCAAAAGTCTCCGGTCTAAAATTCAAAAGCAGTGCATACAGTACGGCACAAATTATAAGGATCTAAATTCCTGCCTTTATTCAAGAAAAATACCCGTTTTCACCGCATAAAAATGACGAATGAAAAGAATTTCAGTACTGTAGTTGAACTGTATCAATTTTTAAGACACTATAGTACTAAGTAATATCACCATAAGAATTAAAAATAAGCGCAAAATCAAAGAAAAAGAGAAAACATCAGTGCACGTATGGACTTACCGGTTGCGATCAACCTTCAGTAGCTTGTTCGCTGTACGGGCACACAGGTTAATGGTTAACATGGGAAAGAAAGTTATTTCCATAAGAAGCATAAGAAGTCTTACAATCCAATGAGAAGTACACCTCATCAAATAAAATGAAAGTAATATAATGTTCTTTGTACGGCCCAGTATTTTATTTCATCCACGAACCGGTCTGACTGGTTCAAAAAATTAATCCTTATTCGGACCAGATGAAAAGCATTTTAATTCTTGCTCTTTTGTTGTTGGCGACTTGCAGAAGTATGAGTTGCATCACATCAACATATATGTTATTAGGGCTCTTAATTTTTACAAGCAGAAATGTTTCGCCAAATAATTAATGCACCATTTGTTAAATTTTTAAAACTTAATTACTTTCAAATTTGCACATCATTGCACGGCTGAAATTTAGAGCCTCAATAAAAACTTTTTGTATTCTCAGTATAAGGATATCCTTATTTTTATAAACCAATATAATAGAAAACTTTCAAAATTGTATTTTCTTGGATGTGATTCTGGTAGACTACAAACATGACCGTTTTCGATATCCGAGACATAACACGTTATGCAATTTATTACAGACAAATACGCACGCAAAATATTTAACTGTACTCCCAATGCGGTTTTAGTCACGACATCTATTGATTGAGGGCGACAATCTATTCTTTCCTTTATATTTTTTTCCGTCACGTATTTAGATAGGGATTTATTCTCTTTATGTTCTGAAAATGAAATAAAGAAAAGCGCCCTCAATATTCCCAAGCTCCCAAAACAGGTATTCTGTTTCAACAAAAGAAACCTGTATTCTATCAAAACAATTTACAACAATCTATTTATCTTTATTTTTTATTTTCTTTTATTGCATTTATATTTAGTGTTTCATGTAAAATATTTAAGTCGTTTAGTCTCAGAAGACTTCTAGAAAGAGAGCATGCTCAGCACATTCGGGAAAAGAACAGCAGATTTTCTTGCTTCCACTTGATAATGCATTCCTTTTTTTTTCCGGAGAAATATAAATTTTCTTTTTTCAAAAGTATTCCGTTGGTTTATGGTAACCCGTATATGGTATATACGGGTGATTGAATGTTTATTAAAGACACAATATAACGCCAAATGAGAACTATTGGCTACATACCTGTAAATTTTAATCCACGTTCTAATGACAAGGGTGACGCCTGAGCTGCAATATCTTCAATCTACCGCATCACATCAACAACAGGGTTCTGACATTCATAGATTTGTCGAACATCAGCCCCTCTTCCCGGTGGATCTTCAGAGGCATTAAAGCTCAAACTCATGACACGCAAGCTACTAGCTCGTGACCAAAAACACAAGGCTACTGAGGACATAATGGAGCTTCATTATACTCGTATATCATTCTTGTACAGAAGAAATTAGAAAACAAGGCAAATCTGCGTCTTTTCTCGATCTTTTTGGTCTACAAAATATTTTTACAGAATGATGGAATTTGCATTTCTTCGTGAAAACAGTCCAGTCTCACTGGGTTTTTTTTCATTATCATTTTACAATCTTTGTACTAAACAAAGCACACCTTATCTGTCTATCGAAATCTTAAGGTATCCGACTACGTTCAGAGCCGTGATTTTCAAAAGCGCATAAATGGATAATTTTCATGTTATTTAGTGTCACTTAGATTAGAATATATGCATAAAGTTGTTTTAAGGACATTTTGACAATGAAAATTATTTAAATACAATATTTTGGCAAAAAATTAACTTAGAATAATCTTTTTTCCAAATGTTCTCCTTTTGTGAAAAATGCTTCTATTTGAATAATATTTTGCCTGTATATAACTCAGACCACTGTTCAGAGGCTCAACTAGAATTTTTGAAATACATAGCTTAGAAGTGGGTTTATTCATATTTTACGACAACAGAGGGGAGCAATTTTAAGAAAAAAACGCCAATAATTATTTCAATGGGTGGTAACTCTGAAAATAATGTGCATTTTACAAAAATTATAGTTGAGCCTCTGTAGAAAGGTCTGAGCTATATACAGGCAAAATATTATTATAATAGAATCATTTTTCACAGAAGGAGAACATTTGGAATAAAGATTATTCTAAGTTAATTTTTTGCCAAAATATTATATTTAAATAAATTTTTTTTGTCAAAATGCCCTTAAAACAATTTTATGCATGTATTGTAATCTGAGTGACACTAAATATCATGAAAATTATCCATTTATGCGCTTTTGAAAATTACGGTTTCGAACATAGTCAGATACCTTAAACGCATTTTTATCTTTCTTCAATTTCAAAAAAAAATGTTGATTAATTGTTTATTAGCGTCACATTCAAAGCAACACCTGGATTATTGGCAACGGTCCTTTTAAATTTTAAGCCGCACTCAAGTGATTTCGTGAACACCTGATCAAGCTTCCATTCTCTAAACTTCCGCACAAAAATCTGTCAAATTTCTCATTATTTTACACATTATTTGCTAACTTGAAAATAAATTCCTTTACATATCTTGAGTAAATTTCTATATTATTTCGGAGTGCAAACTATTTTGTTCGTTGTAAGCACTTCATGAAAAAATAATATAATTAAATATTAATCCTATTACATCACAATAAGTATCAGGGTGTAGTTACTGCAGTATCAGCCGTATCAATGATACAGGACCCCCAAGCTACAAGGGCCGCAACACGTCTAACTACAGCTCTACAGAGCGCTCATACCTGAAAAGGGTCCCGAAGGAATTTTGATACAGGGCGCACTCAGAACTAGTTACGCCAGTAATAAATATGGAAGGAAAACTGTATATTGTGAAGTATAGTATAGTATTTTCTGTTCTAAATACACTTTGTAAACTTCAGATGAAACAAATTTCCATCATCAACTTTGTTCTGCACATCATCTATTCTACAAAATTTACTGCAGCAACATGCAGTTCATATCATACTAGAAAATTTCAGAGACAAATATCTAACTATGGAATTGCTAGTTTTTGTAATTATTTTTAATCAATTACAAAAGAAGTTGTAATAGCTAAACATTTTATTAAACGATTTTCAAAAAAGTAAATTTAATATTATAATGAAATTGTTATAACAATCAAAAGCTGGTTTAAAATATGCATACATCATTAACCCATCAAAAGATTTTATCGTGGCATCTTTTGCTTCAAAAAAAATTGTAATTAAAAAAATAATTTTATCATCTCGAAATCTCGCTTTTAGATTTCTATATCCTAAGAGTTTAAACTAGCACCTTTCTGGAACATCATAAAGGCTATTATTTTTGGATGTAATAATTTTGAATTATGGCCTAGTAGCGAATAAATAGTACCGTCATTATACTATAACCGAAGACCTCAAAAGAAACATCTTTGAACAAAAATTTCATCTTATTTTAATTTTTAAATCATTCGTTTGAGTCATTATTAAAAACATTTTTATAAGAGAACCTGCGAAAACCTTTCAGTTTAACAAATAACTTTCGTCCTTAGATATCGCCGATTAAGCTGTATAGTATTCGCCATCTCGTGACCAGCTAATCCTTGGATTGGCTCCTGATGCAATGGAAGACTTAACATGTAAAGCGGCTGCTGCTAGTTAAATTTGCAGACCTCACGTTTATGTGACGTGGAAGTTTTGAGATTGAAGTAACATCTCAAGTGATATCCTTGATCGAGATTCAACATTCATAGATCCGTTGTATACCTTTCTCATGTATCTTTGAAGTGTGGAATCAATAAAAAAATCAATCAAAACGTTATTGGTTAGGTAAATTATACAGGGTGGTTAAAATTAGGTATACAGTTACATATACATAGCTGATTGTACTCTTTCATTTGTTTCTAGTGTAAACCATGGCTGGAAATCTGAGCAAGGAGCACCGAAGGTTGATCCTTATGACCTATTGGAAGTACGAAAAAATGTAGAGACCATGTGCATGATATGGAATATTGAATTTCATTTGCACGCGCCGTCATGTCCTGTGATTTAGCGCATTAGAAACAAATTTGAGATCACGAGTTCTGCAGTCAATGCACTGAAGTCTGGACGACCGCACACGTCGTTGACACAGGGAAATGATATGAAGGTATCTCTTACATACGTAAACAGCCCGAAGAAATCCACGCGACAAACGTCTCAGAAACTGGGTATCCCATCATTACAACGTCTGATACTACAGCTGCAAACTTAAGATATCCGAATACGTTTGGAACCGTGATTTTAAAAAGGCGCATAAATGGAAAATTTCATGATATTTAGTGTCACTTAGATTAGAATACATGTAGAAAATGGTTTTAAGGACATTGTGACAAAACAAATTATTTAAATACAATATTTCGGCGAAAAATTAGTTTAGAATAACCTTTTTTCAAAATATTCTCCTTTTGTGAAAAATGCTTCTATTGTAATAATTTTTTGCCTTTGTATAGCTCAGACCTCTCTACAGAGGATCAACTAGAAGTTTTGAAGAATTCACATTATTTTCAGAGTTACAACCTATTGAAATAATTATCGGCGTTTTTTTTTCTTAAAATTTCTCCCCTCTGTTGTCGTAAAACACAGATAAACCCACTTCTAAGTAATATATTTCAAAAATTCTCTAGTTGAGCCTCTGTACAGAGGTCTGAGCTATTTACAGGCAAAATATTATTATAATAGAAGCAGTTTTCACAAAAGGAGGACATTTTGAAAATGGGTCATTCTATGTTCATTTTTTTGTCAAAATATTGTACTTAAATATTTTTTTTTTGTAAAACTATTCTTAAAACAATTTTATATACATTTTCTAATCTATAAGTGACACTAAATATCATAAATATTATCCATTTATACGCTATTCCGAACGTAGTCGGATACCTTAAGTCATCTTGCCCCAGACTCTTGCATTGCCTTTTTGAGGACGGTATGCTCAGGTGTCGTTCACGTCACTTGACCATGGTTCAAAATTACGTGTTCTGTCGCCAAAAGCCCTCGTGTAGCTGAACAGTGTGACGTTAACATTCAATCAATCAATTGAGGACTTTATTTTGAGGATTATATGTATGTGATTAAACCTGTAATAAAAGTATTGCTGTATAAGTAATTGTATACATACTTTGGGCCACTCATTATATTTACATTTCCTTCATGTGAATACTTTGAAAAATAATCAACCTCAAGAATGCTCTCCTGAGGAATTATGAAAGCAAATATGCATCAATTACAAATGTGCTGTCATATAGATCAATAATAATTTGATTTTAGACTTTCTGAATGCTATGTATGCTATCTTTATTTTGCTTTATAAATTGACTTAAAATTATTAAATTGTGTGTCGGCATTTCATCTAAAGCTTAGTATGAAATAATTGTTCTTATTTTATGATTTACTTAAGAATTTTTTTGATTAAAAAAAACGTAGGCAATTTTTTTCAAGGTTAGATTAATCTTAATATTACCGGAGGTTAAAAAAAATTTTTTGAAAAATAATAATTATGTAGGGAAAAAAAGCATTCACAAATTATATTAAAGCTCAAAATAGTGCTGAAAAGTCTTTATGTCATTGTAATATGTTTTCATTGCAATAAATTTCACTTATAATGCAGAAAATAGTTATATTGTCATAATAATGAAGAGTAAGCTAAGAAAAGCTTCTCGAGACTGTAACGAAACAAAATAACTATCTCGAAAGAAAACGATTACTGTATAGTTAAAAAACTTGGGAGAGCAATCGATATGCGAGAGAAGTAAAAAATATCCTTTTTCTTTAAAGAAATATCATCTACACATGATCGATTGGCCATTTTGCAATTTTGAAAGGGTTTAAGTTGTTACGAATAAAGAAAATTCAGCCATTCTTACCATACTGAGCCTATTTTAATCTGAATTCAATGGTCATAATTAGGCAATTATTAATTAGATTAATTCAGTAAAAAATTAATTAATTTTTTTAATAAAATTAGAAGCGAATTTCTTAATGAAAATGTTTTCATAGTCATTAACTTGAAAGTGTTATTTTTATTTAGATAGAACAACTTAAGCTATTCCAGATTTCTCATAAATTGTGTAATAATATATCCAATATGGTAAAACTGATTTTTTAATAATGAATAACGTATTTTTAAAGTATATAATGTAATATATTAAAGATTGGTATTATATTATTAATTATTAGTATTCTACTAGCTGCATTGTCCGGCGTTGCTCGGGCTTCTTCAAGTGTATAGGTTTTTGCATTGGAAATTTTCCCTTTCCCACTCAGTGTCAGCACTCCCCGGTGTCTATGTGATTTCTGGATTAATGTCATTAAAATCATCTTTTTCGAAGTTTCTTCCACCTCTTTGCTCCGTCGTACGGTTCTATTTACTCTCCAATTAGCCCGGCGTTGTACGGGCTTTTTTCGTGAATATAACTTTATCCCAGTGGAAATGTTCCCTTTCTCTCTGGATGCCAGCAGCTCTAGATGTGTGTCATGCGCGATGTGAGTAATTTCTATATTTTTGTCATTTAAATTCCCTTTTCCGAAATTTCTTCCACTTTTCTTTTTTCAGACAGTAGCTGCATGATCCGGCGTTGCACAGGCTTCTTCCAGGGCATAGCTTTTCGCCGTAGAAATTTTCCCTTTCCGTCTAAGTGTCAGCACTTTCCTGGTGTCTGTGTGGTTTCTGGATTGTCATTAAAATTCTCTTTTTCGAACTTTCTTCCACATCTTTACCCCGTCGTACGGTTCTGTTTACTCTCCATTTAGCCCTGCATTGCAAGGACTTACTATTAGTCCTACTAATACTTACTACAGTTATATTAACTATTAGTATTCTTTTATTAACTGTTATTATTCTGTTATTCACTGCAATAGAAGTCTGTTATTAATTATTAGTATTCTATTTTATTCAGTACATTAGATGTCTATTATTATTCTGTTATTCACTGCAATGGAAGTCTATTATTAACTACTAGTATTCTGTTATTCACTACATTAGCAGTATATTATAAACTATTAGTATTTTGTTATTCACTACATTAGAAGTCTATTATTAACTATTAGTATTTTGTTACTCACTACATTAGAAGTCTATTATTAACTATTTTATTTTATTATTATATGAACGGGTATATTATATTATTAAGTATTATTGTTATGTATCATTATTTCATACCCCAAAAAAATTTGTCTTCTCTATGATCCTTTATGGAAAAGCAATAAAAAAAATAATAAATAATCATCTGTAAATCTTACTTAAATATTTTCTTTTGACGTTTCTGTAAAATCTCTGCATTTGTGTTCAAAGATTCATTTGATGAATTAAGGAAAATCAGAAATGACGACTGACTGACATATTTCAGAAATCGCCAGTTTGAAAAGAAAAGTGTTTTGACTTAATACATTAACTATAAATCTGAAAAGAACTGTGCTACCCTAACCTCACATAGACAAAGTTTTACTTAATCGAACAGATAACTTTATTCAGAAAGTAAATATGTTATTCTTTAAGCACTTAATTTTCTATCAACACCAAGAGTGTCTTAAAACATTAAAAACTAATTGTTTCTTATACACATGAACTAATATTAGATAAGTACACGAACCCCTTAAAAACACTTCGACTTGGAAACTTTCAATAATAACTCAATTTTTTCTTTAAGTTTTAAAAATATTTATAATGCGCATACAGAATGAAAGAGTGCTATCGGAGAGATTATCAAACGTAAATATCAATATCAGAAATTCAATGGGTTAAGGATTACACCATATGATTGTCTGGTTTGTCTTTTGTATTTAAACGAATTACGTAGGTTTCAGCTGCAACAAATAACATGATATAGGCAGTCATATCATATGCGTTACCAAAAAAGATGGGATTTAGTCAGGAAATAGGAATGAGTACTGATTCAAATGAGTTTAATGGTGTTTCGTAAAAAAAATATTTGCGTTGTAAAACTAACAGGACCTCATGTGGAGTGGAACCATCGTTTTCAGGGAAATTTAGCAAATGGAGAAAAAATACAATCAACGTTCCTTCTGCATAAGGTCATATTTGAATTCTACAATAAATCCGCATGGATTGAAAAAAAAGAAGCTTCATCATCTTTACAGCAGTGCAATAAATTTTCTCTTTAGTAATCTATATTAATATTTTTTATGTGCAATGTAGCACAAATACGGAAAGACCTATACGCGGGAAATTTAGTACTTTATCTACGGGAGATGATGACACATATCTCGAAAACACATTTTTAAAATTAGTTATAGGTTTCTTTCGTTTTAATTCGGAAACGAATCTATAAATCTGAGGTAATATTACATCAAATATTGCAATGTCTATGTTTGAACGCGAATATTTGCTCTCTTCGTGTAGTTTTTTGGAAATCATTCAATGTTATTGCTCAATTATATCCTTATACTATGTTATACAATTACACTTCTTATTTGAATATTTTTAATAAGATTTTTATGATATATGTTTTCAATTTTTTTCAATGCACTGTTGACATAATTTTATGAAAAACTAAACCTTTTCCAAAATATTTACTTTGGATTTCAAGCCAAATTGGTTTATTTTATCTGTTTTAGATAGTTTTTAACTTTAGTTATATCATTATAATTTCTTTTTTCAGTTCAACCCTCTGAATTGCTGATAGTTATTTGATAAAAATCAAACCTATTTTATTATCTTTAGATAATAAAGTAGGCTTAACTTTTCATCTTTATTAATTTCTGTTCCAGTTTAGGCTTTTGTATGATTAATAATATTTTTTATTTAAAATTATTTCATATGTTATATATAGTTTTTTTTATTAATACTTATTTCTAAATCTGGTAAAATTTTAAAATTTTAATTAATAGCTTAATTTAGTGAATATGCTTTTTTCATATAAGATCTCGTGGATAGAATTATTCCCGTTTTTTACATTAAATCTATGTATAATCACAAAATAATAAAATAAAAGTTTGTAGGAAGATATATAACTTTAAAAAAGAAAAGGAAAATCTGGCAATATTTAGCAATCATGATGCATGCCTGGCGATAGCACCATTCTGGTGTAAACTGAAATGCCCAGATACATAGGGCAGCAATGTAAAAATGTACCATCACATGTTAGAAACTTATAAAAAGAAAGGATACTTTCAAGATTCTCTTTCATTATGCTCAAAGGACTTGTGTGAAAAGTTTTCAGACACGATTATAACTCCACGCAGGAACTAACAGACGTTGAATGGGAAGTGCTAGTTAGGGTATTCAACCGCAAAAATTACTAAAAATTTAACATTTCTCGATCTACAGAGTCAGGGATGTGATAAAAAAATTGCAACAATTACCACTAACTATTGACAGCCCGGTCTCTAGCCATATAAATTTAGTGACCAAGATCAAGCAAGGTCCCTCTGAGTAGTTCGAGTAGATATATGGCAAAATGATCTGAGTCAAATAGCAACGATTCATATGGGATGTAAAACATACGTATCTGTGAGAACAGTACCGAGCAAGTTGATGTTGATGGCATATGGCAGATGAAACCCTACTCGGAAGCCTTTACTAGAAATACTCCTCCAAACAATTAAAACACATCCGTGGGTCTCATGAACACATCAGCATGAGCCCTACATCATTAAAAAAGCGTTTTTTGATCACATGAAATACGATTCTTGTACGAGAACTTTATGAAACCCTCTAATGGTGTTGGACTTATTGAGTGTGAGTGAAGTCATGGACTTGGTCTAGCTCATCTAGACATGTAGATGAGCAACAACAACACGATTCTTGTAGCTAACAGTTGATTGTACGGATCGTATGAGGGGCTGGACATATAAGGCCATGAGCATGAACTGTCATTAGGCACTATGCAAACTAGAGAAGACTTCATACTAATATACTCTGTTCTTACATGTCTTGGATTGGGTCCTCTGATCCTATTGAACTAATCATTGAAATTATTATGTTTAGGTACCTGAACCACATATATTTAAACAACATTAGAATTTTACAGGATGATGACGCATCAAGTCACTGCACCCTTAATATTTTCTTACTTATCGACATCTGTACGAGCATCATAGTTGAATATTTCTCCAGGAAACTTCCAATGGCATGTTAAGTCAATGGACGTTGTGATCCCCCTCCCTGGATCTACGGGACCTAGATTTGTGGGAGGTAAGAATTGATAACCCAAGTTGGCCATGCTAAATCCTATTTATTATTATCTAAATATATTGAACAAAGCAAGTCTTACAATTATAAGGCAATCAGGAGGGATATAACGTATCTCTAAATTCTACGTAAATAAGAGAACTGGAATCCTGACCACTTATCTTCAAGCAAAGTTATCCTATGAATCTTAATCTTCCTTAATTTATTTAACTCGCTAAAGCACGTTGTATAATTACGCTTCTAAGTTTAATTCCTTACCATTAGCTCACGGCGCTCAGCTTCCTTTCTCCTTCTCCTTTTCGATTACAATACCTTCACTATATATCTACCAACTAATCTGAATATCACGGTTTCTTCTTGAAAGGATTGGCTGTGAAACAAATTCTGACCCCAAAGATTCCCCAAGAGGATTAGTATGAAAACACGATAAATCTCCGTGACAACGTCAACTCTGCACTACACCAGGAGTGAAGAAACCGCCATACCAGCCGTATGAATGATGCAGGGGCTCCAAGCTACAGGGGTTCAACATGTACGAACAAAAGATATTAAAATAACAAGTAGCCATGAAAAAAGGTACTTCAAGATCTTTTAATTAACAATGGTTTCACTTAGGACTAGCTACTCTAGCGCACTACACCAAACAAAAAGATATAACACACGATATTAGAAAACATGACATGACTTTGAGTACTTCAGTGTACCTGCATTTTACAAAAAACTCTAATAAATAAAACACCTCAAAAGTAGCTGATCGTTGTGTATATATATATATAATCCAAAATATATAAATTTTTACACGGAATGTTACAGAAAGTAAGATAACGATACTAAATAGGAAGAGATAGGCACAGTAGTACAATAACAAACTCCTGGCCTTAGGACCAGGATTGCGGATTTAAACAAAATTTAGGGCTAGCCAACCTTCACCTGTAGTTTATTATACTACGTACCAAGAGGAAAGGAATAACATTTGGAGGAATTTAAATATTATAATAAAATCACTAAACTAATAAAATATAATTATAAAATTATAGCCTACTAGTATTCACAATATATATATATATATATATATATATATATATATATATATATATATATATATATATATATATATATATAATGCACGCTCTCTCTCTATTCAATTATTTTCATTATTTATTTGGGAACAATGATTTTATTTCACTACATTTCGGGTTTTCACTTAGTCTTAAGAGTTTAGTCATAGTATTTCCTTTCAAAATAATAAAATTTCTAAATGCACATTGAGAATAAACAGAAATTACTAATTTTGAATAACTAAATACCTCGCTAACTTAATGTCAAAATCTTGGTTCGGTATTTAGTCTAGAAAAGAAAGTACAGGCGTCATCCTTAGGAAACTCGTTAATAGAGTACTTCACCTTTATATGTATAGTAACCTCTTTTCATTCAATTAAATACCGCAAGTATTTACATAATCAGTTATAAACTAAAACTGAATGCTAAAAGTTGTCAAATATCTCAACTTCTTTTTTGATTTAACTTTCTATAATACCATAGAATGCTATAGGTATCATTGTTTCAGATTTAATGAAAATGAATTCATCCATCAAAAATTATAAAAATAAACTTGTAAGGACTTCAATATAAAGATAATGTGTGTTAAAAGCAACCTCTTAAAAAAAATCATATATTCTCAGAGCGCACTTGCTGATAAAGTCAACTACTCTTTCCCTAAATTGTGTGAGACACATCAACTTGTCAGAGTTAAAAGTTAATAATTTGCGAAGTAATTAATCTTGACGACGAAGTTTGTTTTTATACGAAATCAATTTATTCTCCACTTATTTCTAAGTGAAGTGATCGTATGACGATCCAATGAACGTTTTCTTATTTGGCAGTTAAAATCGATACATTTGCAGTTTATTAAAACCTCATACGCACTATGGACTTATAAGAAAGTAAGATCATTGATATTTCAGATTTATATTTATCGAATTAAATTCAATATTTTAAGTTATAACGCATTTTTAGTTGATTTCAATATATTTATTTTGAAAACATAATTAAAAAGTTCGGTGGAGTTACTTTTGAGGTAAGAGTGAATTAACGTCATTCAAGAGCCCCATGAGCTTATATAGAAATAAATTTTTAATTTTAGAACATTATCATGCGACAGAACACACCGTAACTAGCGCCTCATTATCCGAATTTCCATAGCATGGGAGAGTTTATGGATCGACAAACCTTATGATTTTGAACCAAGGTCAAGTGTGATCTAAAGTTCTATACCACGCCAACCTGAGAATTTTGAGCCTCGACAAATTTAACAAGCATCATCTTTTTTATATGGTGAGGCTTCAATGATACTAGGACTCGAACCTGAGACTCGACAAAGCTGGTGATGAGTTCCCAACCTTTAACACTCAGCTACCACGGCCACAAAGGTACACTTACAAATTGAACTCTGTTTATCTTTGAAGCTACTGACCACTTAAAACACACTTCTGCAATGTAATAATAGAAAATACTGTCAACTTGGTCTTTACTACTTTGTTTATATGACTTCTTAATATGTTCCCTCTTTTAAAGAAAGAACCAAGCCTCAACGAGGTACTAAGTTTTCATTTTGAAATTTTAAAAATTTAAACAATGCATCGTGATTTAAAAAAATTAAAATAAAGAAATATTTTTTTGCACTGTTAACCATTAAAATTGAAACATTAAAAAACTGGTAACAATCCTGGTACTGGTTCGCATCGTCAAGAGCTCAGGTGTCTCCCTCTGGAGAGGAAACTGGGCGTCAAAATTACTTGCAGTAATTGGTATCGCATATATGGTGCCGTTCTAAAAAGTAATACCAGCTCCTGGGAAATGTACTAGGTCTGCAAGGGTTGAAATACCAATGCATAACTCCATTAGAAAAAAAAACTGGCAACAAAACTTTATTTAATATACATATGCATCATAGTCGTAACTAAACATAATTACATTTGTTGGCAATTTAAAGGTACCCAAGGTCGGAAATTATATAAACAGTTTCCGCCCCTTACAGATAAAACGGCTTTAATCTAGCTCGGCATCCAGTCGAACAAGGCTTGAATGAGAGAAACAGGAAAATCTTTTATACTGTTTCAAGTCTATGTCTGAGTTCTTTAATCGCAACGACTGGAAAGCAGTGGTTGCTTCGTCTCCCAGAAACCCATAACCAGATGTTTTCCATTGGTGAAAGATCTGGAGAACGTTCTGCAACAGTTTGATACCTCCTGTTTTGAGGTAGGTAAGGGCACACGAGTGCCTACTTTTTCTTTTTCAAATACGATATCTCTATGACCTCGAAGATAGGACACAGACACCTGCCTTGAGGTCTAAAAATTAAATGCTGGATGCTTAGATTTTCGACAATGCTGACAATAGGTGTTTATGTCGTGTACCCAATGTTTTCTTATGCCATTACACCAGGTTCACAACTTGTATGAGGATATTGCAAGCAGACCACTTTCATTCTCTCCGGGGCCCCCAGAACCGAATAAGTCAATTGTGATTACTTTCCCAGAATCTGGGCTCATCTGAAAAAAGATTTGCTGTCCCTTATGCACCCAGTTTCATCATTTGGCGTGTTTCTATGCTTCAATATCAAGGAAAGTCACAGTAATGATCCTTATTCAGGCATTTCCTTATACTTTAATCGTCTTTGCAAGGCAAACAAGTTCGCTTCCTTGTTCAAGATCCGTGATATATCCCTTTATGATCCTTCAAAGCAGCGGGACAATTACCTGTCTTCTCGGGTGTTAATGGCGATAGTCATTAAGATTCTGCATCGCTTTCAATAAGACCCTAGTGGACCCATCAATTTCATATTTATATGACCGTCATTATGCTCCACGGTACGATAAACCGCATTCCAGTTATAAGACTGCCTCTATCTGATTCCGAAACATTCCAGTAATCATATCTTATTATTATTCAAGGTATCACACGATAGTTTCGAAAGCAACCAGCATTCAAACGTGATTTCAAAATTAAGAAACCTTTTCAGAAACTTCCTTTTATACTGAATTTGAGATGTCCTTTCTCTCTCATAAGCAGTTTCTGTTTAAATTGTAATTGTTTGTATATCATATAGCATTTTTTTTCATGAAAGTTACACGGTCTTGTATCATTTCTCCTTCATAGTGTAGCTATTTTATAGACCAGAAGTGCAAGTAGAGAGACATTTTTATTAAACTAAATTTTGATAACCCATACGGTATAGTAGTTAGCAACTCTGACTGTTGTGCCGTAGGACTTAGATTCGAATTCCGGAGAAGGCATGGATGTTTTCAAATGTATAGTGCTTTCCCGGCATGGGAGTACTCTAAATAGATGTCGAGCCGCAAGTCCTCTCGTGACGTTGGGGAAGACCCCTGACCGTCCCCAGGGTATTCTCTCTCAAAATTGGGCTGCAAACGAGCCAAAGCATACTGTCATCTACTCAAGGCTACTGCTAAGGTGTACCATCTAGCCCTTTGCCATGATGAATTTTGTGGGTATCGATCTGACACATGCTGATCAGATGGCATAAGAAACAACAAATTTGGGTGAAATTTCTTTAAATATATTTTTTTTAAATTTAAAGCATCTAATTAAGATACAATTAATATAATTCAAGAGATCAGCATCAATATACTACATTTTTGCAAATAAACTATCGGTATGTAAACAAAATCCACTTAGCTTTTTTGAATTGTGGGCATTTATAGACCCTTGTAAAACTTATAAACTTCAAATGATTTAGTTTTCAAATAACTAGAAGGTGCATTTTCCCATAAAATACGTATACGCGTATATATAATCATCCCTATAGTTCAGCCTCCTTTTTATGCTTCGTTTCCCATAAAACTTTTTGTTTTCAAGTTTTACTGCGTAAAAATTATTTAGAAACATTGTAGTAAACACATAAGAAAGCAAGCCCATTTTCTCTCACGGCTTATTCTCACACAAAGTCTTCTTTATATTGAAGTTTAAAATCTGCAATTCTTTAAAAATGGGCTATACTTGAATTTTAATAGGCTTTCTTAAAAGTTAAAATAAGTATTATTTAACTTTTATTTTCATTTTAAATATTTTTTCCTGTGATTCTTATAAGTTGTTACTGTAAAGTATCTTACTCTCAAGAGCATTTGAATCAGTTTCCGAAATGCAAACATTTTCCGAAAACTGCTTTGTTATTTTAAACCTTCTCCCCCCCACTTTTTTTACATTTTTTCATCTTACGATTTCAAATGTACTTGACTGTAAATATTTTGTGAATAAATTTTGTCGTGAAATGTTTTTACTCCTAAGGCAGTTGATACAGAAAAACCTTATATCGCAATATGTTACTTTTATTTGAATATCAGTTTTAGTAGCTTTAAATGGTACTATAAACTGTAAAAATGACAAGTAAGAATGTTTTTTGGTAGAAAGTAATTAAAAATAGTTTAACAGAGAGAGAGAAAAAAATATTGCATAAAACTAAGATATATAACAGACATTTTTATCAAATATGTATTTTTTTCCTTTTGTCGCTTTCAACAAACTAGATGTTTGTTTTATTGTAATTTTTTTAAGCAAACGGTTGTCACGAGAAATTGGAAAAGGATTATTAACAATCAATTTTATAATTTTAAATCCCAAGAAGTAAATTATTATTGTAAAATAATGAATTTTTTTATAATACATTTTGCATCAGATAATCTATTACTACGGATGATTTGTGTTATTGGAGTTTGCCGACAAAGCCTACACAGTTCAAAGTTATATCTTGTTGTCCACCGTCCTTCTTCCTGCATTGTATCAAAGATAGCTATGAGAATTTTTCACTCTAATATGTATAGTGAGTGCGTTATATAGTGTAAAACAGGTATAGTGTTTTTAGTTTTGCAGCTGATCAAAATTAGATCTTAATTGTCTTCTCAACCCGTAGAAGTAGTTATTAGTCATTTTGATTCTATTATCAATTTCTGCTCTTAGTTTATTTTTATCTTAGCAGTTATTTAACAGTAGATAATGAAAGTCCACTACTATCTGCAGACCAAATGTTCCCCAAAACTGAAAAAGATGCCTTATCTGGAGCATTGTCCCAGAGAAAGAAATAGCAAAAATTCAACCATTTTAGAAATATTGAAACATGAAATACTTGTCTTTTGAAGCACCTTATATTTTACTCCTTTTAAATAACATCTGGTACCTATTCGACTATAAAAGTGAGTATGAAACTTTCCTATCTACCTTTCCTTTCCAGGAACTTTATCAATAAACTACCCTTTGTTTTGTAATTGTTTCGTACAATATACGTCCATCAAACAGATCATCCATATTTTCCGAATCTCTTATAATTTCATTTAAAGCTTGTGCGTTCTCTTTTAAATAAATCAGGCAATTGCAGTTCAAAAAGTTATCCTCTAAACTGTGTGCGTGTGTGTGAAGAGGCTTCACGCCCCACACTTTGGGTTGAAATTGAAGAAGACTTAGCCACAGTTTGCGTTTTTACACATTGTATGTCAAAAAGATGACGGCATAACAGAAATACTAAAATAAAATGAATTAAAAGATTGTAGTCTCTGCCCTTAACATTAGTTAGAGAATTAACACCAATAACGTCCTCTCCCCAAATGCATCGTTTCGTGCTCAGTCCAACATGTCTGCCGGAATCACGATTGCAGTTAATGTGGTGGTTACATTTAGGAATCACTGCTGCGCTAATCGGTGTAAACACACAGAAGTGATTTTAAATTGATTTAAAAGGGTTAAATGGAACAATTATTGTGCCGTTACCAATAGCACTAGAAGCCTTTTTTTTTATTGAAAATAGCATGGAAAAGAGATTTAATGGATGATTATTCCAAAGTTGAACGAGGGCTATTTTTCAGTAAAGGGTCAAGTACACGGGGCGAGTTTACAAGCTACAAGCCGGCGAGTAAGAAGCCGGCGAGTTGGCGAGTGCGCTAGTTGTCAAGTACACATAAACATTCCACTCGCTCAGTAGCCAAGTAGCTGGCACGTGGAAATATACATTTTCAAGACCGTTCTACTCGTTGCTTCTGGACAATCCACAAACTACTGTCAAGTACACTTGGCTAGTTTACAATCTAAATCGCTCAAAAGCCGGCGAGTGGCGTGTAAAGTCGCCGGCAGAGTCAACTTTTTCAAGAGCTTTTTTAAAAGCAGCTTTTAAGCGAGTGCGGTGAGTACACTGGGCTAGTTTACGAGCTGCTTGTAAAAAAGCCGGCTTGTAGCTTGTAAACTCGCCCCGTGTACTTGACCCTTAACAGACAATGAGTGATAGCAAAGTTCGAAAAGGAGTCAGGAAGTTTAAAGATAGGTGAATAAACATCCATGAGGAAGAACGCTCAGGCTGGCCCTGTGTAATCACTGATGATTTGATGCAAGCAGTTGAATCTGTGTGACAAGCAAGACTGTGTTTGAGGTACCTTTTGCGGTACTTAAGCACAGTCTTGGCGGGAAATGCTTCAGTGGCAACGAAGAAGTGAAAGCGGACGCGAACTCTTGGCTGTCAGACCAGGCGGCAGACTTTTTGGAAGAGAGTTTTCAAAACTGATGACTAAGGCATGACAATAAACTCGGAAACTGTGTAGAAAAATAGATAAAAATATGTACAATCCTAAGATAAAGGGTTTTTGAAACAAAATATTGTCGTTATTTTTTTTAAAAACAAACGGACCTTACTTAAAAAACAGCCATCGTAATATTCATAATTGATACAATAGCACACATACCTATTTATAAAGCTTACAGATAGAAATTCTTGAATTTATCATCTGATGTTTGAAAAGGAGTCTGTTTTGGGACATTTGAGAATTACAAGATCTGTAGGCTTCTTCTTGTAAGCCATTTTTTAATATGACCACAAAGACAAGAATCACAGGTACTCTTCCCTGGTGAGTATAGAATGATTAACACATTGCACCAGGATAACTATTTGAGTATTGATAGGCGGTAATTCGGGATAATGGTGTCAAGAAAAGCTGCCTGTACAATACTAAGAGCTGCATCCTGCTAGAACTAAAATTCACCGATATTCATGCCCAGATTACAAATTCAGATAACTTAAACGTAGTTAAGAGCTTCAAATTTTCTCATCAGATTTTTTACCATTGCTCTAAAACACCTAGATCCTTTGCTGAATGCTCACAACCATTTTTCTAAAATGAATTTGCATTTTAATCACCTAAATAAAACCTAAATAAAATTTTCAACAAAAAATACAATTTTCGGTTGTATATTTCGCTTTGAAAGACATTTTCAATATAGCTTGGAAAGGACACTTAGCCAGTAGCGCACACAAGGGAAGGGGGGTCCGGACCCCCAAAGCCCTTGATTTTTTTCCGAATGATTATAATTCTAAGTATATAGTACGTAAAATTTAATTAATTGCTTGCTATTAATGATTAATTTTATTAATTAATGCTAATTATTTATTCAAAAACTAGTTTTTTACTGTGTTTTGTTCCCAAAAATCGACAAAATCAAAAGGAGCATGATACAAGAATGGTGAACTTTCGACCCCGGAATCCCCCCCCTTGAAAAATTCCTGTGTGCGCCACTGCACTTAGCAGATTCCTTTCATGTCCTTTTCCACATTTTCACGCATTAGTACCGCTCTTTAGTGAAATTGTGAGAAGTTGTTTCAGTTAAAAGCTCTACGTTAGTTAAAAATTGTGCGTGTGTTGACAGTAGCAATTTGTTCTTATATTTAAAAGAGACGATTAATAAGAACTTCTATTATCGTAGAAGTAAGTTAGATTTGTAATCTAACATGTATGCCAAATTACTGTAAATGAATTAAATTTTAAAAGAACTGAAAAAACACGCTTTTATAATCTCTCTCTCTTTCTCTCAATAAAACTAAAAAGTAAAAAATAATTATTAATATAAAAACAAAATGATTAACAAGAAAATTCATGGCATTTTAATAAAAGCGTGGGGTGTTCGATATCAATTGTTATAATTTCTTACTAGTTCTATTCCGAAATGCTGCTGAGTTAGTGTAAAAATGTAGTACTACGCTTTTACCACAATGACATTAATGTTCTCGGTTAATCATTTTGCTGTTATATTAAGAATTTTTTAACTTTTTAGTTCGATTAACTATAAAAGCCTGCTTTTGTATAGTTTTTTTAAACGATAATTTATTTTTCATTTTTTTAGCTCGATTTAAAATGAATGCGTGTTTTTTTAATTTTTTAAACTATCATTTATTCATTGATTAATTAATCTTAAATGTGTCCTTTTTAAGGATCTGGAATACTCATTGGCATCCTATCAATGCATCGACTCGACCTGGTTTGCAAAATTTAGGATCAGCCAACTGAAGAAAATTTGGAAGATCTAAGTTTGAAATATTTCATTGAGAAGAAGGTGTAAAGTCAATGTTATTTTTCACTAAAAAGAGCTCAATATTCTCTCTGAAACTTTCATCAGCATTAGACATTAAAATACACGTTTTGAATCGAAGAGTTTATGCGAAACTATTTAATCCAATGACCTCTGAAGGAATTCTCAGATATTTTGGTAAAATGAAGCAATGTGAATGATGTTTCATTCTACAGATCGGACGAGAGAATTTAGAAAAACAGACTTTATGTCTGAGTTTAGCAGTTAGAGCATAAATTATTTTTTCACATGCACGAGTCTTTCTTTTATTTCAATTTTCAAAAAAAAAACTACGCAATTGTTTATATTATGGTAATAAACTGCTGATACTCCCTCTCCTTCCTCACATTAAGAACACTTTTTTTGTTGTATTTGTATTAACCACGAGCGTGTTCGCTTTTGGGGTTGTAACTTAATCTTTTAGTCACCAAATATGGAATTAGTCGCCAAATCTGAAAATGGTATATGGAATTAGTCGCCAAATATGAAAATAGTTAATCCTGATGATCCTGATCAGGACAATGAAACAATATTAGGAAATGATTGTATTGTCATCGGTCCTTGACAAGTGTGCAAAATTTCGAATTAATTTGACCTTTTAAAGTAGGTAAAAATCGACTTCAAAGGTTCCGTTACATACAAATGATGCTTATAAAAGCTTGTTAAAAACATCACGAAGATCTCTAGAATATTTTATTTTTTATAATAATCAGCATTTGAAGGAGAATTAATATATGTAATTGTTAATACAATGGGTTATTTCGTACTTTAATCGTTTAATTAACAGGAGAAATGTCTGTAACTGTTCAAAAGGCATAATTTAAGGTTCGTTTTTTTTAAAGTATATTAAAGTTTTTATAATCCTCATTTTTTTTACAAAAAAAAGAGAAAGGAATATTTTAGGCCCTTTTAGTTGGATTCAACTAGCAATACGTTCAATCGAAGAGTTTCCTGACTTTTTTTTCATAAATTTTATGCCGGAAGAATCAATTATCGTGTTTAATCTTTCACTAAAAATATAAATTAGAAGTAACTTTGTATTCGTATTAATGTATTAAACTTCTTCCTTTTGGAAAACTAATAATGACATTAATCTTCTAATGCAATTGAATTTTAAAGCCTTCTAATTAATTCCCTTTTATCTAGTTTTCATTATTTTTGTACGGTGTTTTGATACTTCCACCTTCTTATGAATTCAGCTCACCAAGATCTTTGAAATATAGTAAAGAATTGAAAGGAAAAACAAACATTGGAGTCTAAGTGCAAAGAAAACGATATGTCGATGCTAAGAAGTTAAAGTCTGCCTGTCTGTCTTTTGTCTTTGGTTACTTTCCAAAAAAGTCTACTCTTGTATTTTTTATTACTTTTGATATCATGAATACGTTTTATGTTACATGAAACAAAAACACAGTTGAACGTTATCGTAGAGATCAAAAATAGCCCAGAAAAGTAAAATTTTGAATTTTGGCAAATGTTCATTTTTAATAACATTATATATCTGCAATAAAAATATCACCTTATCTAATGTTTATTGAGGGGGGAAATTTGAAATTTAATTATTTAAATTAAATATGAAAAATTTCCTTCTTCCGATGTTCGTAATTTTATTATTCTTTTTTAGATAAGTAGCATTTTTTAGAATTTTTTATTTTTTTAACTAATGTTAAAGGAAAAAATTAAAGCAAAAATTTCCCTCCCATTTAATTTTTCCTTCAGAAACAACAAATACAACAAAATGATTGCCTTATTCAAAAAATGACGCTTCCAGTCTTTTGTAATTTCTTATATTTCGAAATTTAGTTTGTGAGATAAATAAATTTTTCTACAAACAAATTTGACAAAAATGTGTAACATAAATTTTCATCTCTATATGCTTTTAAAATAAAATTACACACCATACAAAAAAAAGTTAAATGTTCTTTTTATTCATTAATATGTCCCATTCATCCCTCTGTTTTACCAGTAGTTTTAATTTTCTTAGCATGCCGTCAATATTATTAAGATATCTCAGTGCTGTTAATTTTGTCTCGAAGGCTGAAAGTATAATCAATTTTCAAATACATATCATTCTTTGAAATTAAAATTAAATAATTCAAATTTTTTACACATTATTTGTAAAGGAATGAGTTTTCAAAAAAGTACAAAATGTTTGAAATACAATCATAATTTTAAAAAATATAAGCATATGAAAATGAGAAACATTCCTGTAATAAATATTAAGCAAGTTTTACGTTGAGCATTCTAAAATAGTAGCCTTTTAAGATATAAAACATTGTAGAATTAGAAAATGTAACCTACTCTTTACGTCCTACCTAATTTTAGTATTATGTGTCTTTTTTATTTCACAATATTTGAAAAGTATTGTAATTAAAAAACTAACAATATATTTTTTTTATTTTTAACAAAGAAAACCTATTGTTTTATTTATATAAAAATAGCTTAAGTATAATAAGGATACATTTAACTTTATAAATCAACTTATTGATAGTAATTAGAGCTAGTATTTTAGAAAATAGCAAGCGCAACGTAGAACTTAATTAATATTTCTTACAGAAATGTTTCTTATAATTTTTAAAATTATGATTATATTTGAAATATTTTACGTTTTTGAAACTTCCTTCCTTTATAAATAAAATGTAAATTGTGATACCCCCGGGCTGGAGGCATCATCTGTTCTACATCCACGCGACCTAAGTTTGCAGAGATAAAAGATTCTGAACACTCAAACCTTCCATAATAAATTTAGTTTATTATATCTCAATTTTTATTAAGCAATGCAACACAAGTCTTAGAGGCTAATAATCAGGAGTGATACGATATAAATTACAATTCTTAGCAAATAGCACATTAAATCCTACTCACTATCTTTATGATAAATTAACCATCTAATCTATATCTATAGCTCATTCCTTAATTAACTAAAGTCCACTCTATCATTAAAGTTTAGTATTATATCGCTTACCGTTATTCCACAGCGAACAGCTACCAATCGTTATACATTCTATATAATACTGCATCCAACTTGATTCGGCAACTAGGCAACCTTCTGGCTTCGAACCCACTTCTATATGGATCTCATAATACTTCCTAAGACTTTCTAAGACCTCCTCACACTTCTAAGACTCCCCTTAGTAATATATATAATATATTGCTAATATATTGCCCTCCCCCCAATATATATAAACATTCCTAATCTGCATATTGCGTTTTCTTCTTGAGTTGGTTGGAATGAAATGACATCCTGGCCCCAAAGATTTCCCAAGAGGATTTGAGTGAAAGGCGTGACAAAGCCTCATTTCAAAGAATTATATCTATTTGAAAACCGTATATATTTTCAGCCCTCGAGACAAAGTTAACAACTCTGAGACCCTTAAGAACACATACATTCCATAGCCATTCCATAATAAGTAAACTTTCAAAGAATCCAAGTTCGATAAATGTCTGTATCCCTTTTTCTTGTTACGTTCCATAAAGTCCCGAAATTCTCATTGACAGAAAGATTTTCTAAACGATGTCGAGGATTGGTGAACAATGTGAGGTATAGTGTATCAATTTTTCGTTCAGCAAACCAAATTTGTGCAATTTTAGTCCGATAAAAAATGCAGTTGTCATCTTGAAACTACGCGTCCATAACATGTTTTTCGTTCTTTTAAAAGGAATAATATTGCAGCATTTTTTTCTTAAAAGCTGCCAAATATTTCACAGCATTTACGTAACAAGGCACTTCAACTCGCGGTCAAATTCTAGTCAAAAGAAATGGATTTTAAAATATGGTAGTCCCTGATCCTTCTTGCACAGTTCTTTGACAACATTTAAGTTTGAAAACTTAACCTGAATTCTTTAAAAACACTCAGTACAATACAAATAATTTTAATACATAGGATCATATTACCCACTTCCATTGCTCAATAGTCCAATATCTTTGCTGTTTTCCCCCATTTTAGGAGATTTTTTTTTCTTTTGAGCTGCTGTTAATCTGAGACGTGTCCAGAGCATGCAGTTAAATATTCTCAAATCATTCAGCTTTTGAATGACTCTTCCTGAAATGTGAATGGATTTGATTCAGTATTATACATCTGAAGTTACTCTAGACGAGCTTAGCGTCGATTAGTAGTTGATAGTTATCCCGTACATACAGGGCGCGGCAAAAAAACTCGGACAAATGTCTTGCCTCCTAGAATAGTTAACGAATCTACTTTTAATTGGTGTTTTCATGTTTCTTTATCTAACACTTTATTAATAAAATATTTTTAAATGTCTTTCTTAGTTTTTACTTTGATTTATGTGTTTTTGATAATGTCGAGCAAAAGGTCTGCTATTTTAGAGTTGTTTCAGCAAGGAAACCTACAGCTCGTTTGCTGAATGTACCTTGACAAACAGTGTCTGATGCAATCTGCCGTTTCAAAGGGCTTGACAGTGATGGCCGACGTCCAAGAAGTGGGCGAAAACGCAACTGTAAGCACATCAAAGAATTATAAGGCCATGGGAAAGCAAGTCCAGAGAATATCGAGGGTTTCCATGAGATAGATCGTTCGTGACATGGGAATAAGTGAAATATCGGTGAAGTGAATATCAAAAACGGAGCTTGGACTGAAGCCTTACAAGTTGCAAAAAGTTCTGCTTCTCAAAAAAACAAACTCGTACAGCTCTGAAGATGCTAAAAACTTTTGAGACGGGACGTAAGTCAACCTTGGAAGAGATTCCTTTTCACTGATGAGAAGTTCTTTACGGTTCAACAGGCTCATAACTCCCAAAACGATAGAATCTGGTCTGTGGACGCTACAAGCCCTTCATCAGTTGTTGAACATCGCCAATATAAAAAGTCGGTCATGGTCTGGGGCGAAATTTGTGCAAGTAGCATAACACCTTTGGTTTTTGTGGAAGAGGGCGTTAAAATAAGTCAAAAAGTTTACCGGAGGGGCATTATTGAAGATATTGTACATCCGTGAGACCAAACGCATTTCGTAAATTCAAATTGGGCGCTTCAACAAGACTCTGTGCCAGTTTGAAAAGCTAAAAAGGCACGAAAGTGGTACAAGGCGAATTTTCCGAATTCATCTGAAGAATGACTACCTACTCGTCGGCTCTCAATCCCATGGATTACATTGTATGATCCACTTTAGAGTCCAGAGCCTGCCCTAAATCGCACAACACTTTGAACTCTCTAAAGCAATTATTTCTGCGGGAATTGGGTATATTAAAGGAAACGACTTGAGATTCATTGTTGAAAATTTCTGCAAGCGTTTGCGCCTCACCATAGCAGCAAAAGGCGGTCACTTTGAAACCAATTAAATTTATTTATTAGTACAAGTGTACTCTTATTATTATTTGAAAA
Organism: Trichonephila clavipes; assembly: GCA_019973935.1. Lineage (NCBI taxonomy): Eukaryota > Metazoa > Arthropoda > Arachnida > Araneae > Nephilidae > Trichonephila > Trichonephila clavipes. The sequence goes on from BMAU01018853.1 coordinate 310,252, forward strand.
TTTTTGTTAATTTGTTAAATTTTATAAAGTTATATAAATAAAACTGTTTGTCCGGGTTTTTTGCAGCACCCTGTATGTGTGAAACCTATTTGAAACAACTGGTTTTCGTCTATAATTCATGCGTTTCAATTGATTGCATCCAAACATTTTTCATTGAAAGTAGACCCTACTGATTCTGGGCAAGTATACTCCAATAAATTCTGCTGCTTCTTTTTAGATATATCCATATTCTAGAACAATGATATTCAACCTGTGGCTCGTGGCCGCATGATGCCCACCAGACCTTTCTGAGTGGCCCGGTCATTGTTTATTGTACTAATAAACTCAATTATTTAAGAACAATACATTAAACATTTAGCTAGAACTTCTATAAATCAAGCAATCAAATACTTTAATTTTGCTATGACTTGATAATATGAATTCCGAGGTAACTTTTTTTTCTCTTTGTAATTGTAACGGATGGTGGTAGTACATAAACGCGCGCCTGGAGTGACCATTTTATGGGTGAAACTAATTTTTAATTAGACCTCATGTCTTCCAAGTGAAAAATATCTAAAGAATATACATATGTTGTTTCAAGACGTTTGGGATCTTGACTATTTTGAAGAGAAAAAACAAACATGAATCAGCTACTTGTTTGATTTTTCGTGAAAATATTATACTTAAAACATGTAATTTTGCTCTTCACTATACTACGAGGCACAAATTTTTCAATTGCGGTTTTTCTTGAGAATCTCTTTCAAGACGAGATAAATTGTCTTTCTTGAAAAATTCTTTGTTCCAGCAACAATGAACTCTGGCCTCCAAAATTTAAGGAACAACATGTTTTTCGAAGCTTACCGTAAAAAAAATGGCAGTAATAATAAAATTTATAGTTTTAATAAATGATAAAAACAAACTTTATGCAAAAACAATAGCTACTACTTTTTTGTAATAGGAAGATATACATGAGTGAGAGAAAAATATACATATATCAGGCTTTGTGCAATTTTTGCTGATTTACAGCTTTTGTTAGCAGATTTGTTTACAATAGGCAGAGGAGTCTCTCAATGTCTGAGAAAAGCCGTTTGCCCCATTCATTAAGGTGGCGGGTGGTCGGATGGAGGGAAATGGGGTTGTCACAGGCTGATGCTGCTATCCGTCTTAATGTGTCTCGTGGTGTGGTCTATCGTCTCTGGAATCAATATCAAATCAAAGCATCTGCGTCAAGAAGACATGTTCCCCGCCGACCAAGAGCTACAACACCTGCAGACCGTTTTATAGCTCTTTCGGCACGAAGGAGAAGAAGGATTTCTGTGCCACAACTTGTTGCAGACCACTCTATATCATAAGGAAGAAGAATATCCTCTAGTACGGTGTGAAGGCGTCTTTACAATTCAGATCTGTAGGCAAGGCGACCAGTTGAGTGTGTACCCCTCAGCAGGCGACAGAGAAGGGTCCGCTTATCTTGGGCAAGAGAACACGTTTCCTGGACCAAACAGCGATGGACTTCTGTACTCTTTACAGACGAGTCCAGATTCACACTGGAGAGCTATTCAGGAAGTCTGCTCATCTGGAGGTAACGAAGAACTAGATATCATCAATCCAACACTGTTGAAAGACACAGTTGCCAAGGTGGTGGAATAATGGTTTGGGCACTCGGTGGTCACACTGACCTGTATGTGTTCCAGGGAGGAACTCTGACTGGTGAGAGATATCTGGAGGAGATTCTTGCTCCATACGTCCGGCCGTATGCCAGTGCAATTGGCAATGACTTCATTCTGATGGAGGATAATTCACGACCTCACTGAGCTGTAATTGTTGTAGAATATCTTGAAGGTCTTGGTTCGGAGCGAATCTAATGGCCTGCTCGATCTCCAGACTTAAGTCCAACAGAGAAGCTTTGGGACTATCTTGGTAGACAGGTTGCTGCTTTAAATCCTCCTCCAAGGTCATTAGGAGAGTTGGAACAAAGCTTACTCCGTATCTGGTCTTCGCTTCCCATTTCGGTAACCGACAACTTAATTGACAGCATGGAAATTCGATGCCGCCAATATATTCAAGCTAGGGGTGGGCATATCCTTTATTAAAGACATTTTTGTTGTATTTTTATGACATTTTATCACATAAAACTGTGATTATTATTTTTTCCAAAAATGCACTTTTCCAGCGAGATCGCCTTTTTTGTTGTAAATCATTTTTGAATTTTTGTTATGCAAACTTCTATCTTGAAGTCAGTAGATAACTGTTTTGTGAACATGCCATCCAAATTTGGTGTTTCTACATTCATTCATTTGCAAATAAGGCGCAAAACACCGGTTGTTACTTAACTTTTGGAGGCCAGTGTATTTTGATGGTTGTAATGCCAGATACTGCAGAAGTAACAAAAGCATCCTATAAAACTTGTTACATTATATAAATACGTACACATATGAATTGATACGGAAATCTTTAGTGTGCTTCTAAAATGCTCCCGGTGTACTCTTTGATAAATTTAGTTATTTGGTTGGATATTCTTTTAGTAAAATCAAAAAGTATTTTAATAAATTTGAAACAAAGTGCACAAGCAAATCTGAAAGAACTTTAAACAAATAATACGGATTTCAGTTTGGAATGCAGTAAAAACTTCCTGCTACCATTCTGACCAGATGTCTGATGACGACCAGAGAACCTCGCCATTTGCTCATTATAATGAGGCATAACAGGGATACTACAGCTTCTCAGCTAACTCTTGAGTTGCACGTGCCACCACAGGAAGGGAATCTCCAGAAAACTTCTTGACAGAGAGCTGTTTGTAAGAATACCTGTTCTTTTCGTCCCTCTTAGTGCTGAGATAGGAAAGTCCGTTTAAAATGGTGCAAATATCATACAGATTGGAGATTGGAATCAATGGAAGTTTGTTTTCGTCACATATGAATACTGGTTCAACCAAACCAGTGACTCTCACCACGCTTTCATATAGAGAGAACCAAAGACCCTCTACCTGTCCTCCAATGTCCGAGAAAGGAATCACTACGGCATTGGAGGCTTAATGGTGTGGATATCATGTTAATGGCCGCACACACCTTCATGTCCTTGAAAGAGGCACTGTGACTGCTCTGGGATATAGTAATGTGGTCTTAAAGAGCCATGTTTGCATGGGTGCAGTTTGTCCCTATTTTTATTAAATGAAATTCAACGCAAGACCATATGGAGTTTATCTGGTGAAGGAATTTCCGGAAAGGGAGAATATTCACATGATGGATTGGCCAGTCGAATATCCAGACCTCATTCCTATAGATGATGCCAGAGACATTGTTGTGAGGGATATTGCATCTTTCAAACTCCCTCTGATAACAATCTAAGACCTAAAAACAGAGTTGCTGGACGAGGATTTGCAGCAGGAACTCCTAAACTCCCTTATTGCCAATATTAACCCTTAACTTCGCAATTTTTTAAATTTCTATGAAAAAAATTATATCAGCTAGTCCTCAAGTAATAATAAAATGGAAAAATATGTAAAGAAACTAAGCAGTTTTAAACTGAATTTCAGACATTTTTTTGTTTGTTGCAGAAGTACAACATAGCGTAGTAGTGCTGTAAATTACAAAACTGTTTTATATGAGGATTTTATTATTAATCGTAAAATGTTTCAATTTCTTACCTTGTAATTTATTTTGTCAATCAATAAAAGGAAGCATAAAATATAATGGATTCTTGTTATAGCAAAAACACAGTTCTTGAGGCATCTTAGATTTTTATAATTGTTGTGATTTCAGGAAAAAATGTACTTCCATCTAGTGACAAAATTAGCATGTATTTCTCGTTGCACTAATCTTTTTTTTCTCAGATAAGTGATTTGTAGATAATAAAAAAAATATTGATTCTGTGCTAAATTAAAATAAATCATGTGTTGCAGGAATGCAACAGTGCGAAGTTAAGGGTTAAGACACGGAGCAAGGCCTGTTTATCTGTAAGAGGGTACCATACACACCCTATAAATTATTTTTTTTATTCTATTCTGCAAGTGCGGTTTCATACCTTTCAACTCCGTTTACTGTTACGTACAATCATTCGTGTGTATAATATAAATGTTGAATGATTAATATTATTATTACTTGCATATATTATGTCAACCCAATGTACATATTAAATTTCATCCAAATCAGTCCAGTAAATTTAGAGATAATCAACTAAATTTGAAAATTACCTTAATTTTGAACACCAGTGTGATTGTAATGCTGTATATTAAAGGTTGATTTATAAACCTTAAGAGAAAATGCTTTTTTTGGAAGCTTATCATTCTCTTTCTACCGCTGACATTTTTATTATTCTTAGTTTTACTAGATAATTAATCAAACTTTCCTTTATTTTTTATAAAAGGCTTTCTTGAAACAAAATAACAAATTTATTCTAAAAAACTTAAAAGCAAGATATTCTATTTCATTTTTTGTATTATATAAAATTCAATTAAAAATATTTAAGTAACAACGCTTTACTGATTGTGATGCCTTCAGTTTTGGTCTAATTCCAAAATCATGTTCCAAACTTTTTTACTTCTCACTTTCTATTCGTAGTTTTAATGAAAAGTTTAAAGGAAAAGTTCAGAAAAAGTACACGTTTTTTGAAAACTTCAACAACTTTACAAGATAACACCTTCTACGTTTTAATAAAATCAGTATAAAGGAAAAAAACAGCTATCATATTCCGGTTATTTTAACAGAAAAAAATAATGCCTTAGATAACTTTTTCACAAATATGAATCAGTTATTTTAAAAGTTCTTCATATTCTTTTATATATTTTTCTTATTGTATTTTTATTTTTCCTAATAAGTAGGAAATATTATAAGAGTTTAATAATTTTAGCCTAATAAAAAATCTTGCAAGAGAACAAAAGTATCTTTATAAAAAAATGAAAAGTTTTGAAGTTACAAAAAAAAACTTTGTGAATATTAAATATTTGTATGGCAATTTCAATATGTAGGTTAACACTACAGTTTTTTCACATACTTTTTTCTCAAACTACACTCATGTACATAAATTAAGGATAATGAAGTTCAGGCAAAGAAAGAGACAGAAGCAAAACAAATGTGACTTATTTGTAAAGTCTATTTATTAAACAAAAGGTAAAGTGCAAAAAAGATGCTATATGTTTGGCATAATTAATAAAAATTGCGATTTTTACTCCCTGGAGCAAATTTCAAAAAAAGAACCTATTTACAAAAAGCAGTATAACATGGTTAGTATGATGGTTAAAACGGAGTATGTCTCCCGGACGATGCAATACAGGCCTTACAACGCGTAGTCATGCTAAGTATCAAATTATCAATCTGATCCTATGGAATATTACACCATTCCATATTGCGTCGGCCAAGCATATCCCACACATGCTCTATTGGATGCAACTCCGGTAAGTATGCTGGCCAATCCATACGGGTGATATCCACCAATTGAAGGCATTCGTCTACAATGTTTGCATGGTGAGGACGGGCGTTCTCATCTATAAACAGAAACTGAGCACCCACGGCGCCCCGAAACAAACGTACATGTTGTTCCAGAATGACATCTCGATAGATGTGTGGCCTGTCATCGTTACACTCTGAACATGCAGGTCAGTTCTGGAACCAAGAATATTTCCTCCCCAAACGTGCCATCCTGCACCACCGTAACGGTGTCGTTCAATGGAGTTCTCTTGGTGGCAATGAGTACCTGGCGCTCTCCATAATAAAGACCGGCGAGAATTAGACTGCAAACTAAACCTGGACTTGTCGGAAAACATCACACAAGACCCCTGTTGTGGTTTCCACAATGCATGCTCTCTACTCCAGGTTAATCGCAGGCGACAGAGTTGCGGTAAGTGGAACACACATCTGATAGGCCTACGAGCATATAGACCAACGTGCCCTAAGCATCTGTACACGGTCTGCCTTGAAACTGTAGCTGAAGAGAGCTGACGAGACAGGTCTGATGCTGTGCTCCGTCTGTTTCTTTTGGCAGTAACTGCCAAATATACTGATCCTCATTCGGCGTTGTAACTCGGGGGCGACCTGTGCTGTAACATCTACTCACATTACCATCATCTTGGAATCGTTGCCAAAGCCTGGAGAGGACACTCTGGGCGATTCGAAGTTCCTCGGATACTTCCACCTGGGTACGTCCACATTCCAGTCGTCCAATAATTCTACCACGTAAAAAATCATCCAAATGTTTTCTTTGTGTCATAACTATGCGGTTATTGCACTGAAAGGCTTTTAAAGCGCTTGTGAACAATTTTACTTCTTTGCCACCGTTCCTTTTATACCCCTCTCTTACACTCTCGTCATTGTGACGTAATATCCGCGCCATCTGGTGGTTTCCTGTAATTTGCATATTCTTTTTCAAGATGTGTATGATAATTCTATGGGTGAAATTTTTATTTTAGAGTTCAATTTCTGTGTGATTCTGAATTATCCTTAATTTATGGACAGGAGTGTAGAATCTTATATAAGAAAAATCACAAAATACCTGACTAACGTGTAATTTTATTTGAGGTTTATAGTTCTTAAACTATCCTATATTTATAATTAAACAATGAAAGAAATAGTACATATATTTGAAAGAATTCTAGTTAGAAAACGTTTACTTCAGCAATAATATTGCTTTCCTAGATAAAAATTACATATCAACAGGATAGGTTTTCACGTAAAACCCATTCAGTAAGAAACTTGGTAATAAATTAAATAATTCTGCAAAATCTTTATTAGATTAAAATCAAATTTAATTCGAAACTAAAACATTTTTTTAAAGTGTCAATTTATGAACTTATTTCAGACATAAAAAGTCCAAAAAAGAACAACGCCCTTTTAATACTTCTTTCTTTAAAAATTTATGATTGATTTGGTTTCTTTAGTGTCTTTTTTGATTGCAAAATATTCTAACCGATCTTGATGTAACTATGTATCGATGTAACTTTTCAATCACGCGTTCCTTGCATGCTAGAAGACGGGCTGATCAGAATTTAACAAAAAAGCAGATCATCAAAAGATTAGGAAATATGGTCTCTTATAAATATTTTTCTGTTGAGAGTTTTATATTCAACATCTTTTTTATGAAACAAATCTGAAAATATTTGTTTGATTTCTATACCATTTAAGGTTTTCAAACAAAACGTTGTGTGCACATTATGCACTTTCCGTCACATCAGAGTATAAAGAATTCTTTTAATGCTATTTTATTAAATTAAAACAATAAATTCGTTCTACTTGAATACCCAAGAATTAATTTATGCTATTAAGTCAAAACAAAATCTAAAATTAAATTAACAACATTTCAAATTAGCAGTTTTTAAAAATAATTTGTAAAATCTTAATAATAAAACCCATCCATAATCCACATAATAATGAAGGGAAAGCGCAAATATCTAAAATAAATGCAACTAGCTCAAACTATAGAAAACCGGCATCAAAAGTAATAATAAGAAAAAGAAAGAAAATGAAACATTTTTTTCGAATTGCATTAACATCTTTTACATTTATTTAATGAACAAGCCAGGGAAAACGGCCTTACCTTTCATTTAATTAATTTACCGACCTCATTAAGTTCCATTTCATCAATTAACTTATCACTTAAGCTCTTATTAGTCCTGCTTGCCGACGACAAACATCATTAAATAATGGGAGGGGAAGGTCAAAAAAATTCAACCGCATTCGCACATCTACGGAAATTAAACTAATTTTGCCAATTATTTCAGCAAATAATTCAATCATTTAAACAAATTACCGCCGAGGAGAATTCCTTTATCTTCAATAACACTAGTTCATTAAATAGAATTTCGATCCAAATAAATAAAGTGTTAGAAATTTTTCCGGAACATATTTTTAAAAAATTATTAATTGCGTGTTAAAGTTCACATCATGTTTTAGAAGTTACTTTTCATACTGAGTATTTAAACTAATATTAATATATAATGTACGATTTTTATATAGTTTTCTGAATTTAAGAAAATATTATTTCGCTTATTTTTCAACAGCAAGTAACAAATTCGTTTTACAATAAAATTTATTTTATGTTATTAACTTAAGACCGTATTAACTCTTTATCTACCGCAATATGATTTACTACAATTTTTTTCTTGCGGTAATTTTTTTTAATCACTGCGTTCAAAATTAAGGGTTGTTGAATGTATACATAAATAAAATACTCAACTTTGGGAAATTTAATTCGTTAGAGAGCTAATTAATTAAATTAGTTCTTTAAAGTACCGTCGCTACACGGAGGTTTAAAATATTTACTTAATACAAAATGACCGTATGACTTTTTTAAAGGAGGTTTAACTCTTAAAATAGCAAAATAACTAAAGAACAATAGTATTTTTCAGCACAAAACATTTATTTTTAAATATTATAAAAGTTTTAAAATTTACTCACTTTTTTTTTATTTTCAAAAGCAGGTTTACCCACAAACTTAATTTGATGATATTCAGCAAAATGGTTTTTCTTTTCATTAGTATTCAAAAATTAGTAACACTTTGTGCATTTTCAGCGAGATTTCGATTGAATGTTTTAAAGCCCTGCTTCCTGGAGTAGGAAATATTGTATTTTCTAAACATGAACTATACTGTACCATGAATTTTGCTCTAACATCCAGTGTACTGTAGATACTTATAAGTACCACAGCTATTCAACCCTAAAATTAATTAAATACACTGCTCACTTAAAATAAATAATCAAATCATTTTCTAAGGTCTTAATTAACATACAAAAAATAAGACTCTTACTTATTGGCATTAATTCAGTGCTTCTCATACTTTCAATACTCGTGACCCAATATTCAATCATCATTTTTATCGTGCCCCCTCCATACAATAACATTGTATTGAATTCAATAATACTGTACACTAAAACTCTACAGTACGACTTTAACCTCTTATGTACCACCGACGTATATAAACATCTCACTCAGCCACAGCATTAATCTTCTGGACGTATATATACGTCTTTCTGAAGTACGATCTTTCCTGTTCACTGCTATCCATAAAATTATTCCTAAGGCTTTGGGATACAATAAAAGGACCTTGACAGTCCTTGAAAAGGATTTACTTTTTTTTCAGGGGATTTTGGTTATTTATTCCTTTTCTCCCCCAAAAAAAAAAAAACATCAAAATACGCGCGTCTACGTGGAAAACCCTGGCATTGGGGACCAAATCGCATAGCTTTTACTCGGCAAATAAGGAATTAATTATAAACCATACAAATCATCAAGATAAGTGTTAATACAAGCCCATGGGGTCACTGATAATTATCAAACTTGTTCTTAACTTAAGTATTGTTAAATTAATAATAAAATACATTGTACCGTACAGATACTTTTATAGGTGTATTATATCAGTGTAAATGTGTATTTCATATTTTATTATGTCAGAAAGTATTTTGTTTGCTTACTTTCAGTAAGCTAATAGTGTTTTGAATAATCTCTAGTTTTCACCTTTTCAATATGCTCGCGCCCTTCTTGTAGAGTTGTCACGCCCCACAGTTTGAGAAACTCTGCATTAACTACTTTTTCGGCACAAAAATAGCAATCTTTGCAATCCGATCAAAATGTCTGCTACAAATGCAACTTCTTTTTTAAAACTATGCGCCTTCCCCTCCAAAATACTCATCGTAGCACCCAAGTTGCCATACATCCTGGAAGAATGTTCCTGCTAGAATTGCACAGTTTTTATAAAATAGGTTATTCTATGTAGTTTTAAAGTGGATGGTACTCATAAGTACTGTCAGATAAAGGGTTAAGAGAGAAATACTCGACCTCAATGTAATTTTACAGATTAAACACTGTTCCAGAAATAATATGGTTTTCTTATTTGGCTCTGCCTTTGAGAGAAAGGAATAATTTACTATGCCTCATTTTTAACTTAATTAGTTAATTTTTCTGACAAGAAAAGAGTTCATATATCATCTTTTTTCTTTGTTATAATGGGTTTTTTTAATTTACTTACTAATTTTTTTGTATTTATGTAAATTTAAAAACTCTATGAGGAATTTATGAATAAATTAAAAAGTCAAATGAAAATTTGCAAAAAAAATGGGTGATTTTTTTCTTTTAAAATAGGTTTTGATTTCCCTTTAAAACTATACGAAGAAAAGTTTAAGAAAATATTAAATAATTAAATTTTAAAAAAATTCCTTTTCTATCGAAAATTAATTTATGTAGCATTTATGACCTCAAAGGTATACCGCAAAAAAAATTTGTTCTGTACTGTATTTGTGTGAAATAACTACACTGATCGACCACTTTTTCTGACCATCTTACAGTTTATACAAATAAACTACATGAGGATTAAATTACTATAAAAATAAAACTAAGTTTATGATACACACACACTCACTACTAGCGACTTGTGATTAAGTGGGAAAAACGTAATTTGAGAGACTTCAAACGCGGAATGAGCAAACACTATTCAAGGTTCATCTGAAATTGTCTCTGAGCACAGGTTTTGGCCGTACTTGGGCATCGTATTAGCTAAAGAACTCAATGGCTAGAGCGAATATAATTGCTTCTTATAGTAAACAAGATAAAGTGTCTCAAATTCAGTAAGCACACAAGGATTGAACGATGGATAATTGTCGAATAAAAATGTGATCCGATAAAAATTCCGTTTTAAGCTACACCATTCAATAGTTTTATTTTGGCGGAAGCAATACAAAAAACAAATTCATTGTTACAACACATAACTTTTAGTCTCATGTTTTGGGGAACATTTAACTTGATATTTTGAGTCTTTATACCGTGTGTATGGATGTCTGAATAAAGCCTCAGACCTCATTATTGTGTGTTGTTGATCAAATCATTCCTATAATGTTAAAGATTTATCCCAACGGCACTTTTCAGACGATAATGAGATCAAAGTGCTGGTGTTGTACATGACTGGTTCGAGAATCATGTCAGGTGAGTGAGTAAGTATTAACGTCACTCTGTTCAGCTACATGAGGGCTTTTGGCGATGAACCTCGTAATTTTGAACCATGGTCACGTGACGAGAACGACACCTGAGCATGCACCTCCCTCTCCTAACTACCACACCAAGAGGAGGACGTTTGAGCTCTCGACAGATTTAACGTGCATCACTCCCCTACACTGGGAAACATGTCGGAGACTTCACTTTGCTTCATCAAAAACAGCTCTACATACATCAAAACCAACTCTACATACCTGAGCACCAAAGCTAGCAGCTCCCGAGTATGAAAAATAGATTTTCTCCTGAGCAGGATACACTTAGCTTGTTCTAATTGTTTATAGCTATTGTCTAATTCTTTACGCAAATTTTTAATTCTACCATCATAGTACTTAATAAACAATTGTGCTATTTCTTCACTACCAATATACTCCAGTTCTTTATAAGACTCTATTCCTAGCATTAATAACTTTAGAAAGTAGCTTCTCATTTTCTTTCTTATCTTTAAAATACCTACACATAATTGCCACATTCCTAAAATCTCAATTCTAAGGAGAATGTCTTAGGTGAAATGAAATTTGGAGTCATCCAACATCTAGGTTCTCAATCAATTTCACATTATTGAAAAAGTGTTATTTTTCAAGCTCATGGACTCGAATACAAGAAACGACCAATTAATGTCCCCCCACAGCCAATGTCTAGATGAAGCCATTCTATATTAAAGGCCAAATGTGGCCAAACGAGATATTGACAGTTGGTCGTCATAAAGTGGTGACTCCTAACACATTTAGTACTTGTTCTAATTTCCTAAAATCGTTATACTTTCACAACATGAGTTCTGAGTAATGTCATCGCGTCAAACTGACCACCCTTTCGGAGCATCTGCTCATGCTCTTAGGACTCAAGTTTACATACACTGAGAGAGGGAACAGTATGTCTTGGCCCTCATGTGCCTTAGCACCACTGAGTTAAGTTAATAATTAGTCATATACGTCAATTTCAATTTATTTAATGTTATAAATTATAAGTTTCAAAATTAAAATGGCAAATACAATAAAAGCACAAAAAGTATGTGATTCGTGACATTCAAATAAATTGCAACTTTATTTATGTATAGTATAATCTCTACATTTTTATTTGCCTAACATTAAACTGTTTTTTAGCCACCCATCCGGTATAGTGGTTAGTATCGCAGACTGTTGTGCTGTAGGCCTGGGTTCGAATGCCGGAGAAAGCATGGATGTTTGTAAATGTAAAGTGCATGTGTAGCATAACCACTTTAATTAGCCGCAGAGCCGCAAATCTTTTCCTGAGGTTTAGGGAAGGGTTAGAGAGGTGGGAGGCCTCTGAGCACTCTCAAAATTGGGGCGGAACCGAACCAAATCGTACTGTTACTTGAATTTTGCTAAAAGCTACTGCTAACGAAAGGTGAATATCTTGCCCTTTTTCCACGACGGATTTTGTGAGCCTTGATCTGGCACCGTCAAACAGGTGGCATTAGCAACAAAAACTATATATTCCTTTGTTTGCATCAAAAACAATATTACTGTTGAAAATTTCAAATAACTTTTTAGTTATTTTTTTATTTGAATTATATGTTTAATCTTGTATTCAGAAACTGCATGAGGAATATTAGCAACATTTGCAAGTTCATCATAATTTGCGGAAAATTATGGAATATCTCTCTGGAAAACAAAATGTATTATTATTCCTTTACGAATATGCCATTGTAAATATGAGCATAAGCTTCGACTATTTTGTGAAGATTAACTTCTAGACTAACTAACTAACTAGATTCACTACATTTGATGTAAAAAATGTATTTAAAATTTTTCCAATGATCGAGGTAATATGGAAGAGCAGCAATTGCCATTATTCTTCTTCATTGCAGTAATTTTAACTATGTCACTCATCAAACACTATTTCGTAGTGATGGTTTCAATCAAGTTAGTAAGAAAACAATCTTATTAAAGTAACATCTTCTGTTTGCAAGAATTCTGACACCAGATATGCTCTATGTTGCCAAACATTGTCCTTCATGAACAAATTCTTTGGACAAACACTACTTATAAGCAGTATATCTTGGGATTCCAACACCTCGTCCACATATTTCCAAGTAGTTACAAAAATTCTAGACCGATATGCAGCTCTGTGCGGCCATTTGTCATGATTTGTTTCCAAACCATTATGCCGCGGTCACCAAAACGGGATATTTCACGGACTGTGGAAAGCAAATCTTACTCCATGCTTCCTCTAGATCAAAACTTATCTAGAATTTGCTGTCAGACTATATCTGGACTCATCAGTAAGCAATATTCCTGCCCAGTTTTCTTGGCCCCATCAAACATGACAATAACACCAGTTTAAACATGTCCTTATGACGGTTGGTGCAAGCGAGACACGAACCATTGGTTTTCTCGGTTACATTTCAACCTTCTTAAGTTTTTGAACAGCAAGACAACAGCTAATTCAAGTTCCTGCAGCCGCCTGAAAATCTTAACCCAAATCTCTGGTGTTTTTCACGGATTCCTCGAGACGACAATAATAGAAAACGATCTTCGGATACCGTTTCTAATAACCTCGTTGACGTTATTGATGTTTTGGGGTTCGAATAAAGATCAGCCAAAACCAGTTCAAACTCCATTTTTTTGTGTTTCTCTAATTTAAATCAAACAACTCAGGGTAGGAAAAGCACAACTCTACTAACTATAAGAGCAATCACACGACAAAATGGATATTTAATATTTGAGTATAGTCTAATACAGTTACTCTTAGAACACTTTGGACTTTGACGGTGAAATTCACCATAACTATGTCATTAGTTGTACGACTTCCGGTCGTTATCATTAAACTCTATCTTATAACTTAATCGTCAATTAGCAATAATTTATTATCCAGTAGCTACTCGTCGATTAACTCTCGAGTAGCTCTTAACTAACCAAGCATATCTAAAAGCCAATGCTTACATCGAAACACTCATTTGCATGAATCAAGTCTTCTTCGGGAGAAAATTTTCAATAGAATAACAGTTAAAAAGAAATAAATTAACCCCCAATAGGATTAGTTACAGGTTCATGGATAGACCCGTTACTTGTTGCTCTTGGTAGCCCTTGACCATGTTTTCTATCAACTGATTCAGTGCTTATAAAATCGATCCAAACATTTGATATGAAACTTTGAAGGGTATCCAAATTATAAGTGACCTCCATTTGTGTTTGAAATCTATCCATTCTTTCAATTATTCACCACTTTTGACCTTCATTTAAATCATATTTTTGAGCTATAACTAACAAATATTGATCACTTTTAGAAACCACATTCAATTTAGGCAATAAGACAGACCGGAATTCCAATATAAGTCTATAACACACCCCAATGTCAAAGGCGCCACTGAATACACACCATATATTATGCATCAAGATATGCTGATGCACGTCAAATCTGTCAAGGCTCAAAGTACTTACATTGACGTGATGCGAATGCTTGGAGTGTGGGATATCAGCTCAGGTGTCATCCGCATCACTTGAACGAGTTCCAAAATTGTGAGGTCCATCACAAATAGCCATCGCGTTGTTTTAGGGGACGATGTTAATCAAAAAATAAACAATTGAGAGAAATTTATCAGTGTTACAACATATTTTTGAAAGTTAAGTTCATAAGTGGTGCTAGTACTGCTGGCTAATTGCTGGCCAAGTACAGCATTAAACTATATTCCCTAGTACAACTTAATAAGAACAGCTACAAAATATTAAAATCAAAGCCTGCTTGGGGTTAGTTTTTTATTGCAATAAATTTATTAATAATGATACGAATTTACATATAAAATAGCTTTTTGCTAAAGTACATTGCAAAGGTAGATAGTTCAGTTTTATTTTTGGAATTGCTTGTTTCTGGCATTTATATATATATATATATATATATATATATATATATATATATATATATATATATATATATATATATATAAAACGATTTAAATAAATACCTAACATCACGTTTATATACAAAAAGAAATTCTCATCAGTCTTTTTTCATGATTCAAAAATGGTTCTATATGAATGCATTTCAAATCACCGTCAATCAAACAGCTTCAACCAAGCATTCATTACAGTTACCACTCAGCTCCAATAGTTACTGAATTACTTTCAAAGGCAAACTGTGTTTAATGATAAAGGAGGTAATTTATCCACTTACAACATAATTAACAATTTACAAGTTGAACAAAAAATACCAGAAAACTTTGCAGCCCTCAAAAACTCTTTTAATTACAACAATCAAAAAATTAAAGAATGCATAACAATTTCCTAAGACACTTCTAAGAATCAAATAGTAAATAATACTAAGAAAGTCAGAAATAATTCAAGTTTTACTAAAAACATTTTTCAAAACAATTTAAACAAAGAAATGTATAAATGAAGTAAATGCTTTGATAAAAGAAAACAATAAAGCAGACAAAAAGTTCTAATTTAACTGAATTTATTTACCATCCTATTAACATTTCCACTTGCAGTTTGAGATTTCTTTTGTTCTTGGCATGTCCTTTATATGCAAATTAATTTCTTTAAAAGATCCCCAAACAATTATGTTGCCCCACAGTTAATCCAACCATAAAAAAATTAAATCTTTTATAACCTTTTATGTTTAAAATTACGCTGTTTTTAATAATAACAGTGACATATATCTAAATGTTCTTTTAACATTTGAATTAAGATATTAGGGATTGAAACTTTATGCTTGTTTTTCAGAATTAAATTAATTCTAGGAAGATTGAAAATTATTGATTTTCACATTTTGAAGAATACAGGGAAAAAGAATAGTCACATTTTTTCTGGAAAAGAAATGTTCAATAGACTGAAATCAGATGTTGGAATTTTAAAAATAGAGAGTCTGCAGTGTCTTTAACTCGATTTTGTATCAAAATAGATTTATTTACAGAAAGAAACTAATTAGCACTGTGACATTTTTTTTTATTTTATAAACAGAAGTCAAGTATAGGTTTTTGGGTATGTTAGTAATTTGTTTAAGAATATATATATATATTATAGATTAAAATGCGTAAAAAAGTAGAAAATACTTAAATTTTGTTTAAATTTGTTGCTTAGTTCCATTCTATTAGATTATTATTGTTAGTTTTTCGAATAGTGGTTTCCCCTGATAAAAATGAAAAAATTCCTGATATTTTCATTTTCAAAAAAGTTTCTATGTATCTATTTTTAGGTTATAAAAATATAGAAGGACACTTATTAACATTGTGTTCATTCACAACCCGTAGTATTATAATGAGATAATTGTATTTTTTTCCTTCCTGAAGTATTTAGGAATCATGTGTTTCTGTAATTATAATTTTCTCCTTATCCCAAGAGAAATACCCTAGATTATCTTTCAGAGAGGGCAAGCTTTAGCCGGTAAAAGTGTTCTAGGCGTACGGAAGACTGAGCACATCTACGTAGAGTTACTCTCAATACGATTCCTAGCAATTTATGGAAACGAGAGAGTTATGAACCCAATAACAAAAACAAAATGAATCCTCGTGATAGAAGAAAAAGCTGGAATGTGGAGCTTTCAATAGAGAAATGGGGTCTTTTCACAAGTCAAAACATAATCAGGACTAAAACATGTATCCATGAAAACTACGTACAACAGTAAAAGATTTAAAACAAAGAAAACATCATCCGAAATTATCAAAAGCACACATTCTGTCGTATTCTGAAAGGAGAAAAAATTTAATTTAGATGGGCTTCTGGTGGATGGATACTTTCTGTTGCAATTTTAATGATGGCTAAAAAATTTACTCAACTCACTTAAAGGGAATAGGTAACTTTATGGTCGGTTTAACTATTTGCTATAAAAGAACTAATCTGGTGTTTTTAAACGATAAGAACCATCAAGATTACATTCAATTTGTACAATCTAAGCTTCTTCCTTGTGCACTACAATTAGGCGTATATGACTGGATATATCTATAACACAGGGCATCTATCTATTCGTACAACAAATATCAAGAAAAATTTGTTCTATTTGAAAGATATTCCAGTTTTGCTATGGCCATGGCTTGCCAAAGCCTCTGAAATAAATATTATAGAGAATATGTAGACAACCCTCGTTTGAAGGATGTATGGAAAAGTAAAACAATACCAATCCATACTTGAGCTAAATAATGCACTCAATCCCATATGAGACAATTTCTGTCAATTTGAAATTCAATCACTGTGTTGTTCGATGTCAAATAGGACTTTTGAATAAATCACAAATCAAACGGAAAAGAAGCGTTTAAAAATTGTTGGTTTTCCTTTAAAAACTTCGATGTTCTATTTTAATTTACAAACTTTTCATAATGAAAAGTAAAAACTTTAAAAAAAAAGTTATTAAATGCAGAAAAAAATCTCAATTCGCGTATCTATTTTTATGTTCATTTAATCAAAACTTTATGCCTATAGCAGTGTTTCTGAGAAAGAAGGGAAAATATTTCACTTTTCTTTTACTTTTTCTACACAATGAGCATTAATTAAAGTAGTATACACTTTTTTACGGAGTTTTAAGTTAAATATATAAATATTTTATTTATTCATTGATATCATCATTTAATTTGACAAAAAATAAGTTAAAAAACTAAATTATGAAAAGCCTTAAAACTGTCAAATTATTGTAAGTTTTTAAGTTAAAGAAACATATATATTATTATTTTGTAACATATATTATTATTATTAGTGTGCGCGCGCGTGTCTGCGCGTGTGTGTGCGTGCGTGCGTGCGCGTGCGTGCGTGCGCGTGCGTGCGTGCGTGCGTGCGTGCGCGTGCGTGTGTGCGTGTGTGCGTGCGTGCGTGCGTGCGTGTGTGTGTACGTGCGTGCGTGCGTGTGTGCGTGTGTGTGTGTGTGTGTGTGTGTGTGTGTGTGTGTGTGTGTGTGTGTGTGTGTGTGTGTGTGTGTGTGTGTGTGTGTGTGTGTGTGTGTGTGTGTGTGTGTGTGTGTGTGTGTGTGTGTGTGTGTGTGTGTGTGTGTGTGTGTGTGTGTGTGTGTGTGTGTGTGTGTGTGTGTGTGTGTGTGTGTGTGTGTGTGTGTGTGTGTGTGTGTGTGTGTGTGTGTGTGTGTGTGTGTGTGTGTGTGTGTGTGTGTGTGTGTGTGTGTGTGTGTGTGTGTGTGTGTGTGTGTGTGTGTAAAATTAATAAATAATCAGTCATAGGGATTCGCGTTCATCAGAAATTTATGCAAGGGGAAGCACAGGTGCGTGCTCCTAGCAAAGCTCATTTGAAGCGTGTCAAGGAGTAGCTTCCTTTTAAAAAATAAATAAAAATACTTCAAATTATCGTATTTTCTCATATCATGCATCATTTTTAAAAGAAGTGTTTGAACTTATAAAAAATATTTAAAAAAGTGAAAACTGATAATTTTACGAAAATTCATGTGCAGAACCCACTTAACGTAAATTTGGAAACAGATTGTTGTTAGCTCAGTTATCGACTTCACCGTGTTGGTTGTATTAAGTAAGTCTATAAGCATATTATAAAGAATCCTCTAGAACAAATAATTAATAAACAAGTGATGACATAAACCGTCGTAAACCATTGTCTCATTTTTTTTTCGAGAGAAAAATTGTAGATTTTCACTAAGCAGCAGCAAATAATGATCCCAAATCATTAATAAATTTTGCATGATTAGAGGAACCACACATGCCAAATAAACAAAACACCAAGCCATTATTGAGTTATCATCAACTTAATAGCAATTAGTTGCTTAAATAGCAGCTTAGTTTCTTTTGATTTGTATTAAATATATTAATTTCACTTGATCCGTAAATTCAAGTCACATCCGAAGGGAATTGGTATTCATTGTACCAAGCTTAAATGTTGTAGTCATCTAATATGCTGCAAATTGTTTAATCAGCCCAAGTAGAGGCACTTTACCTATCATTTGATATTAGTAAAAGTTTTGCTCTAAGCTATTTTAAAGTGAGATGCTTTACTACTACTTTATTTACTAATTAGTATACCGCATTTTTTTATTACTAAAGTTTTTAAATTCCTTCAACATCAAATTTCTTTTTACTTAGCCTCTCACTATTTACGTCTCTCCAAAAAATTCATCTAGTTAAATGTAGAAGCAGTTACACATCCTGTCATTTGTTCATTTGTACAGACAATACTCTTTTGACGTCATTGGATTAGATAACTAAATAAGTATAAAAGTTTCCTATAAAAACTAGAATGCATATAAAAACTGAGACTATTTACTTCATATGCTGATAAAAAATTAGCTTCATAACAAAACTTTTGTGGATGATTTATTTTCGCTATATAATAATACACCCTAAAAAGAGTAATTTAAATAAATCAATTCTTGAATGAGAACAAAAATAACTTCAAGTCATATCTTATTCATACTACTTCGTTGAATATATTCTTACGATTCCTCCAATTATTTTTACAGTTATGAAATATTATTTACTAATTTATTCAGAACAAACTAATTATTTTGCTTCCCAAATTCACATCAACGTTTACCAAGAACCCTACTCCTTTCTCGTTAATATCAGTGCCATACAAGTGTAGAGATTGTTCAACCATTTTAATAAAAATTTCAGGAAAGAAATGAAAAGTACCGATTCTCTTGAATGTATGCCAGTCTTCCCTTTTGAAAATTGTTAATGACTTTATCCTGCTAATGCAATTAAATTTCAAAGACACTTAATTCGCTTCTCTTTATAACCATCTCTCTTTTTAACTCGGCCATCTTTTAATTTGTCGGTATGTCGATAATTTTAGTTCCCTCGGGGACTTTTGTACATAATCAGGAAATAAGAGTTAGAAAAATAACTTTAAAAGAGAAGAAAAGATTTGTCAAAGCGATTGAATTTACAGTTTTTGTAAATGTGTATGAGTGTTCTTTCTCGTGTTCTCTCTATTCATTCTTATTATTTTTATTTCATTCTTAAATATATTCAAAGTCAATTTCTGTTGTGTATTTTTGCCTTCCGTATTAAGCTCGGTACATGGTTTGTAAAAAAAATGGGTCAAAATGGATGTCGATGGATGGGATAGCTACTCCTTATTGCAGTTAAAAACTAAGCTGCAGTCATTATACGCATTATTGACTTTGTCTTGTGGCTCACTTTAAATGAGTTTTAACGCATAAATGTTTTGTGAAATGCATCTCAAAAAGAATATTCTTGTTAGAATTAAAAAAGTGCATCACATTTTTATTAGTATAGTAGAACTGGTTTTTGTGCGGGTTTTTTATGCGATTTTATTTTTGTGCGATTTGTTCTGTGCAATTTTTCTGTGCGATCTTTTTCTTTTGTGATGTATGAATTTCAAAGGCTTTTGCGCCACTGTTATGTTTTCTGTCTATTTACCAGTGGCATAACGGAGAATGTAAGGATCATGTGTGCCCCTGAAAGTCAGGTTTTGCCTATAATATTTTATAAATTAAGTAAATACGTGTTTAACGTAAGTTAGGCCTTTGGCCCCTTAGATTTCTGCCCCCCCCCGTGACGCGGGGGTGTACGTTACGCCACTGAAATGTAGACAGTTCAAGACGCTCTGTTCATTTGTTATAAACGAGTCTCCCGACAATGCGCATCCAGTTACTTTCTATCAACGCTCCAGCAGCCCACGCTTGATTGAAAAGGAAACTTCATTGACAGTAACATTATCAATAATTTGATATATTATGAAGATGGAAAAGATAAACCGGATTCTTTGAGAACTGATAAAAATATGCATGGATCCAATCTTCCAACAAATAGGAAAAGCATTTTCTTCAAATAAATACCAATTAAGAAAGGAGTTTAAAATTCCAAAAAAGGGCTTCAATCATGTATATCTGGTTATCGTGATATTTACAAGCAACTAACCACCCGAACTTCATCTCAAAAACTTATCTCTTACTTTATGTTGCCAAAAAAATAAATCAATTGAAATTGTACCTTCAAGTGATGAAAGCTATTTTGAACTTATTCATCACAGGGCTTTGGATTACGATGAGTAGCAATGAATTATGTACATGCATTTTGAAAACGTATTCGTATATACAATGAGGAACTATGTGTTTTTAAAATGTTTCCATGTGTAATATTTAACTATTTTTTTTGTTATGGAAGTACTCTTACATAAATTTCGTAAATAATTGGCATATTTTGTAAATGCGACTTTTTTTATGCGGTCCCTCTCCATTGCATAAAAAAGTTATTTGTAGTACTTCCATAAATCATTTTGTTATATGTAAGAATTTAGGAAAATTTTGAATATTTTTTTTTTGCGTTTATTTTTATGCGGTCCCCATGTACAGCACAAAAACAGGTTCAACTGTATAATCTTTTTTATATTTCATTGTAAGAGTCGTGTTACTAAAATCACTTTGGTTAAACTGAGTATATTCTTAATAACCTTTTAATTACCTCTATAATATTTTTATTAATTCTGACACATGAAATCTAAAGTTAATTAATCTTTTTGCTTTGATTTACTATAAATATGAAGTATAGCTTGCATCCTTTTTCTCTCTCTCTCTCTCTACGTATTTGAAGTGTTGCACATACACACAGTATTTACTATTTTAATCTCTTTTAAATAAATATATTACATTGTATAAGGTTTACAAAAAATTGCACATCAAATTATTTAAATAAAATAGGAATAACGCAAATGTGATATGTTTCTTTTGTTTTTTAATTTGGTAAAAACTTTTAACAAAATCGATATTTTGAAGAATCTTCTAAATCATTTTCCGTTTTTAAATCACACTGATCTCCAAAAGTTAAGGTAAAACCTTTTTTGTTTGTGTTCATTATATAAATAAATCTAATTAAAGGTAAAGAATATCATATAGTTGAATTAATTGAAGTGTTAAATTCAATGACTTTTTATGAAACAATTACATTCGCAATTATACTTTAAGAACTGGACACGCATGGCAGGCCAAAGAAATTTCAAATACACACTTTTCTTAATACTTTATTTAATATATATATACACTTTTATACACGTTAATTTAGAATCATTAAAAATAATTGTTCGCCATATTTAAGGTAGACGCGGTAGCCGAATGGTATAGGTATCGAATCGTGGCTGGCTTTGTGACGAATTCGAACCCAGTACCACTAAAGACTAGCCGTGTAGGGGCACCGAGGCACGCTAAATCTGTCGAGAGCTGAAACGTTCTCCCGTTGGTGTGGTGTGGTAGTTAGGAGAGGGGAATGCCAGCTCAGGTATCGTCCACGGCACTTGAACATGGTTCAAAATTACGTGGTCCGTCGTCAAAAGCCCTCGTGTAGCTGAACAGTACGACGTTAATATTCACTCACTCGCCATATTTAAGAGAGAAGTAGCTTACTTCATTTGTTAAAATGAAGAGGAATCGGATGGATGGAAAAAGGGTTATCACACACACATCAGCTGATTTTTCTAGATGTTCTTCGTAGTGTTTTGGAGAGAGATCATTTCAGTACAAAATGTCAGCCTCAAAAATGAATAGGAACCTTAATTCATTTCCTGTATCAATGTGCTCAACCGGAACAACTTCTGCCAACATGTTACGCATGTATCTTTTCGATGAAGGACTGAGTCTATGTAGGGTGATTCTTGGTGTGTGTCTAAGTCGATGGCAAAGAAGCCATTCTTAACATAGGGAAAGAGAACACATTATTTGGACCAAACAGCAAATGACTTCAGAACTCTTCACAGTCGATCCCCATGCTACTATTGTCATACAGAAAGCAAGGCACCATAATTGGAGAAAGAAAAATTGCAAATAATACAAAAAAAGTTAAATCACACACACGCAATTCCTACTTGGTCAACAAAGAAAAATTTTATTCCAAATACTCTTTATTAAATAATTACAATTAATGTAAATATGCATATACATATGACATAATCACAATATTAAGTAGCAAAATAGAAAGAGATTTCCATTACAATTTTCCATTTTCTTTTCTATATAGGGTGTTGGACTATTATTTTTGTTTGTTACTATTAGTTATTTAAATTATTGCAACAAAATAGTATAGCAAAACGAAATCACATTTTCAGAAATTCGGCCATCCGAAATGGGATACAATCCCACCATCTTTGAATTGGAAGTCCAACGCACTACCCATTGTGCTACAGGGACACAACGAGTGATTTTCCTTTTTATACATGGTGTTAGACTATTATTTGCCGTTTGTTTCTTATTGTTCATTAATTAATACTTGAAGAAATTGTATTAATATCAAGTTTCATCGACTACAAGTTTAAAAAAAAGGTATTTGAATTGTATGAATAAAAACTATTTTATTAACGTTAAGAATTTAAACAATATATATCTTTATATATATAGGGAGATCGTGAACTAATAATAGGAATTTAAAAAGTCATAAGAAACTTATGGAAATATAAAAACAGAGTCAAAGATTTAAGAAAATTTCATTCGGATATTTTTAAAATGAAAAAAAAATTTTCACACACACAGTTCCGAAGTAATTCTTATAAAAAATCTGAAGTGGTAATTATTTCTTTCGTGACCTTATTTGGGATAATGATGATATTATGCACAACTCACATAGCGAGTAAATTTTTCTTATCTTTTGAAATCTAATCCTCTCTTGTTTATAAAATGTTTAAAGAATTATCAACAAAAAATTTGTCAAAGCAAATTAATACGAATGTACAGAGTCTTTAAAATGCAGATAAAAGTCTAGAATTCAATTTGAATAATTTTAGCAGGCTGTTGAGAAATAAGTCAATTATACTATAAATATGATACTAGAGATATTCTTCTTTTTAAGTGCATCATTATAATGCATATGTAAGATAAGTAATAACTTTAAAATATTTATTGAATTAATACTCAAATACTTATTGAAAAACATAAAAAATAGGAGGCAAGGCTTATAAAAGATAATTAATATTCATTGAATGTCGGCTGGGTTGGTTGGTTGGTTTGTCACTGGCCTTCTGTACCCAAGGTTGCAGGTTCGACCCCGGCCTAAGTCGATGGATTTTCATGATGCAGGAAATCAACAGAGACCATATCGTAGGATTATACGACATGTATAAAGGATCCCTAGGCAGGTGCTCTAGGGAAAATAGTATCCTAGTACAGGTTCACATTGTCAGAGCTCAGGTACTTACCTCTAGGGAGGAAACTGGGCGTCAAAATTACCTGCAGTGATTGGTATCCGCCTATATGGCACCACACTAAAAAGAGATAGCTACTTTCGGTGATGTACTAGGTAGATTGATTAACTCTGTTAATAACTGCTCATAATCTGCCTAGAAATAAAAATAATATATCCATTAAATAAATAGTGTATACATCATTCTTCACACAATATAGTCTTTACATGAATGATAAAAGACATCCTTACAATGAATGAATGAAATTCTTCATATTTTTTTTTTGATAAATATTGTTTACGCTTAGTACTTGTGAGTTTATAATATTTAACTGTAAATTTTTAAATAATATATAAATTAGAAGTAGATATATCTCTTTTTTTATAGTCCATTTCAAAGAGGGTCGGAGAACACTTTTTTAAGAAACCGTATGGAAATAACAATCAATGTGTTTAGTGTTTCTTTTTTTGTTTTTTTTTTCAAATATATTGATTTATATATTTCTTCTTTTTACTAACTTCAGAATCAAACCATTCTTAAGTCACCTCAGCCCTCTTAAGAAATAATTACTTGAAAAAATATATAGTTTGATTAAATGTTATTATCCGTGAACAACATATAATTTAAATAAAATAACATTTTATATAATATTACATTTTCATTCAAACAAATACATGTTAACATTTTTTATGTCAGAATAACTTTGTTACCATGCTGAAGTGCATCAAAAGCGGTCAAACCGGAACCACATAAATTGCCATACATTTTTCCAGTATACTTAATGAATGGTTATATGCAATCAACAATTTTGCGTTCTCTTTCTTCTCTCTTTCTCTTACTCTTTTATCTCTTCCTCTTTCTATCTCTATCTTTCTGTTTCTTTTTCTCTTTTTTTTCTATCTCTTTCTCACGCAAGCTTCTGAATATTAGCCTGTTATAATTAACAAATATCTTATTTTCTGTGATAAAAATGTTTTCAATATAATGTTTAATAGCTTGAAATGATAAAATACTTAGTAATATTTGTAACGGGGCCTTATAGGTACTTTTCTATTAATAATCCTCTTGGGATATCTTTGGGGCCAGAATGGCAATTCTTTTCAACCAACCCGAGAAAAGTACACGGTTATGCAGATTAGGAATTGTATATATTGGAACGTTAGTATTCGCGTTAAGCTCTAGGTGAAGTTCTAGAAGAAGAGTCTAAGATAGTTCTATGAGTCGGTCTAATAGTGTCAGTGGAGTTTATTTCTAAGTGGGTCCGAGACCAGAAGATCATTCCTTAGCCAGATGAAGTTGGATCAAAGAATATATTGATGATATAAGGATTGAGGCTGTTCGCTATGGAATAGCGGTAAGATAATTCAGATTAGGCTTTAAGACTAAAGCGGATTCTAGTAAGTTAGGAAATCGTCTAAAAATATAGACTCAATGGTTTATTGCGCTATTGGTTAGAATTACAGTTTTTGTTTCATCACTCCTGATCCTAAGCCTCCTAGACTAGTGTTCTTCTATTGAATATAAATTGAAATCATAATTAACTAATTTTAATTATGGAAGGTATTAGTGGTCAATCTTTCATTTCCTCAAATATAGGTCGCGTGGATAATGAAGAGATGATACCCCCAGCTCACAGGGTATCACATATTTCTTATTTATTTCTGAAACGATAAATATGCATTGATAAATAAATAAAACACAGATTTAATGAGCCTGTTTTTGAATTGTTTTAAAGATCCTTGTACTGTAGCAAGAGAAGTTTGAGCTTCCATTATGATACATATGTTTTTTAAACATAAAAAGATGTTACAAATGAACTCTTAATCACTGAAAAGTTAAGTGACTGTATTCTGCACATGCTTCAAAAAAACAATATTGTAATGTTGCTAAAAAACACATTTTTTAAGTCAAAAACACTAAGTTTTAATTGTCAAAATAAAATTAAATATCTACCTTTTGTCTTTAAAAATAATTATATAAAGACTAAAGATGTTTATGTAGTCAAAAGTTCTTCGGAAGCTCGAAAGTTTAGCAAATACCATAGATTCTATAAAATGTACAAGATCTAATTATGAAATAACCTAATGAAATAAACTAATAGAATAAAAATATATTATGGAAAAAATACCATACTTCTCTATCTCTCTCTCAACTATGTTAAATTTTGATTTAAGAGACTGCCTTCCAAACATCAGAGAAAGTTCAAAAACACATATTGACACGCAATAAATAACTTTGATTCTTTTAATAATGAAAACTAGAAAATGAGCCCTTATATTTTATTTCCTTAAGCTGTCCGTTAAACCCCCGTTTAGTTCCGTTTCATAGATTAATCGTTGCATTTCCGTTTTATTTGATTAATTTATCAAATTAAAATGAATTCTCTATTTGCTAACAATAAGTATTTATTTAACTACAAAAAAATTTATAAAATTCATCTGCTACCTGGAATTAGAATCCATTAAAAGAAATCTTACCAATTATTTCTTCAAATAGCAAATGAATATAGATTGCATGAATTTTATCTCCGAAAACATAGTTATTTTACTTCAATATTTTGAGATAATTCCTACAATTCATTAAAATAATTTAATTTCGTAACAGCAATATTTTCTTCTTTTAAACCATATACTTTGATAGGAAAAAAATTTAATTTAATAGTGTTTTACATTATAGAGATGAATCAAATAACTTATGGGATGTATTAATTTAAGTAAATTTTTCACGTTCAGGTTTAGTTACGTTAATAATATTTTAGAGAACTCAACAGGGTTCTTCTACAACAGATTTTATGCATGTTTTTTCTTTAATTATGTGGTGTAGATTTGTTACTCTAAGCAAATAAGTCTTCATTGGATTCGAAAACTTTAAAAAAATATATAATAAGAATATCGGATGACTTAAAATGTCTTTTATCACACAGATAATATTAATTCCTCAAAAGGGCATTTATTTTATATAAAATGTAATGAAACTCTCTGGCACCTCTCTTCAAATATTTAAATATTAAGTATCCATTTGAACCCAATGATGAATAAATACTTGAATGTAAATGAATTATATCAGGGGTACTCAACCTTTTTTTCTGATGGGCCGCAAATATTTGGCAATTTTTTTCACGCGGGCCGCAATATGAGGATAAATAGGGAGGGGGGCTGCTTTAAGACCGAGATAACGTTGGAAATTTAAAATGTGGAAAATTGATCAAAATATTATAACTCCTGCTTTGCTTTTTTTAATTATTTTTTTACTTTTGTCACTAACACTAAATTAGAACCATTTAAAAAACACTCCTTCACAATTTCTGCATGAGTAGTAGGTTTCATATGATTACCAATAATATAACGAACTTCATGGGATGTCTTTGTTACCACTGTGATATTACCACTGGTGAAACACTTTGTTGCTGTTGCAAAGATTATTCAAGAGAAAACCTATTTATCATCTCTTGAAAGAGATCTTCGAGGAAAAGTGGTATTGAACCATTCCTGTTTATTGGTATTTTTTAAATACAGCACTTTCATGACAAATCAAACAATTACTTATCCATGTTTGCATTTCACCATAAAATAGTCAACCTCCCAATCATCTCAAAACGATCTATTTTCTTCGAATATTTTTCACTTGCAAGATATGAGAGATAGTTGAAAATTAGTTCCGCCCATATAATGGTCTCTACTCCACTGTTGTCTGTTATCACTAACCGTAACCATTCCAAATAGAAAAAGGATATCAATTCGTACCCGTGCGACACCGACAGCAAAAAGCAAAATTGATATATTTGATTACTTGACAAAGGATTTTCCACCAAATTTTTAATACAATGTTCTTAAATAAGTAAATTCCTCAGAGCAATCGGCCATGACAGGGTGACTTAAAAAGGGTCGGTGGGCCGCAGGTTGAATATCGCAGAATTATATTATCGTCATAATTTTAAACTACGTGGAGCTATTAACGTTGGTTAAGTGACGAGAATGATATCCCGATCTTCAAACTTCCCCACCAAGCTAACGTAAGGTTTCTAAGTTATGCATATCAGCATAACGTGAGGGCTTCAAAGTTATACTTATAAGTATTTATGAACTATCTAAAGGACGGTTTTCATTGGCCCCAGAACTCTAGACCACTACTCGATTGATGCAACACCGGCCACAAGTTAGCGACCCTTGACCACTCGGCTGTCACAGCCTCATAAATATACTAAATTAAAAGCAAAATTAATTAATAATTATGGGAGTTTTTAAAATGACGTATATTTTGTTCTAAATTAACGGTTATTTTTCAGCCGAGACTTCGTGCCCGAATCCTCATTCCTCTATCAACCCATTCTGCAAAATAATAAAAAAAAAATGCTGCAACTAAAACTCGCGTGAAGTGAAACTATGATTAAGTGAACTATGCATGAATAACATTAAGAGAAACTATGTTTTCACTTAATGAAGAGCATAATATAGAAAAGTAGGAGTTCAGGTGCTGCTCTTGAATTTGATAATAACTGGTGCTCAAACAATAAAACACTAAATACATTTTCATGATTTTTTTTCAAAAAATTACCAAACAGTTTGAATTAAAAATTGGCAACATAACGAGAAAAAAACTCTTCTCCATTCTATTCGAATTTTATCTCTCTCTTTTATTGTATACAAATTTAAAAAACTGATAAAGTGTTCATTCTGTGTGTGTTATAATTATGAAGGTGTTTCTGAAAAATTCTTAAATTTTTGTAAACAATAGCACAAAGACGTCTGAATAAGGGATTACAATGAAGAACACTTGAGAGACTGGGACAAGCCCAAATTATAATGGATCAATAAGTCCTTAAATATGGTTCTCAGATTATGCAAACAGTTTTAGAAAACCAGAAAAATATCTAGAAAACCCCATAAAGGGCGCCCAAGAACCATCACAAGCCAGGAGAATCATTCCTTGGTTTTAACTGGCAACCACAATAGAGGGGTGAAAGGTAGTCAAGTCAAAAACGAGTTACTAATACTGATACTTCAATTTTGAAGGATACTGTTTTCTTAATGCTTATGGAGGCAGAACTTTATGCCAAGAGATCAACGAGCTACATTCCTCTCACTCCAGATCAGATTAGACCCACCCCCACCCTTCCTGTCATGATGTAGACAATATCATCTTTAAATACGAGAGCAGTGGGCTTTTCTTTTATCGACTAATGAGATGATATTCAGTTTGAATGCTGATTTGCAATGAGTTCACATACAGAAAAAATCAGAGACATAGTACCATTCATCCAACATCGCGGAAGAAAATCACTATGGAGGTAATTTTTATGGTTTGGACATGTGGTGGTCGAGCATGCAAAGATGTACGCCTTTTAGATGGTACCATGACTACTCTGAGCTATTGGGATACGATTAGAACCATGTATAGGGATTTTAAAAGGGGTAGTTGGCACTCAGTTCAGTTTTCTGGACCATGAAACTCTTACACACAGGACTCGGAAGACAAATACCTTGAAATTGAGGAACTGTAGAGGATG
The DNA here is from genome assembly GCA_019973935.1 of Trichonephila clavipes. Lineage (NCBI taxonomy): Eukaryota > Metazoa > Arthropoda > Arachnida > Araneae > Nephilidae > Trichonephila > Trichonephila clavipes. The sequence goes on from BMAU01018853.1 coordinate 339,739, forward strand.
GACGGATCAGGCACAGATATCTAAACCTGAATCTAGTAAAGCTTATTAAGAATTGCAAAGCCATAGTAACTCGACAATTCCCAGAGCATTGCTGAAGGTAAGAAGTACATTTGTGGAGGAATAGGATTATTATTCCAAGACTAAGAACATTCCAGTAATAAACGTCATGAGAATTCGTTTTTAAGAGCTACATTGCTGTCGCAAGGTTGATCATACCTCATATTAAATCCTTCGAAAGTACCATCTTGTTACATCATTTATGTAATATCAAGCTTTTATGAGCGCAAATCATGTTCACAAGCGAGTATCAATAATATTTAATATCAGCCTTTTAGTAAAACTCTTAAGTACTCGTATTTTCAAATCAAATTTCATTTGAATTTATTCATTATCTTTTATTCTTTAATTTCTGCTCGCCAGTAAACTTTACAAAAACTTCTTGTAACTCAAAGCTTGATGTTAATTCAAACCCAACCAAAACATGAAGTATACAATGAAAGAACTTTGAGAATCGACTCACAATAAATAGTATTGCAAGCACATGGTTCAGTAGGAATGAATATTTGTATGCCAATATTTAAAATAAGATTTTCACAGATTATATGTGTTATGAATAAGAATAAGAATCAATTTAGAATTAGAATAATGAATATAGAATTAGATTCAATCATGTTAATTGGATGCCAATGTATTTCGACTTACCGCGACTGCTGCTTCCATGCTGGACACCTAAGTACATTTTTTATAGAAGCTTGAGGAAAAAGTGATAAGTTACGATGAGTCATTGAGAAACACGCAAAGAATTTTTCCAGTCTATATTTTGCAACAAAACACACAAGCACACCATTACATGTAGGAAAACGTTGCACAACACAATCATAAAAAACGATGCTTCCATCACACACATATACGAATCGAATGGAACTTTTCCCGCCAATAACAAATCCTTCTAGAATAAAAAAAGTCCCAGTTCGTGGCGCCATCTCTGGACGGCGAAGGAGTCAACTGTTCTTAACAATATGAGAGTAAATAAAAACACTACAACTTCTACACAAAGTACATTACCATATACGTAGAAACAAAGAAGTAAAATTTATCGTACACGCAAATGAGTTTTAACATATCCATACATATTTCACCAATAAATATTCGTGGTAGGAGTATTAGTAAATGTAAGAAGGACTATAATTAGTGAATTATCAGAATTCAGCGACAGCCACAATTTGACAGAAGTTAGTGATATCCACAATCTCAAACTTTTTGAAGCAAATCAGTATATATTTCTTTAAACTAGAGCAGAGATTTCTCTGTGTGAAATGTGTTCAAAATTTCTCAAGAAAAAAAGGGCCATTGGACAACCTTCATATCCCAGAAGAGGACAGCAGTCATTAAGAAACCCCAATAGTTGTAGCTACAGGAATAATCTCAATTCTTAATTTTTACTTATTAGTAGAGATATTTTCAAAAGTGTAAAGTGAACAAGGAAAAGACGTCTTGTTATTGGATTACATTTTTAAATGCATGAGAATGTCCAATATCAAAAAATAGATTGAAAGCAATATTACAATAGATAAAGGTGAAAATACCCCAATAGCAACTAAAAAAATCGTACAATGATTCTTGCTCATGAGACAGTATGATTATCAGCCACACCAAATCCAACCTGTGCTGAAGTGAAACAATTGGATATCACTTGAATAACACTTAGTACATAATAAGCTGGGGTTTTTTTTTTGTCAAATTGTAACATTCCGGAAGACGTTAGAGTTTGGGAGTTCGCGAGCAAAGATCAACCATAGTAACTTTAACACAATTATATTACTACTTTTACTTAATCAACCAATCCAATTAAAGGGAGGGAATGCACTCAATATTAAAGCCGGAAGAGCAATCTCATAGGATTAAGGTATCCGACAACTTGCGACAACTTTTTTTTAAAAAAAATGGAGATATGGGGGGGTTGTGATTTTTAGATTTATGTAGTATATTATAAAAAAAAATTCTAAAATTGAAAACAAAATTTTTTTATTAATATTAAAATGGAAAAAAACTGGTAAAAATGAGCAAAAAATTACATAAACGGGGCCCGCTCTCCACAAACATTTTATGAACAAATTCTCAATTTTTGAATTTTGATGTGTTGCTTTGTTCTTCATGTTTGAAATGTCTTTTAGGATAAGAGATATTTTAATTTTTACAAAAACTAAAGCACTTTATCTTAGAGACTACATAAAATTGCTTAAAAAAACAATGATTATATTCACATAAAGGACTGCAAATTTTGAAGTAAAACAATGATTGAGAGAGAGAGATAAATCTGAAGATTAAAACACTTTTACTGTTATACCTAATATACACAAAAAATTTCAGCGAATTATTTTAGAAACGTTTTGAGCAATCGCTGTCCTCGTTTGAGTTTTTCGAAAAAAACATATTTCGAGTAAAACGCATTTTAAATTTTGACATCTTGTGTAAAGTTATGGCATCTGCTTTTATTAAAACACTTGTAGCTTTTGTTCTAGTGATTGGAAAATAAAAGACTTGGTATTTTTAAAAAGCTAATAAAATGACCTATAAAATAAAGTCATAAAAATTGGTCAATTTTTGAAAAAAATCATGATTTTAGGGTAGTCGGATACCTTAATTCAACTAACATATAAATAAAAGTACTTATTTGAATACTGGAGCGCTCTTGACTCCTACGTTTGAATACTCTTTAGATATTTTGCTTAACATTACGACATCCGGTCGTAATCTTATTCACAATTTAATCTCAACTTTCAACCATCGACCATCCACGTCTACTCTACTGCTAATGTTTAAATAGAAGTACTCCTTTGACTAAATCTCGTCTTCTTCGACAAAAGGTTTTCAACTGAACTCACAGTTAAAAAGAATAATTTTACCGAAGAGAATTAGCGGAAGATTCGCGGATAGACTCGTTACAAAATTAAATATCTGTATCATAGCAAATGATTTTGTAGAGATTATTTTAAAGGAATTATAGAATACATGACAATTCTAGTTTTGAAAATCCCTACCTTCTTTGTGATAACCTACCTTTGTGAATAACTTACACGTTAAATATGTCGAGAGCTGAAACGTCCTCCCATTGGTGTGGTGTGGTAGTCAGGAGAGGAGGTGCCAGCTCAGGTGTCGTCCACGTCACTTGACCATGGTTCAAAATTACGTGGTCCGTCGTCAAAAGCCCTCGTGTAGCTGAACAGTGCGACGTTAATATTCAATCAATCAATCAATTGTGAATAACTTACCCTGGTAATAAGCCTACTTGTGTGATATATATTATTAAATAAATCTGACGACAGTTTAAATAGAAGTATTGGGTTTTATTCGTGTTGCATTTTAATCATTATTTGATGAAAATGATTGACTTCGACAACAATTGTTCTGCCTTTATTGGATTTTTCTGTTTTAGAATTTTTCCGATTTACTTTTGTTTTACGCACATATTTTCCAATAATTTTTTTTCAAATAATTCGATAATTTAAATCATTCTTCCCTTAGATTTGTCACTGAAAGTTGAAAGCAATAAAAAATGACATTTGTCTACTCATTATCATTAAGTAAAATGATTTTATTTAGATGTAAAAAACACACACTGTGAATAAATCATTATTATGAAAATGTTGTATCTTTACAGAAAGCATGATCTGCTCCTTATGTATAGAAATCAGGAAATTAGTTTAAATATTAAAAAATTCTTTGATAACCTGAGTTTTCATCATTTTATAGGAACCAATTAATGATTATTTCTTAAGAAAAATAATACAGTCACAAAGAAATTTTCACTAAAACAAGCTTCTAATTTAAAGGAAATATTATACTGATAAATGAATCGATTGTTAGCTTTTGTAGCTACTTCTTTAAGAGCTTCAAAGTGATAATTAATTATCATTATTCAAACTGAAAAGAAACTGCTTTAAATTATATGTTTCTCGGATTTCTCGATAGTACTTAAATCTAAATTATAGTCTTTAGTTCCAAACTAAAGTGAAAAATAACTCCAAAAATCAAAATAGAAAACCAAAATTTGTTTATTTTACACTTTAAACTTTGTGAACGACAGTAACGATTATTTAATCGGCATTCTTTTATTTTTCTACTAACATACTCGAGTAATATTTCTCTAAAAATAAGTTTGCTGCGAAAATGTGTTGAACACTCAAATAGCAATAAAAGAGAAGAAGAAAATAACATAAGGAAATTGATTTTTTGTTATGATTCTTCAAAACAGCTTTTATAATTTATTAGTTTATAAAAAGTATTATACAACAAAATGAGTCTTGCTTTTTTTGGATTTTTAAAAACATTTATTTGTGAAATTTGAATTTATTTTTGTGCGAGACAAGAGAAACTGTACATTCACTGTTATTTTTAAAGGAAACTTTTTGATGTGCTATTTTAACAAAGTTACGATGCCAGCTTTATATGTGATAACAAATAAAAAGAGAACTATAATTCAAAATAACTTTAGAGCAAGCTATATGCTTGATTGTTTTTTGTAATAAAGGGCGACACTCGATGTAGTGTGATAAAATAAAGTAATCCTTAACGGTAAAATTTTCGGCATTTTACTGAAGAAATATATTAGTTTTCTGGATTTTCTTTCATTATTTTATCCTTTTTTAAAAACATCGTCTGCTTTTTGCTTCCAAACGTTGACTTTGATTAATTTTCTTTTCAATCAATATATCTAACTTAAATTTCAAAATTGAGTGTTTTAGTGATTTTATTTTTGTTGATAATCAGATGAACTTTTTCAAATTTTCTTATATAAAAATTAACCAGGGATGGCGAACCAGTGGCACGCGACACAATATTTTTGGCACGTCAGTAATCAAAATGGTTTGTATTTTATTTCATAATTTCAATGTTCATTATGAAGTTTTTCGAAAAAACACGAGTGATTGATCGTGAGGCGGCGGGAAGCACACTCGTTTGTTATTGCCTTGTCTTAATTATGTCGTAGACTACAGTTGCTTATGGTGTACAGTTAGTCTATGCATAGCATAGTTAATTTCATTGACACAACTGTATTTTAAAGTTTATCTGTGTTATATTTACGATTTTAACTGTCATTTAACATGGCTAGTTAAGCAAAAGAACAAAAAGAGAATATAGTAAGTGTAATGGAGAATTTCAAATTTGGTGGACTGAGAAACATGGCATTATTAGTAAAGGCAACAAAGCGGTGTGTGTTTTATGTTCTGGAATAATGGTATGCAGAACATCATCGGTAAAACGGCATTTTGGAAAAAAAATCATAAATCCTCTTGTCAACAAAAGTGAACCACAGCAAAAATAACTAATTTCTTAAAAGCCGTTTGTGCAGGTGACTCGAATAAAGCATGCATTTTTAAAAAGTAACATCTTACAATCCTATTATAAGTTATTTGTCATCCCATCTGGAACAACAGAAGTCACACTAATGTTACTTTATAAGTTTAATTACATATTTATCTAAAACATTTAAAACTATACAGTGTCAATAGTACATTTTCGTAGTAAATAAAGTGTTTTGTGGATTCTAGTATTCAGTTTTATTTTATTAGACGGCACGTCTAGAACTCATTACACACTTTCTTTAGAAAAAAAGGGCACGTTGATCCAAAAGGTTCGCCACCCCTGTACTAGACTAACCTGTATAGACTATATCTACCACCCCTGTACTGTATCTTTTAATATATTTTGTGATATTTATTTTGTAAAATAATTGACAAAATACATTGCTGTTGATTTCATTTTAAGTTTGTAGAAGAAACAAAAGAAGCAAAAATATACACTTTAAAATATATTCTTAAGGTATTTCATTAAACATTTATATACTGAATTTGATACAGTTGTCCAATGTTTTTATTTTTATTTGAAAAAGTGAAACTGGTTTTCATGTTATTTTCTGATATTTTACTTCTAAATTAGTATTCATTCTAAAAAATCAGTTTAACTTTTATCTCTTTTTAAATGCGTAACACACATTTACCAGTGTAATACGTAAACTTATTTTATATTTATCACTGTATGAATGTATCAATTATGCAGTTAGAATTAAACCTATTGAAAGAAACATTTCTACTCTATTTGCAGATTTTCCAGTTCATAAAAAAAAACTTATATGCAATTGTTGAAGATTATTTTTTTATTTTCCCAATTAATATTTAAATTTTTTTTCTGAAATTAAAATTTCAGACAGTTTTTTTAGTGCCTAAAAAGGATAAAGAAAGTATATTAGTGTATAAAAAGGAGAAAAAACGCATTCAGTACGGAATCAAAAAAAAATATTCCAAAGAGAAGCTGACACAAAAAAAAATAATTGTCTCCTCAAGCAAAACAACAGGTATTTCTCAGTAAAATTTGTGACTTATTTTACCTACCATAGTTTCCTTTAGCTCTGTCTCCTGACATTTAACATCAAATTATTCAACACTTCTTAAGGTCAGAGGTGGTTAAATAGCGGTTTGTGGGTCACATGAAACATGCAAAAAGATGTTTTGCGACCCACTAAGATCGAAAACCTGCCTTGAACCGAGATCTTTTTTTCCCGTGCGAGGCCAAAGGTTCGTCTAGTATCCTCCAGTGAAACCCCCATGTTAACAGGCATGCGTATAAATGAAACATTTATAAAAATTCAAAAAATATATATAAAGAAAAAAGAAAATTGGTTCAAAGTGTGGTATGATATATAAATATCATTAAGTTGCCATTCAACATAAGTGGGCTTATAGCTATAAATGATAAGAAATTAACTTAACTCAGAGGCGCAAAAGCCCATCAGGGCTAAGGCCTACTGTGCACAATTCAGTATACACAAATTTGGGCCCTGAGGTACATGAGCATATGTTCCAATCAGGTGATTAGTCTACCGCGAAAGTAAGTGTTAAGCTCCCAAGCAAGCTTAGTACTTATTTATCTACTCGCTGAAAGGATGAAAGGTTGAGTCAGCCTTGTCCAGTCCGGAGTTTGAACTTTGAACCTGTGGTGCGGAAGCGTGGTGCACGAGCCACTCAGCCACTGGGCTTTGATATGCAATTAGCATAGTAAATAAATTGAATAAAACTGCCTCTGTTTTATTTAATTTTTATGTATTGAGTTTTATGGTACAAATTATCTCTTTTATAAGATAATTATACCTTTTTAAGTGGTGTTGTGGAAAGCTAAAATCTTATTTATTTGACAATTTGACATTTCTACTTTTTTAAATTGTATACATTTTAACCTTTCCAAAAATACCTTACTTTAACCTTTAGAGTAATTAAAAGCTCTTAAAACCTATTTTTAAATAATCGTTGAAACTGTGCCACGCCCATTTGAATGGCAAAAAATGTAAACAAAGTACTTCGTTTTTGCTTAAAAGTTGAACGTCTAATACATTGCTGGACAATTGCTAAGGACGGATAACACTATCATCCATAGCAACCACAAAATGTGGAAAATTAGAATAAGTGCGGGATATTAGTAAGAAGAAGTATGACTATGCAAATTTTTTTCCACGTCTGTTCATCACGTGATAGCGTTCATAAGAGCTTTAAAGGTTTTGACGCGTGTGTACAGTTGTTGTTTCAAGTCAATCTTTTACAGGAAAGATTTAATAGACGAACTTAAAATTTTTGGCATGTCTTCCCGACATCACACAGATGATTTTATGCGTGGCCAAATTATTGGAAAGATCGAAGAAGGGCGAAAAATAACAGATGTTGCCAGGGAGTTCGACATCGTTCACAGCGTTGTTTCACGGCTGTGGAAGTCATTTAAAACTACTGGAATGTGTAGTAGACGGCACGGGAGAGGTCGTGTTAGAAGTACGACGCCTGCAGAAGACAGATATATCGTCCTATCAGCAAAAAGGAACAGGCGCACTACAGCTCAGCTGGTGGAAAATCAGTTTCTTGCTGCCTCAGAAAAGCAGATCTCCCGAAAAACTGTTGCCAGACGTTTGAGGGGAGGAGGACTATACGCACGCAGACCTGTTGTGTGTGTCCCATTGACCAGACAGCACCGTACTGCCCGTTTGCAATGGTGTCGTGAGCATCACAATTGGACTGAACAGGACTGGGCATGCGTACTATTCTCAGACGAGAGTAGGTTCAGTCTGTCATCGGATTGTAGACGCCAACTGATCTGGCGCGTGAGTGGTACTGCTTATCGTCCAGAAAATATCCAGGTAAAGGACCGATATCCGACATGCAGTATCATGGTGTGGGCCGGCATCATGATCAATGGCCGCACGTGCCTACATGTGGTTACGAATGTGACTATGACGGGCCAACGATACATTGATGAAGTTCTACTTCCTCATGTTCGTCTTTTCCGTGGTGCTGTCGGTATAAATTTGTTTTTATGGACGACAACGCAACATGTCATCGAACACTCGCTGTTCAGGATTGTCTAGACAGCAAGAGTATTCAACGTCTCGTATGGCCAGCGCGTTCTTTAGATCTAAACCCCATTGAAAATGTGTGGGATGCTTTGGGGAGGCAAGTTGCTGGTCGAAACTATCCTCCGACAAACAAGAACACCCTCATCCGTGCCCTCACAGAGGAATGGGATAATTTGCCTCAACAGCTGCTGGATAATGTTGTGCAAAGTATGGTACGACGTGTGGAATGTTGCATCACAGTCCACGGTGGACATATCCCGTACTGATACCTTTCTTTAAGGTACCTGCTGACTTTTAGATGCATTGTTCCATTTCTCCGTACGCAGATCAAATGAACATTTTTTTCTCTTTCAGATGTTTCACAGCTTTTGTACTTTCCAGAGCAATAAATATTCTTTATTTTAATGTCTGAACAGTGTGGCAACTATATTTTATCCTACTAGGCCTCATGTCTCGCTTAATGTTATGTTACATAGCAATTTGTGATCCGTCCTTAGCAATTGTCCAGCAGTGTATAAACTAAAACATGTATATTTTATTTTAAATTGAGCCTTTTATATTTCTATTTCCTAGCCAATTAGAAGTCTCACTGTATACATTAAAATCAATTTATCTCAAAATATAAATTTTGATGCTCGCTGCACCTTTTTTAAAAAATACTGTTCTCAGGTATGTAATTTTTTATGTTATATTTATAATGATGGTTAATATAAACTGAAATGAGATTTTTTTAAAAAACTCAAAAATTCCTTTTTTATAATTTTTTTACATGAAAATAGGTCAAATTTCACTCTGCTTGATAAAATATTTTATAAATTATAGGCAAATTAAAAAATTAACTAAAAGCTCTTTTCAGTATAATGAAAAAGGTGTACTTTAATTGTATGAAAATTTTCAAGAATGTGAATGCAACAGAGTTTAAGAAAAGGTACATCGAAAACAGCCAATTTAACATTGTCAGTATATAGAGAAAGAAGTTTCCAACTCCTCTTAATTAACGAATATAGTCATTTTTAAAAAAAAGGTGTGGCCCACGAGCTAAAACAATTGCCCATTCCTGCTTTAGGTAAAGGTAACCATTAATTAATGAGTATTTGATTCAATTACTGGAGAATTTTCAGTATAGTAATAATATTGTATGCAATTTTACCAAAAGATATTTTTTCAAAGCATCTCATACAATATAGATTAATTGATGAATGTTTGTTAAAGTTTCACTTTTTGAAGCTACTTTAGGGCAAAGAGCGATTGATCTCGTAATTGTGATGGGGATAACACAAACACTTGAGCCAACAACCTACTCTCCAAAATTCAACACCACTCAAATATGACCTTAAAAGATTTAACATGATCTAGCTTTTTATACTGTGAGTCTTAAGTACCAGCAGGACTTGAACCCAAGACTCACCAACGATGGCTAAGCTACTATATCAGTCTTCACGTTTAGTGGGATTTAAAAGAATAATAAACGCTATATAAGCAATGCATTACATTATCTCCAGATTCCAGCTTCTCTGTAACAACAAGATGTAGGCAGTTATCATCTATAAAAACAAAGTTTTTGCAGATGCCCCATCAAAGCTGGCATAGGTGAGGGTCACTTGCTGAAAACAGTTACCATCAGTCCTCCGAGTTCAGCATAATGCTAGGACCATTATAACTGTGTATTTTTGTGATGGTAGAAAAATAAAGCCATGTCCTTTAACTCTCACCATTTCAATACTTGTAAAGAATCACGCTTAATAGAAATCACTCTTAAGAATTTCACTTGCACAGAGAAGGTAACTTCATCGATGATACACATATTCTTTTGTTTTATGAATAAGTCTAAATCAGGGGTGGCCAACCCGCGGTCCATGAGATACATTACAACTTTACAAAACACGTTTATTTTGTGCAATATTTTTGTTCTTAGTATAGCATTTTGTAACAACTATATCCCATAACTGTTTCTATTTTATTACGCTGCTTCTATTTTTATACATACCTAGAAATTAGCAATACTGCGTTTCAGAGACTCCTTCCCCGCTGCATCACACTTGATTCCTGTAACTTTATCTCACCACTTATTGCTAGAGCTAGGCATATTAGATTATTTGACATTATTATTCATTGCCCAGTGGCTGAGTGGCAGTGTACAGGCCCGGGGTACAAAACCCGGGCTGGACAAGGTCAACTCAGCCTCTCATCTCATCAGTAGTTCAATAAATGAGTACCAAGCTTGCTTGGGAACTGACCACTTAACCGAAATATCTGTAAATGCACCCTAGCTCCTATAGTCGCATAAACTGAGATAGGCACAGTAGGCCTCTGCCTTCATGCGTCGTTCAGTTTATTATTATTAAATTATCTATGTTTGTATACAGGAAAAATAATGAAAACAATAATAATAATACATTTCGTTTTAAATATTCGCTCTAATAAATGTTTGTAATGGGTCCAAATCTAATATAAATATATATATCTTTCAATTCTTATTATTAGCTCACACTCTCTACATACTTATTTATATCGGTGGAATTTTTAATTGTTAATAAAATACACTTTAAAGAGCTCAATTGAGCTGAAATTTTATACACATCATTATTTTGGATGACAATACAATAATTTAATTATAATTAATAAAAATTAATTTTGATTAAAACTAATTATTTAAAGAATTACAAATACAGCCACGTTGGCATCATTTTTGGCAACTTAACGACCGTTTTGGCGACTTGAGACAAAACTTGAAAAGGGTTTTTTTTCCCTCGCGTTTTAAAGCATTCAGTTGAACTGAAATTTTATAGACACGATCGTTTTGAATGACAATATGATGATAATTAATAAAAATTAATTACCGCTTAATATTGTGATATTGTCACATATATATACATATTCATATTAATTATAACTATTTAATAAAAAGTAGCTAAAATAGAAAAAAAATTTTGTTGATCTACGTAGAAATTGACTTTAAAAAGAAATTTATATTACTTGTTTATATATTATCCGGGGGATTGCAACGTTTTACCGAAGTGACCATCAAGAACATTTGGGTTTGCAGTCCCTAGTCTAAATGATGCCGCTGATGAGCAACTGTCATTGGGATGCAGCAATGAAGTGCTCGGGTTAATAGGGTACTTTTCCAAAAACATCTGGTCACAGTAAACCACAACCCATGTTCGTCCTGGTGCCACGCGTGGGTGTTCAGGAATGTTGCCAACTTATTAGGATTTTTTTTTTTTTTTTCATGTATAAGCAGAGATATTGGTTATGTATTTGTGTGTTGTTTCTCTCTGGATTTTTTTTCTTTAATAACAATTTTTAAAGCCATTCCTGTAGTACAGAAATCTTTCCAAGTTAGTGAAACGATACTTTTGCCAATTGATCTTTACTGGTCCTACAGTACTTCTCTACAAATCTGTTGATCATACTTAAGTCATTGAGATGGATTGTTCTAAATATATTACTCACTCTAAATAGCTGGAAATAACTGCAAAGTCTTTATTAGCACATTCCGTTCTTATTGTAGTACTCTCCACGCTCTACGTACACTCCACGCTTTGATGCCAAGCATTTTGCATACCTTCCGTCACTTATGACATTGTGTTCCAGGAATTAAATATGAGTACCTTTCTCTGTAATGTGTAATTATTGTTCTGATCACAAAAAACCGTTTTTTACAATTTCTTTTCTATCTTATAAATGTAAATAAATATTCATCAAGAAATATTTAGAAATCATTCCTTGCTAAACAACATAATGAAAACTGTCATGACTGGAATTCTGTAATTAGAATATTTAACAAATTTATTAGCCTTTGTGTTGCTGCAGAGGGGGATGTTGATCAACAATAGACCAATCTGTAAGAAATACTCATATCATTGTAATCAAATCAATTAAATTAATTAACTGAGGACAACTACTTTGAACTTTCTTATTACATTCAAGTGGGTGCCTACAAATCGCTCCATATAAGCAATATCATCTATATATAGTACGATTAATTTATGATAGAAATCTACTCAAAAATGTTAAAAAATTTTATTGGCAATGCATTCTAGTAAAACATTAATTATTTAGTACAAAACTAACATATTTATACTTAAGAAAATCCTTTATAAAAATTAGTAACTTCCAAAAAATCAAATTCTTCATATCAACAGATTCGATGTAAATCTCTCAACCCTAAAAACCATTTTTCATATTCACGTTCTTTCTTAAGCATACGACTTCATGATAATAAATATAAAAGCACATTACTTAGCTCTCGTCCCACTGAGGCGAAACAAAGACAGAACGCGGTCTCAAAGCAGCCATCTTTTTCACTTTCTTTTGCAATATTTCTTACCACGTATATTTGGGAAGGAAGTTTTATATTTTATATCCTGGAACCAGACTAAAAAAATGCTTTCCTTTTCCCAAGGTCCCAAAGCAAATATTCAATTCCAAAAAGAACCTGACTTCTTTTCCGAAACAGTTCAACAGGAATCTTTCTCAGTTCAATTCGCTTTCTCCTCTAATAAGCATGGATTTGATCATTGTGAGATTTGGATTGCTGATGTACTCAGGGCATTGGCCTCATGAGATTCCTTGAATTCCAGAGAATTGTCAGAAAAACCTACAGGATTGTTGTTAATTTTACAAATAATTATTTGCTTTTCTTTATATTTTGGTAAAGAAAAAATCGTTTTATCCTCTCTCTCTCTCTCTCTCTCTCTCTCTATATATATATATATATATATATATATATATATATATATATTTTAATTTATGTTAGATTTTTAACCTATAATTATTAATGTATCACAATTAAAAAATACAGTAACGAAATCAAAAGATAGAACGTTTTAAAGTATTATTAAAAAAATTGCATATCTCAAATTTAATATTTACATTTAATTTTTTTATATTTTATAAAGGTTTCAGCTGTTTTGTATGACGAATTTATCTAATAAAGTACATTTATATCATTTACATCAGCGTTTCTCAAACTGTGGGGCGTGCCCCCTAGAGGGGCATGACACCTCAACAAGGGAGGCGCTAGTATATCGAAATTTCGAAAACAAAGGATTATTTTTTAAAAATTGTTATTTTTCTGAAAGGAAACAAATCAAAATACATTCTGACATAATAAAATATAAAATACACATTTACACGGATATAATACACTTATAAATGTATCAGTACTGCACAATGTATTTTATTATTAACTTAACAATACTAAGTTAAGAACCAATATAATTATTATCACAGTGGACCTATGAGTGGGCTTGTCTCATAAAACTAAATACTAAATTAAATGCTTATCTGGATAACTTTTATGGTTTATATTTAAAGTCGTGCTGTAGCTTTACGTCAAATTGTATTGGGTATTATAGAATTCCATACATTGTTATTGTATGGAGAAAGGGGGCGTGGTGAAAATTATGGTTGAAAATTGGGTCACAAGTATAGGAAATTTGAGAAACACTGATTTACATATATCTGAAAAAGCTCTAACTATTCAAAAAGTCAGAAAAATGCTCTAGATTAGGCATATAAAACTCGCGGGATATTACGAGTCGTAAGTTATATTTTATATTAAGCTAAGGACCACATGTTTTTAATGTTCAAAAAAATTAATAAATGTACGCATTTTGTTGAATAGTAGCAAAAATAAGAGTATACTAAAAAAGCGTTTAGATAATTCTACCTATCTTAACTTTATCCTGCCTGGATTTGTTATTTTATTATAAATTATTTGTACCCATTTATTGACCGGGAGGCAAAAATGTTCATTGTGGGCCTCAAGAGTGATACCCCTACTGTAGACAGTCAAATATTTCAACATATAGTCTTTATAACAGTGCCTCTCAAACTTTCAACATTTGCGACCCAATTTTCAATCATAATGTTCATCACGCCCCCTTCTTACAATAACAATGTATTGAATGCAATAATAATGTATTGTGACGCTAAAGCTCCAAAGCGACTTTACTCATGAACCGTACAAAAGATCAAGATACGTATCAAATTTTGTATATAATTCTGTATATTACAAGACCATGGGAGTCACAAGTAATTATTAAACATGTGTTGTGAACTTAGTACTGATAAAATTATAAAATGCATTGAGTACTACTATTACATTTATAAGTATATTATATCAGTGTAAATGTGTATTTTATTTTTTTATTTTGTCACATTGTATTTCCTTTCAGTAAATTAATATTTTTTTAAATAATAATCTATTATTTTCGACTTTTCGCTATGCTTGCTCTCTCCACGAAGGATTACGATCCCCGTGTGGGGGCACAGTTTAAGAAATTTTGTTTTAAGTGATTTTCAGTAACGATTATATATACGTAGTTCCACAAATGAGCTCGAGAAAGCATTCATGATTTTGGAGAAGAGAAACACTAAAAACCCCAAACAGAAGTAACAAAAACATATTCCATATTTTATGACAAACTGTAAGGTTCATAAAAAAGCGTTGAAATGACTTTTGAATGCAGAATAACCTAAATCAATTTAAACAGTGCTTCTCAAACTTTCAATACTTGCGACCCAATGTTCAATCACAATTTTCGTCGCGCCCCCTCCATACAATAATAATGTACTGAATTTGATAATACGATACTTTGGCACTAAAACAACAATACGACTTTAACCTCTCCACCGCCGGCGTATATAAACGTCCCACTCAGTCAGAGCGAAAATTTCCCAGCACGTATATATACGTCTTTCCAAAATACATTTTTTCTGTTCACTGCTACTCATAAAATTATCCCCGAAGGCTTTGCAATGTAATAAAATGATCTTAATAAATGACTAATGCGAAGGAATTACTTATTTCATAGGATTTTCTTATTTATTCCCTTTCTCCACCCCACCCCACCCCCAAGCACACCACATACGCGTGCATACGAGCAAAACGGTGGCATTGCGGAGTGAATCGCGTAACTTTTAATCCCCAATAAAGGGATTAATTATAAACCGTATAAATTATCAAGATAAGTGCTGATTTTTGCATGTAACTTTATACATGACTAGCCCGTTTGGTCACTAGTAATTACTAAAAGTGTTCTAAACTTAATATAGTTAAATTAATTATAAAATAAATTGTGCAGTACTGAGATACATTTATAAGTGTATTATATTGTGTAAATATTTTTTTTTACTTTATTATGTCAGAATATATTTTGTTTGTTTACTTTCGATACTTTTTTTAAATAATCTTTTATTTTCGACTTTTTGATATGCTTGCGCCCCCGTTTAGAAAAAATTTAGAACAAAGAACTAGCGGTATTATTCTTTCTGAATTTCTATTACGAAACTTAAAATTTAAATTCACAACATAAAATTTTCACAATGGTTGTTCTTGCATTGGGACACAGAAATAAAAATATCTTCCGTAATTCTTAGTTTTTGGAGAAATGTAAAAAATATTACTTCTGATAAAATTGTATTCAAATATAACAAAAAATGTTCATTGGTGCACGAGAGCCATGATCATGACCCCAATCAGAGCCCTCCTTCCGCCAGAACCAGCATATGCATATAAATAGTTTAGGCTTTCTGTGATAGTTTTAATTATCTTGTTTCATTTACAAATTGGTTATTCTTTCTCAAAAGTTTGCCAACCCCTGGGCTAGACGATATAATACAGAAGAAGAAAAAAAAGACCGATGGATAGATGCAGAAGAGCGGAACAGTTTGGTCTTTAACTAAGAATTGGAGGAGCTTTGCTTCTAAATAGAAGTGGTGGGAAAACCTGGCTTAGGAAAACTTTACCCATCCTGAGTAGTCGTAGCATGGTTGATGATGATTCACCATTTCAAAAATTTGTAGATTATGGATGTGATAGCTGATTTTTCAATAAAACAGTTTAATTTATTTTCGTAAGTTTTATAAGCAATCCTTTGTTTCACGAAATGAGAAAATTCCATAAGCAAAAATGTGATATTTTAGCCAAAATTTTTCTATGAATGGATGAACGAAATAATTCTGAAATACAGTGCTGTGTAATATAAAGTTATACGAAGGATGATCAGAAAAAATGTTACAAGCTACAGCATTTGAAAACTATGTATTGTGGAAAATTTTTGTTTCCCCAGAGTGAAGCCAAATGACGCTGCTTGTCATACAGCTAGTTTACGGGTAGGTATTGAAAGTTTTTAGACGGTTCAGGACGATTGAAATGGCAAGTCACTTAGGAAATTGTTCTCGTTTGGAAGTGCGAGAAAGAATGTGTCCGCATCTGCCATTCATGATAAAATCGTGGAAGTTTATGGTGAAGAAGCAATGATCAGACAACGTATAGTAAAATGGTGTCACTCTTTTCAATCAGACATTCAGGATGTGGTAAACCCCAATATGTCCAGCCAAGTTCTTTAAAGGCAGAAATCAACATGGCACGAATTGAAAAAATGATTCATACTGATCGAAGGGTAACTGAGTGAAATTTCGCCAGAGCTGGGTCTGAGCATGTTAGCGTACAGCAGTGCTTCTCAAACTTTCGATTAACGCGACCCACTATTCAATCATCATTTTCATCACGCCCCCCTCCATACAATAACAATGTATTGAACTCAATAATACTATACTTTGATACTAAAGCTACAATACGCCTTTAACCTGTTATGGGCCACCGACGTATATAAACGCCAAAGCATTAATTTTTGGACGTATATATACGTCTTTCCGAAGTGCGATCTTTACTGGGAAATGCTATCCATAAAATTATCCGAAGGCTTTGGAATGCAATAAAAGAATTTTGATAGTTGCGAATGATTTAGTTATTTCAAAGGATTTGCTTGTTTATTCCTTTCCTACCCCACTCCCAATACACCACATACGCTTGCCTACGTGTTAAATGGTGGCATTTGGAAGCAAACCGCGTCGTTTTTAATCGGCATTTAAAGGCTTTATTATAAACCGTACATATTATCAAAATAATTGCTAATTTTTGCATATAATTTTATGTATGACAAGCCCATGGGGGTCACTCGTAATTATTAAACTTGTCCTTAATTTAGTATTGTTAAATTAATTATAAAATACATTGCACAGTAATGATATATTTATAAGTGTATTATATCAGTGTACATGTCTATTTTATTTTTTATTATGTCGGAATTTCCTTCAGCAAATTAAATATTTTTTTAAATCTTTTGTTTTCGACTTTTCAATAGGCTCGCGCCACCCTCATAGGATTATCACGGCCCCCTAGGGGACGCGCCCCACAGTTTGAGAAACACTGGCATACAGCATATCGTTTTTAATGTTCTGCGATATTCCAAGACAGTGCTGTGAAAACATCCGACGATGTATTCACAGCACTGGTCCCTGGCTCAATGGACAGGGATCTGATTTCTATCAAGTTGGTTCTACGTTATGATAAATGCCTAAATAGACTTGGTGATTATGACGAAATGTGATAGACATGTATGCCTCTTAATTTCCTGTTGTATTTTCTGTCTATCATTAATAAATATTTTTTATTCGACTAGTAACTTTTTTCTAATCAACTCTCATATGTATCGAATGATTACCTCGATTTCATTACTAAAATACCATCAAGGCAAAGGTACTTTTAGAAAGATTTTAATACCTTACAGTTTGTCTACCAATTAAAATGTTATAAAATCTAAAAACGTGAATGTATAGTTTAAAATAATGTGTCACTAAGAAGTTCCACTGTGCTGAATAATCTAACATAAAACAACCGAAATGAAAGAAATACTTTCCTTATCTCACGCAGTGGTTTACTAGTAATTCGGAAAACTCTTTGAGTCCCTTCAGAACCCTAGCTAAGAAGTTTTATTCTAAAAAATCAACGTTTTTTTTCTTTTTTATTGTAACATCGTAGCAAATTTGTAATTAAAATATCTTATATTTATTGACTCTGCGCGAGATTCTACAACAGCCATGTCCCTTACAACTATAATTGACGATATTTTAATTATGACATCAAACGATTATTCATTGTTGTATCTATATATACACATGGTAATTCAACAATGGATTTTAAGAATCAATCAACTGTTATGATAGATTTTCTACTGTTAAATATTATTATCACTCAGCATTGTTTAAAATGTGAGCATTGTTACATCTTCTCAACAGAATTTTAACTTCAGAATGTAAATTACATTTGAAGTATACGCTTGTTTTTCAATATCTGCCCCATATCATCCGATTTCTGATTTGAATTTCTGTCTCTTCGATTTGCGAAATTATCCGAGTTATGCTTCAAACGTCTGCCCCCTCTGAAATTTACAAAATTATCAGATTTCTGCTATAAAATTTTGGCTTTTCACTTTCCATATGTTATCCGACTTCTCCTTTAAATTTACACATTCACAATTTACGACAACATTCGGCTTCTGTTTTAAATTTTCAACGTTGTTTTAAATTGTGGCTCAAAATTTTTCTAAAAATCCCCGGTCCCCATATTAAAATGAACCAAGACTCTATAGACAAAATTTTCCTGCTTGTATGGGCGTGGCTCGCCATCAGATTTCTTTTATTTAACTACTGGGACATTCTGCTTCTTCCGTCTTTTATACCACTGCTTGATTGATTCCATGAGAAAAACACCAAGAATCATGAAACACAACCGGGAGATATTAGTACGAGAGCTAGCAACGTCAGAAAAACAAGAATTTTAGAAAAGCTGATTTTTTAATATTTCTTTATCTATGCCCTTTCGGCCGCGGTAGCCGAGTGGTATTGGTATCAGAACGTGGCTTGCTTTGTCATGGGTTCGAGCCCAGTACCACTAAAGACCCGCCGTGTAGGGCAGCGATGCACGTTAAATCTGTCGAGAGCTGAAACGTCCTCCCGTTGGTGTGGTGTGGTAGTTAGGAGAGGGGGTGCCAGCTCAGGTGTCGTCCACGTCACTTGACCATGGTTCAAAATTACGTGGTCCGTCGCCAAAAGCCCTCGTGTAGCTGAACAGTGCGACCTTAATATTCAATCAATCAATCAATCAATCTATGCCCTTTCGAACATCGTGCGGGCCATCTGGCTGCCGGTAAACGTTGAGTTTATTAATGCGCATCATACCTTTACAGGTAAAAATATTGATTTTTTAAATAATTTTAGAAAGAAAGGTTTTTTGTTTTCACTTAATTTAAAATGTTATTAACAACATTAATTTATTAATGCCAGACATTTTTGTTGTTGAAAATAATGTGCCAGATGCCATTTTGTATGAAAAAAAATCATTAATTTTAAACCATTTTAGAATGTCTGTAATTTTAATATTATTTTATTTATGCATAAATAAGTACAAATTTAAATTGCCAGACATTAATTCGGTTGTTTACTTAACAACCAGGCCGATTTATACCGCGGTATTATGCCTGCCGTTAGAGAGAGACAGTGGCAAAGTAGGTAGGTGGAAGAGTGACACTTTACACTATATAAAGTATTCGAAACAACTTTTTTTAATTTTTATGTCTTCGAGGATGAATACAATAAAAAATTAATATTTAAATTCTAATTAAAATAATATTAAATACTTGATTAAAGTATTTATAACAAAAGGGAAAATATCGTTTTTAAATATCATATCAATTTAATTATAACTGAATAAAAGGATTTTATATAAAAGATAAAGGAAAAAAATTACCATTGATACAATAAAAAAATTTTCACTTTTATTTACACATATTATGTTTAGATGGTCAAAATTATTTTTCCATATATGAAATATGTATTTTCATTCCGTAAAAGTGTCACAAAAACTGATGCATCTTCATAGTCGTCATCATCGTCACTGCTCCCATTATTATCAATATCATCATAATCATCATCTTGCGTTGTGTTTTGGTTTTCTAGTAGCGCTGGTTCTGGAGCAAAAAAAAATCATTATTAGGTCATCATGGTCTAAATAATAATTTTACTCTTTCAATTTATCATATTATAAATAATAATTATTTTACTTTTTATGACAATGTCAGCAACTGATGATGGAAACTGGTCCCCAGCAAACCAAAGGAAATCGTATTTATCATCATTGATGATCCACCCCGAAGTTAACGGCGATAAAGATGATGGATTTTTTTAAATGAGCTTCTTTTTTCTCCAAAACTTTGTCACATACCGCACTCTCAATAAATGCTGATATAATTCAGCTTTACATGGTGGTAAACTCGACGAATCGAAATTATCATCGAGTTTTTTCGATTGATAAGTTTTCGAAAATAGATAGAAGCGAACATCATTAACATCTGAAGAGTTATGCGCCCCATATTTGTGATATATAAATTTTTCCAAAGCGGCAAATGTACATTCAAGTTCATCTTCATCATCAGTTATAATCTCTTGACATGCTAACTGATACTCGACAGATTTTTCAAGCAGCTTGAAGGGCCTTAGTTTACCTTCCCGAAAAAATGCTGGGGTATAATCGCGCCCTGTTATTGCGTGGAAACATGGTAGAGCTTTCGATAAAGAAACACCAAGATCTTGATATAAATCATTGATGCTTATTAGACGTTCATGGTTTCCTACATCCCATTGGATCCAAAGCTTCAAAGATGCATTCAGATGATCCAAATTGCCCAGAAGTATAATCAGAATATTGGAGTCTGAGTAGCGTACAACTTGAGCGTCAACGCTTATCTAGCAAATATGATATATAATTCGAGTATCAGCTTCTTCATGTTCTTCACATGATAATGATTCTTCAATACTTCTAATAGCTTGGTTATTTACAACGCGATACGAATAACATTTATCGAAGCTTAGATAAATAGTTTTATACCCAATAAAAGGATACATGTTATCGTTAGCCCAATGATCAATAAAATATTTTACAAGAGCTTCCTTGAACTGAGTATTTTTGAGTTCACCAGTAAATTATGATGCCGAATTTGATTAGGTCCGATGGAAACTGTACTGGTTGTTTCGTTGCAACGTAAACGCTCTTAATCTTTTATAGAGAAACTGTAAAATACTGATCAAATACAATATCAATGCGAGGTGATTTAAACTGGGAAATCATTTTAAGGATTCTTTTTAATATGCCATCGAAAGTTTGGGGTACTTCTTTCATGATGTGTAACATGAAGAAACCGTCTAAAATACTAATATCAAAAAATAAGGATTGCTAATTGACATTGCTTCTTTTTTCTCGAAAACTTTAATTAATTGTGCTTTATCTGTTTTACAAATATTACTGTCTGTATGACACATCGATGTTGGTATCGACGTTAGTGGAAATCACAGTACTTTTTCAATATCGACTTTGTTGGTCATAGATATACTTAAGAGTCGACCAAACAGATCTCGTTGCATTCTTAGCTCAATAACTTTGTTACCAAGAGTTATTTTTTCTTCAGTGGAGCAACAGCAAAATTAAGCACTTGATTTTTTATTTTTTATTGGCTTATCAAATCTATAAACTGATCTTCACCATTTTTCTCAATGCTCAACAAAAAGTTCGCTACATTTTCAGGTACAGGCTTGGCAGTAGCAATATTATATAAACTATCTTTGTCTAAACTTTCATCAAATGGATTAATGTTCTTTTCAAAAATTTCAATGAAATCCGCGATTTGTTTGCCATAAATTTTGATTCTATTTGATTGCAAATCCTCAGACACGTCTTGTAATTGCTTCAATCCACAAACATCGAGAACGTGAGAGATTATAGCAGCTTTAATACTGTGACTTTTGGTCCAGCATTGACGGGCAGCTAAGGAATTAGTAAAATGTGCAATACCACTTAAGCGTCCAGCCGCTTCAGCATTGACAGTCTGCTCCAGTATCGGTCGTATTCTCAATCGCGGGTTATCCACGAGTTATCCCCGAACCGGAGGTAACTCGCAGATTGGCGAAACATCGTTATTCTCAACTGCGGATCGCGCCAAATCCACGGATTATTCATCCAAAGATAACCCGCGGATTCTACCCGCCGATTTCGGAGGGTAACTCGCGGATTTGTAAGCAAATATGGACGACCGCTTCGATTTTTTTCTGCTTGAGGATTTAGAAACATTGGAAAGTATTGAAAGAAGGCCAGTTTTCATTCCTTAACATAGGAACAACATTCTTTCTAAAATTATTTAAAAAATCAATATTTTTACCTGTAAAGGTATGATGCGCATTAATAAACGCAACGTTTACCGGCAGCCAGATCGCCCGCACGATGTTCGAAAAGTCATAGAGAAAGAAATATTAAAAAATCCGCTTTTCTAAAATTCTTGTTTTTCTGACGTTGCTAGCTCTCGTACTAATATCTCCCGGTTGTGTTTCATGATTCTTGGTGTTTTTCTCATGGAATCCATCAAGTAGTAGTTAATTAGTTATATACTTAATTATATAATTATATATTAATTATAATTAATTATATAATTGAAAAATTCTGTGTTAATTAAATTTACAGGATAAAAAACTAGAACCTCCAAAAATTGTATCCTTCAAAATATTTTCCTTTTATTTATAAGAAAACGTAGTGTAGATAACAGACATTAACCAGTTATTCGTCCTCAGTAGCAACTAAAGAATTGTGTTTTTTCCCCCACACTGAGAAAAAATGAAACATTTGAAAAAATATATATATTTTAAAAATCTTTATGAATACATCTAATAACGGTGACGCGCATAGCAATATTTCAAGAGGGGAAAGGTTCGAAAGTCCACTATTCTCGTATCATACACTATACACTGTCAAACATAATCTGTTTATTTAAAAACAAAAAAAAACAGTAAAAAGCGAAATATTGAATAAATAATTCGCAATAATTAATAAAATAAAATATTAATGACAAATACTTAATAAAATAGCTTAATTGTTTCCTAATTATTATTAATTAATTATTCTTACCTTTGTTTGGAATTATTTTACGAACTATGTACATAGGATAATAATTAATAGAAAAAAAATTAAGTCTAGGAACCAATATTAAGAAATGACTTAAAACTTATAGTTCACTCTCAAACTTTTCTCTTTTTTTTAAAAAAAAAAAAGCGTCATGAAAAAGATTTTTTTTTCTGTTTTCATGGCCCACGAGGGAAATTTATAAAAATCTGTATTGTTATGTTTCTTATGAGAGTTTAACAACAGATGTATAATGCTATCTTCTAGTCAACGGAATTTTCCTCTTTTTTTTTTAATGTGTTCAGCACTAAAAAAATTTACACCATATTGGCATTGTTTATTAAAAAGCAATTTTAAACAAATCAATATGATACTTCAATACATTTAACAATGCGCATGGTACTTTTAAAAATCTCTCTTACAAAAAATTTTATAACTTAATGTTTAAATTGTAATGAATTTGCTCACACAATATGTGTTCAAAATGTAAAATTCCTACATAACGCTTTTGAAAGGTACAAATTACACAATTTCAAAATATCGTATCATTACACTGCTTAGCCAAGTTTAAGCTCTTAATGGAGTTGGCCATTATAAACGCCCTTTAAACCTATCGCCTCTCTTGCTTCTGTGACGCAGTCCAGAATGCCAAGCATCTGATTCTTGCTTGTACTAAATTCTCTTCGGAAAGACGTACACTCATGAATTGCCTACAAAAGAACAATATGGTGTGGCCTCCTCCTTTGCCTTTGTTGAAGGACAATCATCTTTTACATCGTTTTGTGCATACATTAATAGCATTTTTCCCTGTATTATTTAAATTCTAATTTTTGCGTGTTTGTTAACATTTTCTGTACATGAATATACGTGTGTGCGTGCGTGTGTGTGTGTGCGTGTGTGCGTGCGTGCGTGCGTGCGTGCGTGTGTGCGTGCGTGCGTGCGTGTGTGTGTGTGTGTGTGCGTGCGTGTGTGTGTGTGTGTGTGTGTGTGTGTGTGTGTGTGTGTGTGTGTGTGTGTGTGTGTGTGTGTGTGTGTGTGTGTGTGTGTGTGTGTGTGTGTGTGTGTGTGTGTGTGTGTGTGTGTGTGTGTGTGTGTGTGTGTGTGTGTGTGTGTGTGTGTGTGTGTGTGTGTGTGTGTGTGTGTGTGTGTGTGTGTGTGTGTGTGTGTGTTTTGAAAATTTTTTGTTATCATGTTTTCTCATCTTCCTCATTGAATAATTTTAATTTTTGACTATCTCCGTTTGTATGTGAGCAATCTTGTATTTAATTCTGTATTTGTTATATTTGTATCCACTTTTTGTCTCATTTCTCCCCTCTCCCTTTGGTTCCCATTTGTGCCTATATCCTTCTACATGTAACTTCCTATCACTATTGTCCATGTATTGACTTACGTTTGTAAGCCTTGTGTTATACTTGTCGGCACACAAGGAGTCTACCTAGTCTCAAAAAAAATCATTTCGCCTCTTCGCATATAGTAATTTCTTTTACTTTTGGCAATATTTATTTTATCAAAGAATAACTAATTCAAAAAGGCTTATTTTTGAAAGAGAATTTTAGGCACGTGTAAGCAATTCCTATAGGTATTCATTTCTCATCAAAACTGAGATTATGGTTACACAGAAAGGTTTATACTTAAACTCTCTCTTTTTAACTGGAATGATTTTTGTGAAATCAATCTTATCAATCTCTGTATATCAATTTTAAAATGTTAAAACACCTTTGTAAATTTATGATGTAATTCTGTTATAGAAACAATCATAAAAAATTATGTCGTTAACACAATACTAATAAATTTAATATTCTGGGTAACGCATTTCATTTTATTAAAACATCAAGTAATTCAAATAACAAACTTTCTAGCACTTCTAATACTTGTAGGTAAACAATACGAGTATTTTAACAACATTCATCTTCTTTCATTAAATTATTCAGGAAAAATTTATTGTTGATATGAGAGAAGTAAACTTAACACTTTATTTACTGCATTATGATTTACTGCAATTTTTTTCGTGTAATACTTTTTTTAGTCTCTACATTGAAAATTAAGGGATATACATAAATAAAATATTCGACTTTGGGAAATTTAATCACTTAGAGCTAATTATTTAGTTTGTTGCTTAAAAGTGCCTGTCTGTACACGGAGGGCTAAAATATTCTCATAATAAAAAAGACTTCATGACTTTTTAAACATTTTTTTAACTCTTAAAAATGTTAAATAACGAGAGATCACTAATATTTTACAGAACAAAAAAATTGTTTTTGAAATTTATAAAAAGTTTAAAATTTATATATATACTTGCTTTTTTACGCATAAAAACATATTTTACACATAAAATTAATTTGATGATATTCAATAAGAAACAGTTTTTCTTTCCATTAATATACAAAAATACATTACACGTTGTGCATTTTGAGTGAGGTTTCGATTGATTGTTTTTTAAAATACTGCATTCTGGGGTAAG
Source organism: Trichonephila clavipes (assembly GCA_019973935.1). NCBI lineage: Eukaryota > Metazoa > Arthropoda > Arachnida > Araneae > Nephilidae > Trichonephila > Trichonephila clavipes. The sequence continues at coordinate 365,392 of BMAU01018853.1, forward strand.
AAAAAATTGTATTTTCTGAACGTTAGCTACTGCGCCCTGGGGTTGGTTCAATATCTTGATCGTCTTCTTGAGAATCTAAAGAAAATTCCAGCTGTTCAAATTTTCTGAGGATCCTTCAACTGAAGAATCACCTGTTAGTGCATCACTGGTTTCATATGGTAATTCCTGTAATAAATCCAAATCCTCTTGAAGACTGATATCCTTTATTCGAGACATTCTAAGAAGAAAAAAATTATACCACATTGAAAATTCCTATTATTATTAAATCTCAGTTACATACAAAGAAATTAAAATGTTAATTTTGGAATACATAATAGGTATTTCATTCAATTGTGTGGCAAAAAAGCAAGCCCGGATTTAAATTTCAAAAATTTTGATAACGTTAAAAAAAACAAAAAAAGCCAAAATAAATAAGTTAGACTAAAAAGAAATGCCAAAAAACATAAATCTATCACACTTTAGTAATAAAACTCGAACATCATGGGAACATCACTACTGTGCCCCAATCAATATACGTGACCATTGGGCACTGAGGTGCATGAGCAGATGTCACGAGTAGGTGGTTAGTCTGAAGCGATATCCCCAGTGTTTGTCCCAAGCAAGCATGATACTCATTTATCGACCCACTGCAGTAGGGATGAAAGGTTGAGTCGACCTTACCCAGCCCGAGAATGGAACATGGTCCTGTGGCGTAGAAGCGCGATGCGCTACCACTCGACCACCGAGCCCTAAGTAATAAGGCTAGAACAAAAAGAAAAATAATAATTAGTACCAATTAAGCATCAAAATGCTATTCTACTGTAAAATGAAAATCTTCGCAATCCGATCAAAATCTCGGCTGAAAAAGCAACTTCTGTTTTAAAACTGTTCGCTTTCCCCACTAAAATATTCATTGTACCCGTGCTGTTATCCATCCTGGAAGAGTGGAATTAAAAGAGTAAGTGCGTCAGAGTATTCATAAGTATTATTATTCAATGTAATTTTAAAGTGGGAGTGCTTATATAAGTACTGTCAGTAAATAAAAGGTTAAAGGGGATAATGACAAACAATAAACTTATAATAGCAACTTATCAATCAACTTATAACAATATACATAAATGGAAAATATCATTAATAACTTTAATATTGAGCAATATTTCTTTTACTGATTATTATATATATTTTTACTTATTATAAATTACTCTTAAACAAGAAAAATTTTCTAAGGAATAGTTATTCGTTTTGAATGATTTTACCGTTTGAAATTATTTGGAAATTCTTTTCTTCCTCCGTGTGTCCATTAGAATTAACTTCCGTATTTAATTACTCGACACAGACACAAGATTCTCAATTTTATTTTCAAAAAAAGTCAAGAGAAAAAATTGAAAAATTTAACTTTTCGGAAAATACTCCAATTACTTATATGTTCTTTCAGCATTGGATATTTTTTCCTTCCTTTTCCTGATTAATTTTGATGTTTATTTTTGTAACTTCACACTCTAAAAGTATTTCAAGTCTTATTTAATCTTCCTGGAGACCTAATACTAAAATAATGCATTCATTTGCCGAAACCTAGATACCAACAACGAATATGTTGCAATGTATTGATTCAAATTCTCTAAGAATGTGAAAACAGGGATCAACATCTCACTGCCTTAAATCCAATGGAAACAACATGTCCTAACAAAAAAACTGACATCATTTATCAAAATGTAAAATATTTTGCTGTAACTTCTTAAGTAATATACTAGAGATAAAACCTCATAACAACCGACTGATTGCTTATTAAAATCAGTCATTCTATTGGTGACAGAACTTCAAATTATGAATTTTTGCAACTGACGAGGAGAACGCTTAACCCTTTATCTACTGACGGTACTTAGAAGTACCACTCTCACTTTAAAATTACATAGAATAACCATTTCTATGAATATTTTGACGATACTTAGCAAGAATATTCTTTTAACTCCACTCTTCCTAGATATACGGCAGTATGGGCTCTATGATGATTATTTCAAAGGATAAGGCTAATAGTTTTATAGCAGAAATTGCGTTTTCAGCGGATTGCAAAGATTCTCCTTTTTGTTTCGAAAAAATAGTTAATATCAAAAAGTAAGTGACTTATTTTTTTGTATGTTAATAAAGACCTTAGAAAACTATGACTATTTATTTCAAGTAAACAATGTACATAATTAATTTTTTATGTGAATATCTTTAATTAATTAATTAGCTCTAACAGAATCAATTTCACAAAGTTGAATATTTTGTTTATGTACATTCCTTAATTTTCAATGCAGTGATTTAAAAAAAAACATTCCATGAAAAAAACTGCAATAAATAATAATGAGGAAGATAAAAGGTTAAACTGGCAACCCTCTCTCCCAACTTCAATGCGCACTTCTTATCGTGAGGACTTTCATTCTAGAAAAATGTATTGCGCATTAACCCCTCTACATTGTGAATCCTTCACGACTTCTTCAGAGTCTGCGACCGTAGCTAAAAAACTTGGAGAAAAGGTAGCTAACTAGAACACCACTTTCCAAACTTCCACAACTAGACTACTAGGAGCTTTTAATCCTCAATAAATTTTAAGCTCAGCACAACCCTGCTACACGAAGAATCTTCGACGGCAAAAGGATTCGAACTCATGATTCGACGGAAACAAAGTCACCCGGGAACTCTCAGCAGTGACCAATCAGCTTCCACGAATGTTTAAAACACGACTACAAATATAAAAAACCATAAATTTACCAAAAAATTCAATTGTATGAGAAATATTTTATGTCACGTAAATATAAACTTATCAACCGATAAACTAATTAAATTTTATGAAAATTAAATTCTTAAAGAATTGAATATATTTTCACTAAGAACTAGAAAATTCTGATATCCCAAATAATATCTCTTTTTTGTGTGGAATTAATCAATATTTTACAGTCTAGTAAACTTTTCGTGCTGAGTTGGATTCTTTGTAATTTTATAAAAATGGTCGATTCTCAAAGGAAATTAATGACAACGCTATGACGATAATATATTTATTTGATCAAAATTTCCTTTTATTGTATTATAAAATATTGGAGAAGTAGATACATTTAATTTTATTTTTTAACCTTTACAGACTCTTTTATATCTTTGTTGATTATTTTATATGTCCAAAAAGAATTAGATATTAAATGTATATTACAAAGTGTATAGAAATATGAAAAAATGCTAGAGTACTACTTGCAAAAAAAAATCGTTTCGTTGGGATTCTCCCGAATCTGAATCATAAAAATTACAATGACCTGCCACGCTCCATTAAAAATCTATTTTAGTGTAAATTTGTTTCCCAAATGTGAAAGATAATGAAAATAAATGGGTTTATATCACTTATTCACGTAACAATAAAAAGTATGTATGTAATGAGATAAGGTTCATATATAAATAAACGAGCCTTATCACATAATAACAATTTGTGTAAGTATGTATTGTTAAAACATATATATATATATATATATATATATATATATATATATATATATATATATATATATATATATATATATATATATATATATATAATTGAAGTTTGTTTTAAATTTTTCAAAAGAAAATTTCAAAAACATCCGGAAATTTGCTTTTGACTAAACAAAATTTAATAATTCAAAAACAAATTTTAATTATTAGTTGGTATAATTTAATTTTCTCTCAAGCGTATTTCATTGTTCATAAAAATAAAGCATTCGGATTAAATGCTAGAAATTAACTTCATTGTTTTAAGTTTTATTGGTGTTAATATGCAATATCATAAGTACTCACACTGTACATGCTTATGTACATGATATGTACATGCTTGAAAATTTTCATAAAATTAAAGCACGCATTTCTCATTATACTGAAATGAGCTTTTAGCTATATAATTTTGAATTTTTTAATAATTTATAAAATATTTTTAAGCATTGCGAAATTCAACCTATTTTTCACATAAAAATTTTGTAAAAAATAAATTTTTTAGTTTTTTTACAAAAACCTCATTTTAGTATATATTAGCCATTATTATAAATATGTCATAAAAAAATTTACATACCTGTGAACAGTAGTTTCTCAGAAAAGGTACATCGAACATCAAAATATACATTTTGAGATAAATTTATTTTAATGTATACAGAGAGACTTTTAATCGGCTAGAAAATTAAAAAAAAAGACTCAATTTACAATAAAAGATATATGTTTTGGTTTATATCAGACGTTCAACTTTTAAGCCAAAACGAAGTACTTTGTTTACATTTTTCACCATTCAAATGCGCGTAGCTTGGTTTCAACGATTATTTAAAAATAGGTTTTAAGGGCTTCTAATTACCCTAGAGGTTAAATTAAGGTATTTTTAGAAAGGTTAAAATCTGTACAATTTAAAAATGTAAACATCTCAAATTTTCAAAAAAACCTATGATTTTAGCTTTCGAACATCCCTTAATTATCAGAGAGCATTCTCATAATTGCTCATATGTGCTAAAGCAGTGTTTGTCAATCTGTGGGGTGCGCCCCCTAGGGGGGCGTCATAACCCTGCGAGGGGGGCGCGAGCCTCTTGAAAAGTCGAAAAAAAAATTTTTTTTAAATTATTAACTTACTGAAAGTAAACAAACAAATACATTCTGACATAATAAAAAATAAAATACTCATTTACTACACTTATAAATGTATCACAGTAGGGCACAATCTATTTTATAATTAACTTAACAACACTAAGTTAAAAGGACATGTTTAATAATTACCAGTGACCCTATGGATTTGTCATATATAAAATTATATGCCAACATTAACACTTATCTTGATAATTCGTGTACGGTTTATAATTAATCTCTTAAATGCCGATTAAAAATTATGTGATTCCCTCTCCAATGCCCCCGTTTAGCACATAGGTAATCGCATGTGGTGTATTGAGGGGGTGCGTGGTATGAAAAGGAATAAATAATCAAATCCTCTGAAATAAGTGAATCCTTCGCAAACACTGTCAAGGTCATTTTATTGCTTTCTAAAGCCTTCGGAATAATTTTAAGGATAGCAGTTCACAGGAAAGATCGTACTTCGGAATAACGTATATATACGTCTGGGGCAATAAGCACAGCGGCTGAGCGAGACGTTTATATACGTTGAGGGCTTAAGAGGTTTAAGTCGTATTGTATGTTTAACGTCATAGTATTATTGAATTCAATACATCGCTATTGTAGGGAGGGGGGCGCGATGCAAGTTATGATTGAATATTGAGTCGCAAACATTGGAAGTTTGAGAAGCACTGTGCTAAAGGCTAAATAAAAGTAGTTAAGTTTAAATCATGTCTGCTTTTTACGCGAAGCCCTCTCATACCCATGACCGACGGGTCTCGACAATTTCAAGAATAGTTTCTTTTCGTACATAAAAATAAAAAGTATTGTATAATTATCATGTAATATTATAATGTAATTCATAAAAAGTTTGTATAAAGTTTTATTGTGTTTAATCGTAAAATCTTGTGTTTAATGTTATTTAATATTTTATCCTGATATTTCTTTTTTTATGCTTACATTAAAGAATGTTTTTAATTTTTCTGGCTTTTATCTATTTTGAATTTTGTAAATGGTTCTTGAAACACTGCAAAAATTAATACATATTTATTTTGTTATAATTTGCTTCCTAAGTTGAAGGTCCAGCATGTTCATGAACCCTATTTTAACTATCTCAAGGTCCAAAAAGAAGTTTTAAATAATCATATTTCATTTATATAAAGGACTTTGGAGTAGGATGGAAATAAAATGGAAACTGAACAGTTCGAAAGAATTACCACATAGATTCTTAGTAACTACATTATTTGGAAACGGAACAATACAGCGATCTTGATTGCTGAGATATTGTAAAAGGTACTTAAGAATCACCACCAAAGCATTCTAGTGATAAAGATAAGCGTAACTGCAAAACACGCATATATATATATATATATATAAACCGTGTTTTTTTTATGTTAAACATTACTAAATATTTAAGGCATTTAATATCTTATACGACAGATGGGACAAATCTTGGGATTATTTTATGAATATTTTATTAAAAACTCTTTCAGAACGACAAGACCTTTTGTATATTTTATTGTAATCTTTTTTCATCTGAATGTTTAGAAAAGGTAGCAAAGCATTTTTGGATTGAATTGGGGTGCGAACTATATAACGAACCTCTATATTGCGAATTTTTCTTATAAAGCGAGCTTTTTCCTCCAACCTTAAACATTTCTCGATTTTCTCCGTAAAATAATCTCTCTATAGCGAAGTGCATTTTCTATATAACGAGTTTTTTCTTTCGTTATTCAATTTTTTTTCTCCCTAATTTTAAAATATTTGAGAACATTTCAACTTATTCTCTCTTTAACACATTTTATGGTTGACATAAAGCTTGAACTGGTTTTATTAGATCCTAACTCACTGAGAGCAATAAAATTCTGGATGTTTCACCCAAGAAGTGTAATCTTTAACCCCCATTATCCAGTTCACTAGAAACACCTTCGAAATCCCCATTCACACTTAGTGGAGTAGTCCCATGTCCTCGTGTGTTCTACTTATAAAATTATGTATGTTTAACATTACTTGCATGTTTTAAATTAGAAAATGATTTTAAAATCCATCAATTTTAATATAAAATTAGTTTCTTAATATTGAAAATACAGTGTTTTCTTCGTTATTCTTTTTGTTTGTTTTCCTTGCAGTTTTTCTTTCTATCTTTTTGGGGGTAAGATATATGAAATAAAAACATATATTAATTTTAAAAAAGTTTGAATAATTACTTTTTTTAACATATAGTGTTTATGAATTCAAAATTTGTTTTATATGGTTTATAAAGTATGTTAAAAGATGAACCTCTATATAACGCATCTTCCATATAAAGAATTTTTTTCCGGGATTTAGCGACTTCGTTATAAAGAGGTCCGAATATACTTGTAAGTACAAAGCTGAATTTTTTTTATTTCTATTAAATATGTAATTCTATCTTTTGGTGAAGAATGTGCTGTCATAACTGCAAATTACTGCCTTAATCAGGAATAATTCCTTTTTTTTCCTCAAAGTAAAATAAATATCACATTTCCCCTAATTCAAATTCTCTCATTCATTGCAATAATGTATTTTATACCATCTCAGCTTAAGCACACACTATCATTGAATTTTCCTTATAAAAGGTCCTCGAGTACAAATTAAACAACTGTCTACTGATGCTGTCTGATAATGTAATTAAAGTTCAAAGACTTTTCTCTTTCGCTTTTATTCGTTAGGCTTTTCACCTCAACCATCTCTTAATTTGTCGGTATGTCGATAATTTCCGACTCCCAAAGACTTTGAGAAGTGATCAAGAATTAAAAGATCGATAATAAACGGATAGAGAAGAAAAGTCTCTCAGAAAGTATTCGGCGAAGTAGCTACATTAATGATATGTCTTTCTTGGTCTTTTCTACTTTCTATTTCTCAGAGTATTACAGGTCGATTTCCAATTTTTTATTCAATTCCTACTATAAGCTCACACTGTATATTTATTTATTTATCTTGGTGGAATTTTCAAACGTTAATAAAATACGTTTTAAAGCGCTCAATTGAGCTGAAATTTTATATGCATGATTATTTTGGATGACAATACAATAATTTAATTTTAATTAATAAAAATTAATTGATTAAAAATAATTGTTTAAAGAATTACAAATACAGCCACTTTAGCATCTTTTTGGCAACTTATCGACCATTTTGGGGACTTGTGTCAAAATTTTAAAAGGTTTTTTCTCACGTTTTAAAGATTTCAGTCGAACTGGAATTTTATAGACACGATTGTTTTGGATGACATTACGATATTTTAATGATAATTAATAAAAATTAATTACCACTTAATGTAGTGATTCTGTCATATGTATATACATATTTATATTAATTGTAACTATTTAATAAAAATTAGCTAAAATAAAAATTTTCTTTGTTGATCTAAGTTGGAATTTACTTGAAAAAAATTTTTTACATTACTTCTTATTATACATTTCGAAAGTGATATACAGCTGCCAGGGATTGACATCAAAAAGTTCGACACTGGTTGAGTACCAAAGTACCCAATAAAAGTAGAATTTATCACAATATTAACAGGATCATGTTTAATCTAAGAATAAGATTTAACATTTATATGGCTACGAAGTCAAATTATTTAAGAGCCACTTTTATAAGAATTGGTTGGGTTAAAAAATTTTAATTGACAATCTATTTATTTTTATTTATTTATTTGTGATTTAAATTATGCTTGTGTTGCAAAGGCTTACAGCATGAGGTGTGTTTATGTTGCAAGATTGCCCTGTAAATAAAGAACGTAATAATTTTGTTTTGAAATGTGCATAAAATAGGAGAAAGGTCTTCCTGTAATATCTGCAAAATCACCTATTAACAAGTAATATTAAAAAAATTAAGTCAATTCCTACTTCGGTCAACAAAGAAAATCTTTATTTTAGTTACATTTTATTAAATAATTACTGTATATACAATTAATTTAAATATTTACATACATGTGAAAAAATCACAATATTAAGGGGCAAAACAAAAGCGATTTTCCTTGCAATTTTCACTTTTCCTTTCTAAATAGGGTGTTGGACTATTATTTTTGTATGTCACTATTTATCTATTAATAAAATTTAATTATTCAATAAAAAAATACAGTAAAAAGAAACAACACTCGCAGAAATTAAGCCATCGCGGGAGGGATTCGAACCCTCGATCTTCGGATTAGAAGTCAAACGCACTATCTATTGCGCTGCGGAGACACAACGCCCGAATTTCATTTTTTATACATGGTTTTGGCCTAATAATTTTGTTGCAATTCATTCATTACTTAAATATAATTAATGAATCAATATTTGAAGAAATGTATTAACATCAAGTGTCATCCACTAGAAGTTTAAAAAAATGCATTTAAACTAGAGTGGATGAGTAAAATGTATTTTATTAATGATTGAAAATTTTAACAAGATATATATATATATATATATATATATATATATATATATATATATATATATATATATAGGGAGAGTGTGAACTAATAGTAGGAATTGAAAAATACGTATAGGAAAATAAAATAACAGATATTAATTCAAATATTAATTTTGTCTTATAATTTTATCTAAATGTGCATGGGCATGAATTGCTTTAAGTATATCATTTTTAGAACAGACGCATGTTTATAATTTTTTTGAGCAACGAGTATTTTTATTAAGACCATATCACATTAAATGTGAAAAAAATTTTATCCACAGAATTCAAAAATATGATGTAAATGTACTATGTTTTCCAAATTAGAATCACTATCACAAAACATATAACATCATCTAAATCCTGAAGAATTGCACACATGTCAACTAAATGCATGCATTCTACTAAAAGTGAATCTTAACCCGTTCAGGAACTTGATCACACATATGTGATCAAAAAGTTTCTCCCTCCAGGGCTCACGGTATCATATATGTGATTGCGCTTTCCCTGTTCTGAAGCCCACGATCATATAGGTTGATGGATTAAAGGAGAACCTGCTTCCCGCAGGGAAGCTCAATCTCCAATCATGATGAATGAATGAGTTACATGAGTTCAGCTTTCACTTAGCCCTTTGCTGCTTAATTAAAAAATATTGTGTTGATAAATAAAGAAAAAATATTATATATAGGAATTTAGATAAGTTACTTGTGTGTGGGAATAAATGAGAATTTGAGTGTGTAGTGTGATTGAGTAATTGCATGTGTGTTGTTTTGCTAGGTGTGTGAAATTAAATTAAAGCCTTGTCCACTAGAGCGGACTTTAAGAGAAAAGGGTCGGAGATTCCTTAGGCACAGGGTTACCCACACCGTCGGAAGGACCGCCTCGTCTGAATTTCGCCCAAAAAGAGCGGGTATTTGAGTGCATTAGCTTGAGGATGTGTGGTCCAATCAGGGGACAGCCTATGATGACTCTTAGGGAGTGGGTGTGGCAATAGGAATTGAGTTTGGGTGCCGAGGCGATCCCAGAGCTCGCTTCGCTATTGGCCGGCTTGCTCTGTTCCTATTGGTCGAGAGTAAGTCTGGTAGAGTTTTAAGTTTTATCCGAAGAAAATTAGAATTTAGGCGATTAAATTAAAATATTGCGAGGTCTAATAAATGAAGGATTAATATTATATTTTTCTATTCGAGCAATTGCTCGGTTAGTATGATTATCTATATTATTAAAGAATTTAGTTGCTATTTTTTTGAAAAAAACATTTTAAAGTTTTAAGTTTGAGAGCGAATCTTATATCTTCGTTTCTGACATACCACGGAGAGTCCGTGATAATTTTAATGATTTTATTTTGCGCTGATTCCAGCATCTTGATATTAGAATAAGATTTTGCATATTGGAGAATTGGTCTGAGAACGAGTTTATAAATAAGCATTTTATTTCTTAAGGATAAACATGATTTCCGTCAGGGGAAAACTTAAGCGACGGAAATATTGAATTTTCTACGTATTTGTATAATGTGTTGTTTAAAAGTGAGTCTTTTATCTAGGATAACTCTAGGTATTTGGTGCTTTGGACCAGGGTACGTGCGTGTTGTGTAAATATAATTTTGGTGGTTCTTTTTTAATGTGGTGTGAAAAAGAAGATTACATTTAAAGCAATTTTCCAAGTAGAGAACCAGTCTTCTAGTTTGGCTATATGTTTGTGTAAAAAGTGAGTAACGAGTTGTAATTCGTTACTTTGTGCCAGGATCGCCGTGTCGTCGGCAAACATGCAAATCGTGGATTGGCTGGTTTAGGGATATCATTTAATTTATTGAATAATATTGGCGAGATGGAACTGCCCTGGGGCGTTCCAGCGTTAATTTTCCTGTTAGTCGAATGGATACTATTAACTTTGACCGCGAAGGATCTGTTAGTAAGGAAGGAAGAAATTAATTTAATTAAGTGGGGAGGGGTGTTAATTGCCGACGATCACAGTCGTGTGATTTGAATTTGGAACGTTTTTATATTAATTTTTACAGACACTAGATGGCGGTATAAGCCGGTATTTTTCGAATTTTGTTTCACAGAACTTTGAACTTTAATATATATTTTTGGTTCCGAGTTTTTTTTAATTAGGTGTTTGTGCGTGCGTGCGTGCGTGCGCGTTATTTAAAAGCTTTGTATCAATTGAAGCTACAACAAGTTTATGTGAGAGTAAATTTTTCGTTTGGGATTTGAAAAATAGTATTTTGTGAATTTTGCGTCTATTTTATTTTAATCATCATGGCAAAAAAAATAATTTTTTTTATTAAAAAAAAACATTTTCTTACTAAATATAAAGAAATTCTTTCTACTGTATATTTTCAGATATTATGAATGATAGTAAAGGGCAAATTTTAGAGTATTTGATTGAATTAAAGATTCTATTCGAATTTTCAAATGAAATTAGGATTAGCGGGGTAATTCATCCGGTCCCATGCGTGAGTATACGTGCGGGCCTGGGGAAGCGCTTTTTTCTCCTTCGGCTGGTCCTGAAGGGGTTAAAGACTGCAGAGAGCAAAGATTGCTGAAATCTGTTGTAAATTAAATAGTATAATATCCCCCTCCTCCCCCAAAAAAGCAGTTTTTTGTTCGGGATAACACTGTTGGTTTCAATGTGTGCATAGTTTTATTTTTAAATAAAGTCATAGAAAAATATATTAGAAAAAAAGAGTGTGTGTGCTTATATGACCACGCGATAGAAGTGATAACTTCAAATTTTGTAATATTATTTCAGGGATTTGTTAGGTGAATGAGAGAGAGAGAGAGAGAGAAAGACAAGGGGATATTATATCAGTATTGTCATATAAAATTATCTAATTATATGTCTGTACTCATAAAGTAATATTTTTTGCAAAATATACATATTTGTGAATTAATTGTGTTCTAAGAAGGAACCAATAGGTTTATGGTAGCTAAAATAGGTTATAAGTACTTTTGATTCAAAATTATTTAAATATCTATGAAAACTCCGTCAAGTGACGTTCCGTATTTTGTCATGCTTTCTTTTGGATCATTTGACATATTTTAATTGAATTTTGATTTTAAAAAGCCTACTAAAAACTTTGATTGTCTTTTGAAAATCCCTACTTAAAATAATAGGCAATTTGTTCAGAAGAGTTCATCCAGCTTCGCACTGAAGTACTAAATGACCAGGGAAGAACGTCCCCCTTTTAGTCACGTGATTTCTTTTTAGAGGTGGTTCATCTTGTCAGAACAAGTTTTCCGAATACAGGCGAAAAAAGCCGAATGAGCGTTACATTCCTAAGCATGACGTTCATTCAAGTTCACTCTCCAGCAAAACGCGAGTAAAGAAGTTATCACTTCAAAAATTGTATTTTCTTCATCGATATAGAACGAAAAAATATATAAATCAAAGCAAAAATGTTAAAAGATTTTGTCTGAAAAATCGTATTCTTCTTTTTTTTTATAATCAGAACTCTTATTTATAATTTATGAAAGCATTCGTTCAATTCTTTATAAGAAAAGAATCGAAGAAAAACATTATTTTCCACGGTAAGTCTGACTGAATTGAAACGGTGCAAGAAATGGTGCAAATAATCTATGAAAAAAAAAACATTTAATAATCAACTCGTAATTATTAAAAATGTTTGATTCATATATAGATTATACTATTATATTCAAAAAAATATAAATCATTTTCTCTAATGTTGAGTAATAACTGTTCCTATGAATGAGGATGAAGCATATTTCTATCTCTCATTGATTAATATAATAGCGTGACTGTAATATTTATTTTTTCAAACAATTCTTTTGTTTTTACTTCATTGAATAAAGACAACCCCTTATATAATCGTATCTATTTTAGTCTTAAATCTAAATTCATTTTGTTGATTGAAAAACTAACAGTAGTATAATAAAATATACACAATTAATGACCATTATAATTTATTGTCGTTTACTTCATTCTATATTTTATAGAAATAAATTATTCCTATAAAAAAATTCTTGTGTTCGCAACTTATCATTTTCCATTTTGATAAATTCGTAAAAAAATAAATAACTTATTTATTTAACATTGTTTTTAAATCCATTATTAGTTTCAGACATTTCATACTCGTAATTATATTGCACCTTTCAATAAATTTCAAGAAATATTTCGAAACAAAAAACTTAAATAATGAGATAATGCGGGGAAAGAATGCTATTCTTATTGTCCAATCCTATAGTTATCCAAACCTTAAAAATGCACACATAAAAATTTTTGCTTATACATTAAAAAATCAGTTCTGATCTCGAAATAAAAGTTTCTTAGTAGCAAAAATAAAACATTTTTCTAAGCTCAAAATGTATAGGTAAGTTGTAATATGAATTGACTACGATTAATACTATGTTTTAAACAAAAAAAAATCATAAAATAGTTTAACATTGCTGATTAAAACTAAATAACCTTGGCCTTAAGTCTTTCTGAAAATATTTTCGGATTCATTTGCTAAACAATGTCAAATGTCTTGCGTTAAATTTGAATAACTGTTCTAGAAATTTTTAAAACATATTCTAACAAATAACTTTTTATTATCTCACATAATAAGCATTGATAAAAATAATTAAAGTTTCCAAATATTTCCTTATAAAAATTAGTATGATTTAAAACTCTAATTCAGGAAATTCTTACAGGTTTCTTTGAAACAATACTCGTCTATCATACCTATATTTTCTATAAAGTTTATGTTTTTACTGTTAGCATAAATACAAAGGGAAATCAAAAGAAGAGTAGTTTAAATATTGTAAATATTTAATCTACATCGATTATAAAACTCGTAAAAGAGTCTGAACTATTGGAATTTCAATTAACTATGCGGCTTACAATTCAACAAATTAAATTTAAATCCTATAACATTGAGGAAATTACTTTTAATTTAAATGTGAACTAGACGATTTCAAATTTAACTATATATGTATTCATTTATGACGATACTACTGAAAATATTATTATAAATACTGATGCTTTTAGAAATAATTAATTATAATGTGAGGAAATGCAAATTTTCTATCAAAAAAAATGTTATATATATTAGAAAATAAATATTATTTCCCTTTTCCATGTTGTAGACATTATTTGTATTTAATACTAGCTGGTATACCCGTTCTTCGCAGGGGTGAAATGAAAAATTAAACAACACAGATTGAAGGAAAAAGAAGTTTTTAATGAGTTAATTTTACGTGAATTGCAAATTAAACAAAAAAAGCTTTTTGCATATCTCAGCTAAACAAAAAAAGAAAGAAAAACACCGTTGTTAAATTTTAAGTATGTAGATCTAATGCCTGATAAAAAGAGGGGTTTTTTATTTATAACTCCCCGTAACACTCTTGAAGGTCAATTTTTGAAAATAACTCCCTAAGCTGATCTCTGCTCAACAAAAGTAACACATTGTTAAAAGTTTTGTGTAATGAACGCTTAAAATAGTGTAAATAATTTATATCGGAAAGTGTAATACATTAATATTACTTTCTGTTGTATTTCGTTTATGTTAAAATTGCGTAATATTCGCAAGCAACACCGTTTCTTAAATTGTAATGGCGATTCAATTAAAAACATAGCGAAAGGATAACAATAGAGTCAAGTTGGCAAATGTCTAGCTACTTTCATAGCTCGAGCTTTATTAGAGCTTTGTAAGACTCGCTGTGTAGGGGCGCGATGCACGTTAATACTTTATCCACCGCATTATGATTTACTGTAGTTTTTTCATACAAAATATATATTTTTAATCACTACATTGAAAATTAAGGGATATACATAAAAAAATACTCAACTTTGGGAAATTTAATCCGATAGAGCTAATTAATTAATTAAAGATATACAACTGTAAAATTAATTACACTGGTGTGCAAAAATTAAGGACGGAGTCGAAAAATTAGCATATCAGCTGAACGAAGAGGCAGAGCGGACAGAAAGTCCAATCAGGAGATTAAGTAAGGTGATGTACGGTAGCACATGCGCAGATATGCACTTAGACGTAATGGGGGAGTGTCTGAGTAGTATAAAGCATGCTATCGGTGTAAGATCAGTATTTCTGGCAAAGAGATTGCACGCCGTATAGCAGTTAAAATCACACCGAGTTGCTGCCTCAGTGAGAAATGGCGAATAATCAATCTGTTAGACGACATCTGGATGCTTTTACCCGAGGTCGAATCATTGGGAAGTTGGAGGAAGGCCACAGTGTGACAAGTGTGGCTGCAGAGTTCGGAATTGCTCACAGCATCGTTTCACGACTTCGGAGACAATTTCAAACTACAGGAACAGCTATCCGGAGGTTCAGTAGTGGTCGTCCACGAGGAACCACACCCGCAGATGACCGGTACATTTTCTTACAGGCGAGAAGAAACAGGCGGCAGACAGCGGAGAAATCGCAGACACACGACACAGGTGACTGGACGACCGATATCGCGTTTTACCGTGGCCAGAAGACTGCACGGTGGGGGTCTGTTTGCACGACGCCCTGTACGGTGTGTACCTTTAACGCATGCCCATCGGGGAGAAGGCGTTCTCTGTGGTGCCGGGAACACCGTAATTGGAGAGACAATGTATGGGGACGAGTACTCTTTACAGATGAGAGCCGATTGAGTTTGAGTAGCGATTCTCATCGCATACTCATCTGGGGAGAGCGGGGAAGCCGCAATCATCCCTCGAACATCATTGAAAGGGACAGGTATGGAGGTCGCGGTGTTCTCGTTTGGGGAGGCATCATGCTTGGTAGTCGTACAGACCTTCACATCTTCGACGCAGGTTCAGTCAACGGGACCCGTTATTGTAACGAGATTCTTCTTCCATATGTGCGTCTTTTTAGAGGCACTATGGGTCTGCAGTTCCTTTTCATGGACGACAATGCACCATGTCATCGCACAGTAGCTGCCGAACAGCTCTTAGAGAGTGAGGATATTGAACGTATGGATTGGCCGGCACGATCTCCGGATCTCAATCCCATCGAGCATGTATGGGATTTTCTAGGCAGACGCTTGGCAGCTCGTACCTTACCACCAGTAACGATTCGGGAGCTTCGATTGGCTCTGCAAGACGAATGGGCAGCAATGCCTCATCAACTCATTGACACCCTCATTCTCAGCATGGGCAGACGCTGTGAAACCTGCCTAGCAGTCAGGGGAGATGATATCCCCTACTAAAAACCGGATGTTTCTTGCTGGACACCCATCACAGGGATTTTTCGGCCTTCAGTCGCATTGCGCTCCATGCTACTTTTTCAATCAAGCTTCTTTTTATCCCTCTGATTTCTCTTTTAGTAAGTGTTGCTTACATTACACATGTCCTTACGTATTGGGCATCTTACGGTATTAAATTTGTTGATTTGGAAAGCTTTTGTACAAAGTTATATTGAAAAAACCGTCTCGTCCTTAATTTTTGCACACCAGTGTATATACACTGTTGACTTAAAATAAATAGTCAAATCGCTTTCTAAGGTCTTCACAAAAAACATAAGACACTTACATTTTGACAAACGATTTTTTCGGGACAAAATTAATAATCTTTGCAATCCGCTAAAAATGCCGTCAGCTGAAAACGCAATATCTGCTACAAAACTATTCGCCTTCCCCGCTAAAATACTTTATCATAAAACACGTGCTGCCATATATCTTGGAAGAGAGTATTTCAAAGAATATTCCTGCTAAGTATTGGTAGAATATTTCTTCTAAGTTGGTGTGGTGTGGTAGTTAGGAAAAAAAGTGCCAGATCAGGTGTCGTCCACGTCACTTGACCATGGTTCAAAATTACGTGGTCCGTTGCCAAAAGCCCTAGTGTAGCTGAACAGTTTGATGTTAATATTCTCTCACTCACACACTCCAAATATACAGTACAGTAGTTATAATTATTTTTATACTTAAAAACGATATATTTGCCTATTGAATTAAAATTATAGCGTTAAAATTAACTACTAACCACAAACAAAGTTTGAAAATTTGTCCAAATGATGTAGTGTGAAAGAGAAAGTGTA
This sequence comes from Trichonephila clavipes, assembly GCA_019973935.1. NCBI lineage: Eukaryota > Metazoa > Arthropoda > Arachnida > Araneae > Nephilidae > Trichonephila > Trichonephila clavipes. Next base: position 382,349 of record BMAU01018853.1, read on the forward strand.
TTTATTTTAAGTACCAGAAACGATAAAAACATTTATTTTGAAAAAAGGTCAATTTCTTACTACCAAATTTGCGTAATAAAATCATTTAAAAAATGCATTCAAATAAAGAGAGATGTATAACAACCTCTCCCTACAAAACTTAGTTTTATTCTGAAATTAAAAAAATTAGGGATTATGCTGATCACAGGAATTAGTTAGAAGTGAGCGCCTTGCGTAGCAAAAACAAAAAGAGTTTCTTCACAAACAAAAGATATATATATGCTGACGTGGGTTTTATGCAGAGCATGCCAGAATTTTTTGCAGATGGCAGAATGTTTTCCTACTTCCTTGACAAATATCGTTATATTTTGGACACTTCACACAATATTTTTATAAATTATAGCATGTGCTATAAATTATAGGCTATGTGTTATTATGAAGTATAAGCTATATTACTGTAAAGTTTCATTAAAATCCATTCAGTTGTTTTTGCGTGAAAGACGGCCAAACATCCTCATAAACTTTCGCATTTATAATATATATCTAGATTGCACACACATTCTCTGTATAATATAACTTACACTCTTTAAAAGTGGTTCTGTAATACCATCAAGAAATGCGCCTAGCTAAATTAAAACTATGTAATGAGAAGTTACAACACATGCAACTAAAGATATCATGAAAATTGTTTCCTTTTTAAATGAAAATGAAATATTTCCTATTTTTCCTAGTATTTTGTAAGGCTTTTTGCTTTGTGTAATATGAATCTGAGAAATACACTGCTGGCCACCGTTAATGCAACACCAAGAAAGACAAGAGATAGCACAACAAAATTTATTTTATAGATAACATGTTGACCAAGTATCAAATGATTAAATTTATAGACTTCTGTGAAGTGTGGTTCCGGTCAGAATAAGTAGCCAGAGTAGCCGCCATTGTAGAACACCGCTGCCACACGCCTCGGCATTGATTCAAAGTGACTTTCGATGTGTTCTTGGGGTACAGCAGACCAAGCAGCTTCCACACGTTGCCAAAGTTGATCTGGTGTGGCTGCTAGGGATGTAATCTGCGTCAATCATTGAGCATCCATGAACCGCATGTTTCCTATCGGTGAAAGATCCGGAGAGTTAGCCAGCCAAGGAAGCAATTCAATCTGGTGATTGACGAAGAACCTTTGGACAATGCGTGCCACGTGTGGTCGCGCATTATCCTGTTGAAATATGGCTGTGGCCAAGCCCTGAAGGCAAGGAAGGAAAACTGACTCCAACACCTCGGAGATGTAGTACTGGCTGTTTAAAGTACCGGCAATGCGTACTAGAGGAACGCGAGAGTGATATCCGATACCACCCCATACCACAATACCGGGTGCAGAACCAGTGTGGCGGTGCATAACGCAGCTGTTCAGCATCCTCACTCCATGGTGTCTCCAGACTCGAATCCGACCATCATGGTGTTGCAGAAAGATGTGTGACTCGTCAGTAAAGACAACTTCATTTCTTCCTGCCACCCACATTCTTCTTTCATCGCACCATTGGCGACGGAGACGTCTGTGGTTCTGCGTCAAGGGTAGACCAAGAAATGAACGTCTTGCGGACAGACCACTCTGCTGTAAACGGCGTCGAATGGTACGCGCAGACACTGAATGATGTGTTACAGACTCGGTGTGCTGTGCTACGGTTTGTGATGTGACTGAGCGATCCGTCACTGCCATGCGCACAATTTGCCTGTCCTCACGTGAAGTGGTGCACTGAGGTGAATGCGATCGACCACATCGGTCCGTCGTACCCTCTTGCATGCGGTCACATATCCGCGGTATGCGGTTTATGCGGTCACATATCCGCATTACAGTTGTTTTGATTTCGTTCAACACGACTACTGATTTTTCTGAAAGATATTCCACAATCTCGGTAGGCCACTATCCTTCCTCTGTCAAACTCGGATACTTGATTAAAAGCTAATTGCTGTTTTCTACGAGACATAACTTAACGTTTTTTGAAAAAACCACAAGAAAAATACAGTTGCCGAACTTGAAATCGTCGAGATCTCCAAGCCTTAAATAGCGCTTTGAGGTGGCGCCACAGGCGCGCGTGATGTGTGTCTGCGCTGAAATTCTAATTATTTGCATATCTCACCTCCGCTAATGCATGTTGTAAATTTCATGTTATTTGCATGCTTCCTTCAGGGTGCATGCATTTACGGTGGCCAGTAGTGTATTAAGAGAATTTATGTTGAAAGTACGAAGTTGCAAAACTTAAATTCTCTTCTATCAAGAATAAATATTATAAATCTTTTACAGTCGCTTAGAATTACAATAGTCGCTTAGAATTCTGTCCTCTGTTGACATAAGTAATTCCTAAGCTATTGAAATTTCTAATCAATTGTATTCCGATAAAAGTTTTGTTTTTCTTCTACTAACTCCTTATATATAAGGAAGTTTATTATAAAATTTTCAAGTAGCTTAATACTCCTGATTACTATATATACCTTTATATGATATACAGGAAATTGCTTTTATTCACAGGCGAATCGAATACATATCTAGTATTCATAGCTTTCAATAAAATTTTAATTTTTCTAGTTTTTTTTTTATCATGGAAAATTTTATTTCACCAAAACTTATACAACCTCTGACATTAAAGTTCGGTGAATGAGTCAGAACGGCTGATCTGACAACACAGGAAAAACAAAACGCTGCACATGCGTAGTGGCAGGTGTTCACCATCTGCCCCCACCTTTGTTCAGCTGAGACTCATTTGTGTTCCGTGTAAGACTTGTTTTACAAAGTGTTTACTTAGTACGTTGCTTCTTAACTGAGAGCAGAAAAATTAACGAACAAAATATCAATTTAAAGTTTTGTTTTAAGCTTGGCAAGACACCAAAAGAAACTTATGCGATGCTGGTACGTGTTTATGAAGATCAATCACTGTCCATTAAAATGTGTGCTCGTTTTCGAAAAGCAGGGAAAGTGTTTCTGACAATCCTCGTAGCGGAATACTGGCGACCTCCAAGGTGACGAAAACATTGAGAAGGTGAGGAAATTAACCTCTTAAGATCGTCAAATAGCTCTATGCATGATAATTGATGAATTGCAGATTAACCTTGAATTTGTGCGACAAATCGTTACCCAGAATTTAGGGGATGAGAAAGACGTGTTATCGGTATTGACGATATTCCTAACATCCAACGAAACGTGGTGAAGCTTTTGAACTACATCCCAAAAGAAGACTTCTTGCAAAGTTTCCGAGAACATGTATAGTAGATCTCAGCGGTGCATAGTTATGGGAGGTGACTATTTCGAAGGACAGTAAGGTATATCTTTCGTTAATGTTTCATCTACATTAATTTTACAGGACTATTCACCGGACATTGTAGTCAAAGGTTGTAGTCTCCTTTCAACATAACCGTATTGGAGGTAAAAAATATTTAATTGCTCTTTTAGGAGAAAGTAGCAATTAAATGCTGATTAAAATGGGATTTTGCAAGTTTTTTGAGATATATTGATGAAAAAATAGATTTTGTTTTATTTTTTGAGATTATATTTTGAAACAAACTATTAACAACTCTAGTGTTAAATTTTAAATTTTCTAAAATATCTTATTCTATTTTAATAAATTATGTAAACGTAGAGAAATAAAGAGGAAATCATAAGTTTTCACATTTGTCATATTTTTAACATTGTATTTTTTTCAATGATATTCCTAGTTTTATAAATATTAATCACAAATTCATAATTTAAACTAACTTCTTCTTATGTTTTTTCTTAGGGATTATTACTGGATTAGTTTATACTCTGGTCATATGAGAACCTTTTACACATTATTGAAATTCAATTCAATATTACAAATATAGGATTTCAAATCTTCAAATCTCTCATTTATCAAATAAAATACTACCATTTGTGCATAAATCAAAGTTATAGTGTAAATTTTTTATTTACTACAAGAAACACTTTTTATTTCCTATTAAATTTTGTGGACCAATAACAGAATTGACTTCTATATGGTAGACTACTAAAACTATGTTTCACTTTTTTTGACATCTCTATTTATATTTCCATATCACTGAAAAAGAGCCCCTAGAAAAACAAACCGATAACGCAAAAAAAATATCAACAAGCTGAAGTATGCCACCAATTTGCCATGGTCGCCAATCCTCACTTTCAAATATCGCTAGATACACCTGCTAATGTAGCTAGAAATTCGCTAAACTAAGAAAGAATTTCGCTAAAAATAGTATAGCTAAAACTAAAGTATAATCCATATCCATAATGTGTTTTGTTATTTGTCGTTTTTGGGTGAAACTAAATCTTCATAAAAATATAAATGATGTCCCAGTTTTTCAGTGGACCATCAAATATTTTCTGGTTGGCAACAGATGATCTAGATTAATTCCATTTCTAAAAAAACAATAGTAATCTTTTATTTTTTTAAGAACCATTTAATTAATTATTAAAAACAGATATATCTTTTGAATCCTGTTATTTCAAAGAACTCGGTTATTTCATAAATATAATTTCACCTTAAAAAAATTATATGATGTATTCAATAAATCAGCTTTAAGATATCCGACTACGTTCGGAACCGTGATTTTGCAAAAGCGTATAAATGGATAATATTTATGATATTTAGTGTCACTTAGATTAGAAAACGTATATAAAATAGTTTTAAGAATATTATTACAATAAAAAAATATTTAAGTACAATATTTTGGCAAAAAATTAAAGAATAATCTTTTTTCCAAGTGTTCTCCTTTAGTGAAAAATGCTTCTATTATAATAATATTTGGCCTGTATATAGCTCAGATAGCTGTACAAAGGTTCAACTAGAATTTTTGAAGCATATAACTTAGAAGTCATTTATCATATTTTACGACAACATAGGGGAGCAATTTTAAGAGAAAAACGCCAATAATTATTTCAATTGATTGTAACTCTAAAAATAATGTGAATTTTTCAAAAATTATAGTTGAGCCTCTGTAGAAAGGTCTGAGCTATATACAGGTAAAATATAATTATAATATAACCATTTTTCACAAAAGGAGAACATTCGGAAAAAAGATTATTCTAAGTTAATTTTTTGCCAAAATATTATATTTAAATAAATTTTTTTTTGTCAAAATGCCCTTAAAACAATTTTATGCATATATTCTAATCTGAGAGAGAGTGACACTAAATATCATGAAAGTTATCCATTTTTTAAAATCAGGGTTCCGAACGTAGTAGAATACCTTAAATAAAAGTAAGGAGAATACTAATTGATCAGAAAACACTGTTATACAACTAACTGCAAGGAACTTAAGTTCAGAAAGTATACTACTTCAGTGTTTCTCAAAGTGTGGGGCGCGCCCCCTGGGGGGCGCAATGACCCTACAAGGGGAGCGCGAGCGTATCGAAAATTTAAAGATTTTTTTTTAAAATTTTTTTTTAAATAACCGGAAAGAGAAGTAAAACAAAATGCTTTCTTCCATAATAAAAAAATACACACAACACTGACATAAATTATGTTTATTATCTGCTTTTTTTCCGTCATCAAATAGCTATCTTTGATCCCAAAACCAAATTAAAGAAAAAATTTTTTTGTTTTATTTGCTGTATTTCCTCAATGAGAGATTTTTTTATTACGTTTTAACATAAAATATTACTCGTTAAAAGAAAAACGAAACCCAGACCCTGAGAAAAATTCTAAGAAGATAAACAATTCACCACTGTAATTATGATTGAAATACTGTACATTAGTTGTAGAAAAAGAAAAGGAAGTCATGATTCACTTTTCAGCCAGGCTGCATAGTACGTTTGCTAATCATTTGATTAACCTTCAATCTTATGGTATGGTTACTATCAATATTAGTTCCCTCCCATCTTTTATGCGTTTGCTTTTCGCTTAGGGAAATTGTAAATAATTGAGTTTTGCGATATTTGGAAAAGAATTGATTGGTTTAACATTTCTCTAGAATAATTGAAAAGTGTCTGATTTTGCGTCCTTTATTATGGTCTTGTACTTTTGAATCATTTTAGTTCAGTTTTATTAGAATTTTTCTCAAATCATCAAAGAACTGAATAGTCCTTGAAAGAAGGTAAGAATACTTTCTATAAATTAAAATATTCACTAGAATTCCGATTTGTATCGTGTACAGTAAAAATAATTCTAAACAAATGATTGGGGTGACTGAGTCCCCCCGCACTACCATTACTGTTAGTATCGAGTACGCGCCTGCTCCCGGGTTAAAACATTTTGAAGTCTTCTCGCTTTAAATGTTAAAAAGTAACACAATTATTCTTCATCGGAATTTTATATTATTTTTCATAATTTAACATTAATTCTAAATGCTAATTGTGTGAGGTTTAAAATTACAGTTCTTTTAAACAGTTATTTACAATTATAGCATTTATCTAAAAAAAATCATTTTACATTTTTGTATACAATGTCGTGTGCACACAGTTTTACTCTCCTTACAGTTCAGCTATTATATCAAGAATAATGTTTTATTTTTTTAAAAAATAAACTCGTGCGAAGAGTCGGTGTTTCAGCCAGTATACGTTTGATGTATCAGTACTGAAGAAGGTATTTTATAAATAATTTCTTATTACTGAATTTGGCCGCGGTAGCCGAGTGGTATAGGTATCGGATCGTGGCTTGCCTTGTCACGAGTTCGAGCCCAGTACCACTAAAGACCCGCCGTGTAGGGCAGCGATGCACGTTAAATTTGTTGAGAATTGAAAGTTTTCCCGTTGGTGTGGTGTGGTAGTTAGGTGAGAGGGTGCCAGCTCAGGTGTCATCCACGTCACTTGACCATGGTTCAAAATTACGTGGCCCGTCGTCAAAAGCCCTCGTGCAGCTGAACAGTGTGACGTTAATATTCAATGAATCAATCTTATTACTAAAGTAAGAACATGTTTAATAATTATTAGGGACTTCCACGGGCTTGTCTTGTAGAGGAAAATTTTTCAAAGGAAGGTTTAATATCAGAAATTGACACTTAAAGAGTTATTTTTCTATATTTAGCTGAGATCTATATTTTGTCTTCAAGGCATAAAAAAAAGGTAGGATGTTGAAAATGGTAATAGTATACGAAGTGCTTTTGTTTTCAGTACAGATAATTCCTCATCCACCTCTACCCCAAATTCAAAGAGCGATTTATTACAAAATTGCCTTTTAATTTTTCACTGGATGTGAAATCTATGAAGATTTCTTCTTCGGAAGTTGAGAGCCCTTCTGGAGTATCTTGAAATAGATCCCTAATCCACTCGTAACTTGCTACCAAGCTGTCCTCATCAAGAAAATACTTTTTAAAATTCTTTGCCAACATAGCTTAATGATTTTACATGTTTTAAAAACAACTTTCACATGTTGTTCTACAGATTTGTAAGTTTTAACACATATCGAGCTGGGGCTTTTTTTCCATCATTTACTTCAGTAGTGGTAAATCCAAAATTTAAGTATTTTTGAGAAGATCGCCTTGATTTAATTTTCGGAACCATGCTCGTTCGTCTGTGTACTTGTTGATTCTTTATTATGGTCGAATGTTTGCTTACGACTTAAACATGTATGTATGATATTGTTTTAATCTACTGCCGTAAATACTTAATTACCGTGAATTACAATTAACGTGGAAATTTAAAAATGTACATTCAAGCTAGATTCGGTAGCTATAGGAGTATCGAGTCGACCAAAACTGACTGGGATTGTACGAGGAAAAGCATTTTTACATGTTTTGCGCAGGCGTCCGATAGGTTGCCCAGACTCACGCAAACGTACCCTATAATGCCAGATGTGATGGATATGATAGAGAGCGACATTGGCTAGACTATTTTTCTAATGACATTTGTACTTTGAGAAATGAATGCTGAAGGAAATAAATATTTAATTAAATACATCATTTTGCGATCTGTTCCAATTTAAAAATTATTGAAAGAAAAATAACATAATTCTAAGTAATATATATTTTAAGTAATTTTCTTAAAATATATATTACTTTTACATATACACAAAATTTAATATACTTATCGTATTAATTTGTACGGTTTATAATTAAGATCGTATTGTAACTTTAGCGTCTCTCTCTCAAAGTGCATTTTTATTGCAGTAAATACATTATTGTTGTACAGGGGTTGAGACAAAAATTATGATTGAAAATTGGGTCGCCAGTATTGAAAGTTTGAGAAACACTGCTTTTAATCTATGAGTGGTGCACAGAGTATTTTATGACTAATTAATTAATACTAAATTAAGAACAAGTTTAATAATTATTAGCTGCTTCCATGGGCTTGTCTTACAGAGCAAAGTTTTTGAAAGGAGTTTTAAGATAAGAAATTGACCCTCTGAGTTCATTTTCTATATTTAGCTGATATCTATATTTTGTCTTCTAAGCAAACCGCATTTTGTAATATGTTCCAATTTAAAAATCAGAGAAAGGAAAAATAACTTAGTAATTATCCTATTACTTAACTTTTTTTTGCTTAAAAGTAACATGTACAAAATTTAATACTTATGTCATGAATTTGTACGGTTTATAATAAATATTGTTGCTTTATCGTAAAAGTGCATTATTATTGCATTCAGTAAATTATTATGTATAAGAGGGGGCGCGATAAAAATCGTGATTGAAAAGGGGGGCGCCAGTATTGAAAGTTTGAGAAGCACTGTACTACTTGGTTGGTTGGCTTTGATTTCGTACTTAAAAGCAGCACGAAAACTATAGACAGTGAATCTCCCCATTTTCAAATGCTGGATCAAGTGACGAACAGGACATCTAAACTTATTTTTACCTATTTTTCCTTTCGGTCATAAGTTGAAAAGCAGCCCAATGCAATGTAAAACGATCAAAACAGTCATCATCAAGCAACAAAGATCAAACAGCAAAGTCATCAACAGTTAAAAAAGTACAGTTTAAATAACAAGGCATATATTGAGGTGATCGCCAGTCATGGGTACGTCGTGGTCACGAGAATCTGAATCTACCACACACACACATTCCTATTATATACTAGAAGGAGGAAGATTCGATCTGGGTACCTTCCGTTCCGTACGCAAGTACTTTATCGCCCACGCCAAAATGATCGTCAATGTGTGAAGTTTAGTACTAGTTTATATAGATATCACACCGTCACATACCCCCATGCCATTGATTCGGCGAGTAGGCGAACGGACGATACCATATTCGTGGCGAGCATGCGAGCAGTTGTGTCATCGTGCGTGACGGCTAAAGAATTGCGTCATTTGTGTGAGACGTCTTATTTGCATCAATGTTTGACAATTTGGTTGCTTTTGCGGTGGATAGATGGCGCCACGACTGCGGCGAGTGAAGGGTGCGGTTCACTTTGTAGGGCCAGGGTCACCAATGAAGGAGGAAGATTCGATCTGGATACGTTCCGTTTCATGGCATTAAGTACTTTATTGACCACGCCAAAACGATGGTCTTTGCGTGATGTTTAGTACTAGTTTATATATATATATATATAGGTATCACACCGCCACATACTGATAATCCTGCAGAAATTATGATCAGTGTTGAGTCTAAAACAGGCCACGCTGAGTACTTTAGACAAGATACCCGAAAATCCAGTTAATTTATTCAGAAGACAGCATTACTTTAGCAAAGCCTTTTGTGAATACAGACTGGAACGTTTTGATTTAATGGAACGCTTTTGATGAATAAAAAGTGCTGTATATAGGTATAACGCTTTATACCAGTGCTTCTCAAACTTTCACTACTGGCGCCCCCTTTTCAATCACAATTTTTATCGCGCCCCTTATACATTAATAACGTACTGAATGCAATAATAATGCACTTTGACGCTTAAGCAACAATCTTTATTATAATCCGTACAAATTTGACAAGAGTATTAAATTTCGTACATGTTACTTTTGAGTAAAAAAAAAAAAAAAAAAAAATTAAGTGATAGGATAATTATGATGTTATTTTTCCTTTCTCTAATTTTTAAATTGGAACATATTGCAAATGCGGTGGTTGCTTAGAAGACAAAATATAGATATCAGCTAAATGTAGAAAAAGAACTCAGAGGGTCAATTTCTAATCATAAGCATTCCTTTGAAAACTTTGCTCTGTAAGACAAGCCCATGGAAGTACCGACTGAAGGACCCGCTCTTTGCCCGAGTTCATTTATAAGAAAATTAAACATTATTGATATAATCGCTTAATTGTAAGGAGAATAAAGCCAAGTGTGCGACAATGTTTACAAGAATGTAAAATGATTTTTTTAAAATGATTGCTCAAATTATAATTAGTTTTAAGCGAACTGTGATTTTAAGTCTCAAAGAATTAGCATTTAGAATTGATGTTGAATAATGAACAATAAAAAATTCCAATGAAGAATAATTGTATTATTTTAATATTTAAAGTGAAAATACTTCAACATGTTTTAACCCTGGAGCAGGCACGCACTCGATACTAATGGTCGATCGGGGTTATTTGAGTCACCCCAGTCCTTTTTTATAATTATTTTTATAGTATACAATAAATATCGTAATTCCAGTGAATAATTTCATAAACAGAAAATATACTCACCTACTTTCAAGGACACAGAAAACATTTCGAAAACAAGTTATCACACCGGGAACTCAGACAAAACAAGTACCTAAAGATCATAAAAAAACATCTGTCACTCCCAAAAAGAGGGAGATATGTGACAAATATATTTTAGTTCACGTTAAGATTGTCAAACAGGAGGATAGTGTGTCAGGGCCATTGGTAACAATTAAACAATTTTGCCAGAATTACCGATTTCGTGCACTGTGTGCTTGACCGCTCCCGGATTAAAAGTGTATTTATTACGATATGGATGTTCTAAAAAATTATGTAAAACGTTTTTCATTATGCTTGGCTTAGTAATCCTTCAAACTTCCCTAAATGAAAAACAAATACATAAGAGCAGGGACGTAACTAACCGTACAAGTAAGCTCGAAGGTCAAACCGCAGCAAATACATTCTGCTACCTACAGCTGATGGCAATAATATATAACAGTGATGAACTTTTTATCTTCATAAAATGTTTTTTGATTATGGCTCTGGATTTTGTCTTTCCTCTAAAAGAGTAGCATTTTCGCTTTGAAAAGGAAACGTTATAAAAAAATTTCTCATCATGGGATTACAGCAAATCGAATAAAACGTTTTTTATTTGGTTATAGTATCAAAGATAGCTAAAAAATAAGGTTTTGAAGTAAAAGCTTTTTATTTTTGATCATGTAAAATCGCAGATAATATATATATATATATATATATATATATATATATATATATATATATATATTATTTCCGTGTAAATGTATATTTTTTATTATGTCAGAAATTTTTTAGTTTTTTTCTTCATTCTAGTAAATAAATTTTTTGAAACTTTTATTTTCGATATTCTCGCGCCCCCTTGTGTGTATCGCGCCCCAGGGGGCGCGCCCCACAGTTTGAGAAACACTGCTTTATACACAGGATCTATAAAACCTAAACATGCACCCTGGATTAAGGTAAAATAACCAATTAAATTACAATTTTCCTTTTCTCACAAATAATTTGCCATAAATTAAAAACATAAATAATCTGCACTAAAATGCAGACACAGTCTAAACGCAGAAATCTATTTTTTGAAATTATAATAACGAGAAAAGATAAAAAAGTGTGACAAACAATTTAGGTAATACTAAGAACTTCTCTTTTTATTTTAATGATGAAAAGAGAAAAATTGCTTTCGCCTTTTATTTGATTAATTAGTGTTTTTGCTCATTAAGTTCTAATTAATACATTACTAAAACCACTATTAAAATAGCTTGCTAATATTGAGTACCCATTATGGTAAACGAAAGTTAGTAAAGTGCAACCGCAACGAGATATCAAGAACAACTAAAAGTAAAAAAGCACAAATTGTTTCTACAAATAATGTAATCCCTTCAGCAAATAAATTTAAAGGTTAAACTGTTCTTTCATTTAATGCATTTCCATTAGATAAATTTTCACGAAGAAGAATCAATTTCATTAAATATCTTGAATATTTCTTGGAATCAATTAAGACAATTCATTATTACATTAGCACTAAAACATTTCATTCCCCAAAGAATAGATTTAGAATGAATATTTAAATTTAATAACGCATTTTCCATTATGTATTTTGTACGACTGAATATGTAGTTGACTCTCATTCTACTTTTAATGCTTATTGCATTGTAAATATATTAATGTATATAAATAACAATTGAAATAATTTTTACTGTTTCATGTTTTAGAAACATTTCCCACAATTGACTAAAATACATTTTGTCGCATTAGTAATTCTTTTGTTTCTTAGTATTGCTTATATCAGGGGTGGCAAACCGGTGGCATGCGTGCTATTGATGGCACGCGACACAATATTTTGGGCACTCCACCGATCGAAACGGTTAGCAATTTACTTCGAAATAACAAAGCTCACTTTGATGTATTACGAACAAACGCGAGTGATCGCTCGCAATTTTCAGCGAAATTTTCTCTAAATGCTCAAGACAGTGCTTCTCAAACTTTCTATATTTTCGACCCAAATTTCAATCAAAAATTTCCTCACGCCCCCCTCCCCTCCTCCATATAATAAAAATGTATTGAATTCTGTTACACTTATTGGCAAACTAATTTAAATTTTGCAAAGCTAGCAGTGAAATTTATGTGTCGAGGAGGCATGAAGACGAAAAACAGTTTCTTAAAATTGGCCTTTAATAATCAATCATAAAGTCACTGCGCTCGTTACTGGAGCGATAAAAAAACAATAAGTTCAAAAATCAACATCACCAGAGACATCCGATTCGAACCGTCTTCTAATATTGTAAAATGAATTTCTAACCTGAAAATGGTGATGCAACCTACAGTTGCATTGCCAACCAGCCCTTCTCTCCCTCTAAGAGTTAAACCACTCACACACTTATATTTCTGTTTCTCCTTCCCTCTTCGAAAAACTAACATGAGCCGAGTTTAAATACTCGCTCGATTTGCATTGCAGTTGCTGCCAACCACAAATCACGAAACTCAAAAAGATCGGGTTCGAATCTGTGTGCTTACTTTCATTGAGATCATGGAACGGGATTGGAAAAACAACATAAGGAGATCATAAAAATTTGGATCCGACTTCTTAAATGTCTAACAAATTCAATAATAATATATTTTGACGTAAACCTACAATGCTACTTTAATTGTAAACCTACAATTTATCAAAATAAATATTAAATTTTGTATATAATTTTATGACGTACCCAAGAGGATCACTGGTAATAATTAAACTTGATCTTAACTAAGTACTGTTAAATTATTTATGAAACACATTGTGTGCAGCTTTGATACATTTATAAGTGTATTATATCAATGTTAATGTGTATCTTATTTTTTATTACATCAAAATACATATTTTTTGCTTCCTTTCAGTGTACATTAATAATTTTTTTAAAAAAATTATCTTCAGTTTTCGTTTTTTTGATAAGCTCGCCCCCCCCTTGTAGGGTTGTCACGCCCCCTAGGGGGCGCACCCCACAGTTTAAGAAACACTGGCTCAAGATCATTATGCACCCTGATGTGACTTTATCTGTTAAACTGAACATTTTTCCCAATTAGATTGGTTGAAAATTGACAAAATTTGAAATGCAACTTAGAGATTAATTTCCAGTCTAGTTCAAAATGGATTCAAAAATGTATCGAAACAAGGAAAAACTTGGAATTGATTGAAACAGAAAAGTTAACAAGCAATATAGTTAAAAATGATAATAATGAAATTTTGGAAACGTGTGCAAATCGATTCCAGACACATTTAACTTTTTGAAGAAGCTGGATGGTGCTATTCCAGCCAGATTTTCATCTGCTTGTGCCTATGAATTATTATTTTCAGAGATGAAAAACATTAAAGATTCGCTGAAAAATCGTGTTGCAGATGGCTCCAATTTAGCATGCATTTTTTAAAAGTAACATCATGCAATCCTATTATGTTATTTGTCTCTTAATCTGCTACAACAGAAGCCCCACTGTAATGTTACTTTAATTTGAATTACGCGTATAACTAAAACAGTTACTACTATACAGTGAAAATGTAATCTTTCGGAGTAAATAAAGAGTTTTGAGTATTAAGTTTTATTATTTTCAAAAAATCGCAAGTCAAAATTCTTTGACGGCACGTGTATACCTCATTGAACATTTCTTTAGCAAAAATGGCACGTTGATCCATAATGGTTCACCACCCCTAGCATATAGCAATGAACATTTTATAATTTAAGAATGAAATATAATATATATTACACTACCCATATATTGTAGAATATGCGCCTGTAATTTTCAATTTAAATTTAATGAAGGTTAAGTGAGATTTTAATGATAATCCCTTACATAACATACATTTCAAAGACATACATTAGTATGAATTTACTACTACATTTCTTTAATAGTCTATCTAGTTTCCCATTTTCGAAACAACGTATTTTTCTCTATTTTCTATATTAAGAACTGTCAAAAAGTTTTGTCTGATTATAAATACAAACGACGAGAAATAATTTATCGACAAAAGAATTTTACATCATAGTTAAATAAAAATTTATCTATACGTTTTGTATGATATATTATGCAATTAAAATACAACATAGATTCATAAAAAAATTCTTTAGTAACTTAAATAATTTCATGGGAAAATAATTCATAAAATAATAACTATTATACAAATCTATAAATATCGTAAACACTTCATAAAAAAAATCTTAATTTTATTAATGAATAATAATTTAAGATTTTAAAAAAATATGACTAGAAAAATTGTAATTTAAAAACATAGAATGGAATTATTTTATTGGTATTTTAGATAAATCTTCTAAGGTTTTACAATCAGTATATCTCAAAAAAAAAAACTCATGTTTATTTTCATTTATAGACTGCTCTGAAAGCAGAAAGTACCTTGCAAAAAAACAAACAAATTCTCTATATAGAGGCATTTTTAGTTGTTGTTTTTTAATTTACACAATTGTCATTTAACCTTCTTTTATAAAAACGTTGCACTCCATATCCCTATGTTTTTCGAATAATGCACAATTTTATAATTACATCGTCTGAATCCTACACATTACACCAAATGGATCTCATTTTAAACACATTGTAATACTCATTTGCAAACACACATCTACAACATACGATAAAAAAATTTGATTTTTTTAATTAACTTCATTTAAAAAAAAGAGTTGATACTTTGAATAATTTATAGTTAACTTAACTCAGTAGCTTGACAGCTCATGATGGCCAAGGCCTACTGTGCCCAACTCAGTATACGCGACCATGGGCCCTGAGGTGCATGAGCAGACGTTACGGTCAGGTGGTCAGTCTGACGCGAACCTCCCCTCCCCATCCAGTGCTACGTTCCCAAGCAAGCTTGATACTCATTTTATCGACCCACTGAAGGAATGAAAGGCTGAGTTAACCTTACCCAGCCCGGGGTTTGAGCCTCGGACCTGTGGTGTGGAAGCGCGATGCACTCAGCCCAGGCCTTCAATTTATAGTTTCTGTTCAGAAATTATTTCTACGTTATTTCCTTATCAGTTATTATTTTCAGTTAAGAAAGTTATATCTTTGACGGGGGAAAAAGTATGTTAAAATACAAGGTTTTAAAATTTCTTAAAAATAAATTTCGAATTACTAAATATGATTTTCTTTTTTAGAAATGTTATTGGCACAATTTTGGAAAAAAATAACACAGATTTCATTTTAAAGCAAATACTTTTTGAAAATTAAATGAGCTATTAAGTCTTACAAAATTTATTTATGCTGCTGCTGTTAGTTGTTACTTATCCCAAGCGATCTCCAGATTATTGGACCAACCGATATAGTAGTTAGTGACGCTCACTGCTTTGCTCTAGGGCCTGGGTTCGAATCGCAGAGAAGGCATAAATGTTTGTAAATGTTAGTGCCTTTGCGCAAGGAGGCACTCTAAATATTCATTGGGCAGCAGCTATTCCTGCTGAGAGATGTTCTCCAATCAAATTTGGGTGAAACCGAATCAAATCGTACCACCACCTGCATGATGCACAATACTACGGCTAACGATAGGCAGAAAACCTAGTCCATCCTAAAATACACTCAGTGGTGCAACAGCCCATGAGGGACAAGGTCTTATTTGCCCATCTCAGAAAAAGGAACCTTGGACGCTGAGGTGCATGAGCAGATGTTCCGGTCAGGTGGTCAGTCTAACATGAAACCCCCAGTGTTTAGTTCTCAAGCAAGCCTGGTAATCATTGATTGATACACTGAAGGGATAAAAGGCTGAGTCGACCGTGTACAGCCTGGGTTTTGAGCCCTGCACTTGTGGCGTGGCAGCGCGAAAAACTACCACTCAGGCACTGGGCTTCAAGCCCGCCCCCTACCATGATACATTACTTGGTCTTCCATTTGATCTGATTTAAACTTTTAAATAGAATTGTTCTAGACCGTAATTCAAGCTGAAAATAAAACTTTTTATAATTACGTGTTTCTCGTATAGAGCAGCAGCAGAGAAAAAGCAGAATTTCTAAATATTTTTTTCTGTTAGGAAGGAAGAAGTACCACAAGTTCTTATATAAAAATTTAAGATAGTCTGCTGTGACCCAAATGCAGTAAATAATTTTAAATTTCGCCATTAGAGATCGTCTGCAGTATTTTCTGATAATTCTCTTTTTCACGCATGTTGTTTTAAATTAGTCAGAGCTGTTTTAATAATTTTAAGGGAAGTTGGAAATCTCTCTCTTTCTCTCTTCTCTCTCTCTCTCTCTCTCTCTCTCTCTCTCTCTCTATATATATATATATATATATATATATATATATATATATATAACATGAAATAATATATAATAACATGAATATAAATGCAATTTATATCGGGACTATATTGATGATTATCATCAGCACGTTGTCACGGGAGACCTTGGCATCGTGAAAGATGATTTGTAGAGAAACTTTATGAAAAAAGGTACTGGTTTTAAACTGATGATCACAAAAAATAAATCTAACGTTATGAAACAAATCATAAAGGATTTAGATAAATTCTACCTTAAAATTGCAATTAAATATGGAATGCCGATTGAAGCTTTCAATCAATTTAAATCTTATGTAGCAACAGAAATTCGGGAATTAGATTTCAGTGTTGAAAATGAAATTATGTATAAAGATCTTAAATCATCAATAGAAAATATCCAAAAGGACTTCGTGATTACTTATGTTGATAAGGTCTCTGCTAATTATGCCATAATCTGTAAATATTTTTACTGTAAAATATTAAGTAATCACATTTTAAATAATAATTCATTTCAAAAATCAATTCACAATAATAGAAAAGATGATAATCGTCTTTTAGCTTTGAACAAAAGACTGAATATTCATCTAAATAATTTTAAATATCCAAGTATTTTTTTAACACCAAAATTTCATAAAAGCCCTATAAAACTACGTAGCATCACTAATGGATACAATACATACATATATCACGAAGTCTGGGAAGATCTTACAATCTCTTCTTCAAAATTTAATTGATAACTTACAAAACACGGCAATAATTAAAAATAGCTTAGAGATTATTAGAGTTACTAAGGATAAGCTAATTTTTTCAATGCATGGCTTTGATTTCGAGGACCTTTTTAATTCTATAGATATTGACGATATGATTAAGGTTCTACAGTTAATTTATGATAAATATGAATTATATACTTCAATGAAAAAAGAAAAATTTGATTTTCTTGTTAACCTCGTATTAAAAGAAAATTTTATTGAATTTTTGATCAGAATCTTTATAAACAGATCAAAGGATTACCTCAGGGTGGTCCAGCTAGTAATTGCTTTGCGAAACTATATTTACATTTTTTTTAAATGGATCATGTTGTAAATGATTCTTACTTGATTTATCGTTATATAGATGATTTAATAATTTTTGTTAAAAAATAGTGAATACAAACCATATATAACGTTCTACCCTGACTATCTCTACCTCCTTAAAACTAACTTTAACTCTAATATGGTAGAATTCTTGGACTTAGACTTGCATTTTATTAACAATAATATATATAGTCAGTAACATTTTTGATAAAAGAGATCTTTTAAATTCTATATAATTAAAATTCCTGTATGGAATAGTAATTTGCAATTATCAATTTACAGAAATATCATTTTAAATTTTTTATTTAGAAATCATAACTTAACTACCCTCAAAATAGATAAATTTAATAATATAAAAAAAATTTCAATGTTGTTTAGATCATGACCCTTTAATTTAGACACTTTTAATTTCTTAAGAACTTATATTCATCACAAATACATTAACCGTATTGCTACTTCTAATTCCAAATCCACCACACAACAATAGGATTTCAAAGTCAGCATGTTAATGGTCTTGCTGTGAAGATTATATCATAACACTCATATCACAGTTTACATCTTTTCCACACACATCCTGAACATCTAACACATTTTTGACAACCAACCAAATTAGAGCCTAGCAAATTTACATTTTTGACAATCAACCAATTCTAAGACTACCATATTTGATTGTAATCTCTTTTGGTATCTATCTTTGTTGGCTGGTTTAAAAGTTAGTTTAAAAGTTAGTTCAAAAGATGCGTTTTTGTATATTCGAATTTTTTAACTCGGTGAATAATTGATTTTCATTACTTTCAAGATGCTTGATTCGCTTGGAAAAAGCTCTGTGAGTATAGAAATTTTGTTAAATTCTTTTTTGAAAATACTTTTCATACGTAATTATTTTATATATATATATAGGATTTTTCTACTTTTCTTACGTAATTGTTTTAGGATTTTTCTGCATTAAAAGTTTGGGAGAGTTTGTTGCAGAGTAGTAGTCAGTGGTTTTATCATGCTCTCTGTGAGTTTTTACATACTTTGAATTGTTGTTTATTTTATTTGGTTTTCCTACCGAGTTGCAAAGGGGGAAGGTTGGCGCCTTCAAACTAGTTTAACCCCACTTATTCGGTCCTAAGTCCGAAATTGCTTTCTGAATAGGTTTTTTTTGTATTTCCTTTTTTTGGTTCTTCATGTTTAACTTTTATATTTTTTTTACGTTTTTTCAGTTATGTTCATTATCTACTATTTTTGTATTTTTCTATAAATTCGATCTTCATGTTTAATATATATATATTTATATATTTTATTATGTTATTTCATATGTTATGTATCATTATCTATTGTTTATATATATATTTTTTATATATATATATATACAAATTTATATTATATATTTATATATATATATATATATATATATATATATATATATATATATATATATATATATATATATATATATATATATATATATATATATATATATATATATATATATATACTGACAATGTTAAATTGGCTGTTTTTGATGTACCTTTTCTCAAAATCTGTTATATGTACATACTTGAAAACTTCCATACAATTAAAGTACACCTTTCTCGTTATACTGAAATGAGCTTTAGCTAATTTTGAGTATTTTAATAATTTATGTAATAATTTATCAAACATTGACAAATTTGACTGATTTTTCACATAAAAAATTTGTTAAAACTAAATTTTTGAGATTTTTACAAAAAAATCATTTTGGTATATTTTATAGCCATCATTATAAATACGTCATAAAGATATACATACTTGTGAACAGTAGTTTCTCCAAAAAGGTACATCGAACATCAAAGTTTACATTTTGAGATAAATTTATTTTAATATATACAGTGAGACTTCTAATTCGTAAGGAAATAAAAAAAAAAAAAAAAAAAATAAAAGGCTCAACTTACAATAAAAGTTACATGTTTTGGTTTATATCAGACGTTCAATTTTAAGCAAAAGCGAAGTACTTTGTTTACATTGTTTGCCATTTAAATGGACGTGGTCCGGTTTCAACGATTATTTAAAAATAAGTTTTAATGGCTTCTAACTACCCTAGATGTTAAAATAAGGTATTTTTAGAAAGGATAAATTTCTATACAACTTGAAAATGTAAAAATCTCAAATTGTCAAAAAAATCTGATTTTAGCTTTCCAACACGCCTTAACCGAAACGTGCAGCAGATATTTCTCGACATTAAAAAAAGAAGCTATCATTAGTATTTTTAAGACTCTTAAACACTCAGAAATCTAAAGCTTATTCATTTATCGAACCAATAAAAGATTTTCTGAGATCAACAACATTGCAGACTGTAGCAGATGTGTTCGTCCATAATCGGCGAGAACACCAGCTCTCGTCAAAGCAATCAGATTGGAACACATCAAAATATTTGATTAGAAGAAGAGACTCTTCCTGCTAAGCAGATGAATGTGTCAAGAAGAACAATGCTCCCCGTATTACAAAAAGACCTTAAACTAAAAGGTTATCGATGCATAAAACCATTTTCGTATAAAATAATTAAAGCACCATAGGTAACGTAAAGCAAAAGCACAAAGTACTGTTGTGGCGGCATACTCATAACAGCCTTAGACAAATTTTGTCCAAGAAACTTTTTGACGTTGAGGAATCTTTCCACCACCAGAATAATCGTGTATATGCAAGGAGTACCCAAGAATCTAAAGAAAAGAAAAATGCATGCATAGAGTGATCATCATTCAGTTTCAGCAAGGGTTTTGTAGGTTGTCAGCCAAGAAAGTGTATCAGAAACTCATTTATGAGAGAAAGGTGTGAAAATCAGGGCAAAAGATTATCAAAACGCTATCTTGTAGCCAATAATAAACCCTTGAACATATACCTTGTTCAATGGAAATTATCAGACTTTTCAAAAGGACATTGCTCTTGCTCACAAAGCGAGGATGACTGAGCGGAGACGGAAAAGAATGAGCCAGACTTCCTACCAAAGATTGACCTTCAAGAAATCCATATATAAAACCGTTCGACTATAAAATGTAATTGATATTGGAGGCAAAGAGGAACCAAATGTGATATTCTAATTTGAACAGTCTTAAAGATTCTCCAACGATAGTAACGATGGAAATAATCATAGAGGTAGAGAATGCATCAATAGACAATTCTCCAAAGAGACTTAACGCTTACATGAAGTCAAAAGGTGATTGATCATTTCGAATAAAAAAGATTCAATATTTCGCGATTTAAAATTCAAATTAAACCCTAGGAAGATTTCGTTTTAAATTCGATTTCAAAGTTTTAATTTAAACTCTTTTATAATTGTGTCAGAATTTATGGCAAGAGTAGGTATTTATGTCTTAACTGCTTTTAATATCAGTGAGCAATACCCATCACAGAAATAAAATTGAAAAGTAGATTTTACTTTTCTTATCCTTCTATATTAGATAATAATAATTACTCAGTATTAAACTTAACTAAAAATGTACCTTGTTAAGACACACAAAGTCTCTCATTTCATAATCTATTTTTAATTTAAGTAGTAGCATTGAATTTCTATCACTTAATATTATAAAAGTTCGCGTTAAGAAGTTTTTGTTCTTCTAGTTATTGATAATTTTTAAAATTTCTATTTTCTTATAAAACAAATTCATTCTTTCGTTTATTAAAGCTTAATTTTTAGAGTACTTTTGTAATATCAGAAAATTATGTTTCGAAATATTGCAGTATTGAAAAAAATTTAACCATAATGAAAATAAATCCATGTAAATCAGCCATGAAACATTTTAAAGGAACTTTTATCTATGTCCACAGTTATAAAAAGATGCATAAATTTTTTTTTTCTAATCGATAAAAAAATGCATGGACATACAAAACATTCGCTGGTATTGAAACATGTAGCGTTTATTTACAGACATAAACATATGAAGAACTATAAAATGAGTGAAGAACATAGTTTTACTACTAAAACTCTTGTTTCAAACAATATTATGTGTAATTCAATAATATTAATAGATTTTATTACGATAATTTTCTCAGATTTCATTGAACTCCTTAATTACGTTTCAAGAATTTTTCCTTCATTATAAATTTTCGTTTTCATTTAAAAATATAATGCATCTACTTTAATTTATTTCATTATTAGTTTTAATTAACATGTAACTATATTCCAAAAGAGTCAATATATTTAATTTGTATTTACATACTTAGAAAAGCATTATTGAAGTGTTTATCTTGTTTATCCCTTTGATCTTACCTTATTTTTATTCACATTCGAATTTTTCAAGTGGCTATTATATATTTCAACATATAAGTATCTCAAATTGCATTTAAAGTTCAAATTCTTTTAGCGCCTTTTATATCAGAAATAAAAAAAATCAGATCTTTCTTTTATAATGAAAAATTATCCGATTTAAAGGTTCTACTAATGTAGAGTTTGCTTAACCCTCTGGCCGGAACGTCAATTTTTTGCCATTTTGAGGAACATCCGTCTGAAAGACAGGTACGTAAATAGCTCATGAAATAGCTTATAGCTCATGAAATTGAGTATATCTCAAATAAGTGGGGTTAAATCAAGCTCAGCAATATATTTTTATCACTAGAGTTGTGACTAGTATTTTTATAAAAAAAAACTGATTAAAAATTATTTATATGCATGTAAAAGTAATCAAAAATAATACCAAACATGAAAAAACTATACGAATATCCGTCTGATAGACAGTGATAGATAAGAAAAATCGCACATATCGGGAGTTGAAAATAATCACCATGTACCATCCTCCATGTTCCGCTCACTGGGTCCAACTGAAGATGTCAGCAGCCCACCCCCCAAAAATCACTCCACAGCGTTATCTACAGGCATCATAGCCAATCATCCCCGTCTGAGAGACGAATGCTCTGATTAGAGGGTAAAAATTCAAAGTAAAACACATAAGTTCCATTAATAATATAATATTATATCATGTTTATATATAGTAATATATGTATCTATCTAATCATATTCTACTGCTTAAATGCTTAAATTATTCACAAAATTCGGTACTCAATGCATTAACTCAAAAGTGAATTGAATAAATTAGCAATCAATGGAGTAAAAAATAATAAATTAATGGCCGGAAACTACAAAAAACTACAAAGAAGTTTATTTAAAATATTCTAATTACATTAGTCATAAACGAAAAAAAGAAAGATTAATTATTTTTGGTATTTTCTTATAAGGAAAGAATAAAGGTAAAAAATAAACTCTGTCTAGAATTAGCGTAACAATTCCAGTTTTTGTTTTAAAAAAATTACAGTTAAACCAGCCAGTGAACAAAATTAAAATCTTGGAGTAATTGAAAAATAATTGATCTCAATAAAGGGGAAAGCAATAACTAAATAGAAAATCTTAACTAAACAATTTCTTTTTTTTATATAATCTTTTTCTCTTGGTACATGTTGTTACTTTCTTAAAGAATCTGTAAGCTGTAGCTCTGTTCACACATGCCATTGTGTTATACAAATTAATCACAATAGAGCATTACGTGTGTTGGGTACACAAGTAAAAACTCAAGACAAAGTTCTCTCTCAGTAAGTGGACTGTAGTTTTTATTACTTGTTGCTCAGCTCGCCGTTTCGACTCCTTACTCGGTGGAGTCAGAGGTTACACAGATTCGTTAGACACTCTGAGCGCTAGAGGGCGCTCTACATTTACATACGTACACTGAACATTTTGCCCGGCCTTGCAATGTTTTTCAACATGCAAGATTTACATAGAACATAATCATAAAGATAACACACAGAAATACAATACTTCAAAATACAAACAAAACAACATACAAATGAAGACAATGTATAAAGCAATTGATAAATCACACAGAATTTTTTTTTAAAAAAAAAATACTATTCTACACACAAACATTACTATCTGAAGGGTTATATATGCTACTTCACACACACACTGTTTCAATTGGTAGAATGCACAGTTTCGAAATGGGTCTCTTAAATATACCTCTAGTGGTTTTGACTTCCACTACTCTTACTTTAGAATCCATTCCTCTGGAAACGAAGTCGGCAGGATTGTCCTCTGTTGCCACATAACGCCATTGCTCACTGGAAGTCATCTCCTGGATTGTAGCAATCCTGTTAGCCACAAAGGTTTTTAGTTGATATGACTCCTTCCTTATCCATGACAAAACTATCATGGAGTCACTCAAAAAAAAAAAAAGTATTAGTCACATTTAATTTCAAAGCTTGCTTGACACGATGCACTAATTTTGCTAACAGCACAGCGGCACATAGCTCAAGTCTGGGAATCGTTGTTTGCTTGGTAGGCGCAACTCGGGATTTACTGGCAATAAGATGCACAAGCATCTTTCCATCTGAGGTTATGGATTTGCAGTAGACGACAGCTCCATATGCTGACTGGGACGCGTCGGAGAATCCATGCAGCTCGATCACTTCCGGTTGCTCTACCACAATGCATCGATTGATGTTGATGTCATTTACTACCTGAAGTGATTCGACAAATTGTCGCCATTCTCTATTGATTGTATCTGGAAGCAAATCTGTCCAATCAATCTTTAACATCCATAATTTTTGAAGGAAGATTTTCGCCTTCGCCACCACAGGACCTAAAAGACCTAGAGGATCATATATCCTGGCGATGGTTGACAAAACATCCCGTTTGGTACTTAATTCGTGCAAGTCTATTTTTACTCTGAAGGAGAAGCAATCATGCTTGGGGTTCCAATAAACACCCAACACTTTTATCTCTGATGAATCTGAAAATCATAATTTTCGGAAACCTCAATCAATTCCGTATTATTTCCGCACCACTTATGCAAAATCATACCTCCTTTAGCGAAGATATTGATCAGTTGATTTTTCAGTTCTTTTGCTTCTAATAAGGTCTCTGCACCGGTAAGTACATCATCAATGTACATGTCACTCATCACAACTGAAGAACCTAATGGAAAATTCCCTGCTTCATCTAGGGCTAATTGTTTTAGCGTACGTGTCGCTAAAAATGGTGCACTCGTTGTTCCATAGGTCACAGTTGACAACTCAAACGTTTTTATTGGTTCGTCCATGTTCTCTCTCCACAGAATGCGCTGAAGTTTACGCTGATCTGGATTAATTCAAATCATTCGATACATTTTTTGCACATCCGCAATGAATGCAAATATATGCTTTCTAAAGCGAACCATTATTGAAAAAAGGTCATTTTGAGCAACTCCCCCATTGTATTGTAGAGAGTTTAAAGAATAACCGTTTGTAGTTGCACTCGACGCATTAAAAACTACTCTCAATTTACTTGTTTTTTATCAGAGCGATAAACACCAAGATGTGGTATGAAATACATTCCACACTCCTCTCTCTCGTCTACCTCTTGCATATGGCCTAGCTCTTTATATTTTTAAAAATCTCTATATAATTTTAAATAGTTAGGCTCACGCTTTAATCTATTCCATAAAGAATTTAATTTTTTAAGGGCAATATCTTTTGACTGGCCTAAACAATTTGGATCCTTTTTAAATGGCATAGATACTATATATCTTCCCGTACTATCTCTAGTATGATTTTTTGAAAATGCTCCTCACAAATTATCGTTTCTTTTATTTTTTATTGTCTCAGGTTCAACATTTTCGATTTCCCAAAATCTCCTCATTGTCTTTTCTAAATCGACATTATCTTTGATTAACCCACAGTGAGGTTTATTTTTAGAAACTGGAATACTCCCACTCGCAATATAGCCGAAGACTGTATTCTGAAAATTAATTTTTGTATTTAAAAGATTTGTTTGTCCTGGTAAAAGAATTTCATAAAAGATTTCTGCTCCTAACAATAAATCAATATTTCCCGGAATGTTGAAATTTTCATCCGCTCTCTACTGAAATTACCCAAACTAACGTTAAATGGTTGAGAAGGAATCATATCCGTAATTCGCGGCACTACAAAAAAGTCTGCATTAGTTTCATAACTATTTCCTCTATTTGCAATTGTTGCATTAACGCGCGATTTAATCGTTAACTCTGAATTATTTAATCCTGAAACTAAAATGTTTATTTTCTCTCTTTTTAAATTGAGTCTATTCATACACTGTTGCGAAATAAAATTGCTTGTTGAACCACCGTCCAACAGTGCTCTGACTTCCTGCATTTTCCCAAAGGAATCTCTAATGAAACAAATCGCGGTTGCAAGTAAAACGGATTTCGATTTTACGTAACTCGTTGCAGTAAACAGATCTAAACCCTGAGAAGACACCTCTTTCGAAATCTCCCTATGTAATTTATGGGTTTGAACAAAGACGCCTTCGCTGAAAGTTGACTCATCGAGGATTCCTCTGTTTCCGGCTCTTTCTGCCCCCAATGAAGAAGGTTGAATGACCCTTTCACTCGTAAAATTTGGGTCTCCAGAGAAACACAAGGAAGAATGATGCTTTTTTGCAGCATTTACAAAGAACTTTAGATTTACAAAACTTGACTCTATGCAAATTTAAACAATTAAAACACAAGGAATTATTTTTAACAAGTTCTACCCGTTTATTTACTGATAATTGCTTATATTGAGGACATTTATTTAAAAAATGACTATCGGATTGACACAAAACACATTTTTTTCCCTTGACATCTGAGAAAAATACTCTAGACATATTTTTAGAATTTTGATTTTTGCGACAATAATTAATAATCTCACTCAGTGGTTTTCCTCGCGATGAATAAAATAAATCAATTTCTTTTCCCAACGTTAAAGGATCAAACCATTTATCTGCTTGTCTGACACTAATATGCGATGCGGTTTCTTTATCTAAAGTACTAAATATTTTGTCTGAAACTATTAATTGTTTTAATACCTCGAAATTTGAAACATTTCTCAATTTTAAATAGTATTCCCAATTTGTTGTTAATCTACTAGCAAACTGGACATGGGATTCACAATTTTGCCGTGTTGCTTTCTTAAAATTCTCTAAACACGATTGAGGAGTTGGCTCAAATTCTTGGAGTATTATGGACTTTATTTTATCATAATTTTTAAGATCCTCATCGTTCAGATATATAATGATATTTGCAGCTTTTTCTCCTAATAAATTTAACAAAATCTCAGGCTTAAATTTATCAGTAACACTTTTGGCTGCAAATGCACGTTCTAATGATATAAAAAAGAAACTCCATCCCTCAGGTTTGTCGGGAATTTTCACTGTAAGTGTGCGGATACTTTTAATTAAAGAATCCACAGAAAAGGAATAATTACAATTAACTTCAGTATTATTGTCTTTATCATTTGCTCGTATTCTCGCTATCTCTAAATCAAGCTTAGACTTTTCTCTTATTTTTTCTAGCTCTAATTGTTGACTTTCGTCATACTTTTCTTTCTTCGATAATTAAATTTGCTAACTCATGCACTGAATCAAGATCGTTTTTGTATCTATCACAGTTTTTATAAGATCCATCAAGTCTATAACAGTTAATTTATCACTCACACACAACTCTAATTCAGAAGCGATTCGCCTCAAGTCTTCTTTTTTTGCTCCTTTAAACATCGTTAAAGTTTAAAGTTCGATTTTTTAACGAAAGTCAAAAACTACAGCACATACCTCGTATTTTCAATGCATAGGTCTCTCCGGTTGAGACAGGACCAGAATGTTGGGTACACAAGTAAAAACTCAAGACAAAGTTCTCTCTCAGTAAGTGGACTGTAGTTTTTATTACTTGTTGCTCAGCTCGCTCGTTTCGACTCCTTACTCGGTGGAGTCAGAGGTTACACAGATTCGTTAGACACTCTGAGCGCTAGAGGGCGCTCTACATTTACATACGTACACTGAACAACGTGTTTTAAATTTCATTGTGCTTAAAATCATGTTTTTTTCAAAATCGTTAATCTCTTAAGTGGTCAATTTTTTGCATTTCGGCAAAGGCAAAAAGGCTATGTTTTTATTGCATGTAATTAAGCATAATACTTAGCAGAGTACGAAAATTATAGAATTTTATTTTAATTTTCAGTTTTAAAGTTTTACACTATTTTTTATTTTATAATTGGGGAACACAAACCCTCTAAATGTTTGCTTTTTATAAGTACAGTCTGCATACTATGAAGAATGTTTCATATATCTTAAAATAATTTCTCACATACTTACAAAAAAATTTCATGTTCTTACCTCTTTTTCAAACGATTGAGGATTTTTTTTGTGTGTGTGAATATATGTATGCAGACATAATTTGAAGCATGGAGTAATATTACATTCCAATAGAGACAGAGATAACGTCGGTCTTTTTTGATTATCTTTCTATTTCTATTTCTTCTCAAAAAATTATGTGTTAGCATCAAGCACTTTCTTGGTATCAAGAAACAAATTGGCTTGATAATCCCTGTTCTAAAATCCTCCTTTGCCTGAAAAATTCCCGTCTTCACCACAAGGAAGATTCCGGTAGAGAAGAAGTTCAATACCATGGAGAAACTGCATCTCTTAAAAACACTAGCACTATAAGAATTAAAATTGTGCGCAAATCAAAGATAGAAAGAAAATATATCAATACCTGTACAGCGCACGGGCAAACCGGTTGTTGGCAGCTTTCGGTACGTACTGAGTGCGGACAAACCAGTCAAAGGATTAAATAATGCAATTTAAATATTCTTAAATTAGTTTTTTAAGGTTTAGTTACTTAATAAATAAACCAAATTTTCTGTATTTTATATGCAAACAAAACAACAAGAAAAAAATTACCGGTATTTTGAATTTTTAGAATACGTTCTTATTTGAATATTTATGATTCAAAAATGCGTTTTTTAAAATTTCTGAATTTTTCTTCTTTAAAACAAGGAGAAAAAGATTATCTCTTTATTTAGCCCATAGGCTTTTAACCAAAACTCCAGGAAACACATTCATAGGATCTACGAGTTGACATTCGGAGGAAAAGCAAATGTATTGTTTTTTCCCAAGTGCTACACGCGCGCGCGTTAAACATTTAGCGCTTTTTTCTCATAAGTAAATTAAAATACAATTATTTGAGTTTTACTGGTCATTTTTAGAATCCTACAGAAATTTAAGAATCCTTTACCAAATATACGTAAAAACGTTCCCTAATAGCGTAACTTAGGGACTGGGTTGTCTGGAAAGTTTGAGTCGATTTTGGTAGGTTGCATAAGGACTAGTTTGAGCACACCAAAAAAATTAAACCAAATGACACACGTACGCACTCTAAGAAACAATACTTCAGGCATTTTCGGAAAAATATTTCGTTATTATGCTTTAATTGTTGTCAGTTTTATACGCCTTGGAATACAGAAGCCCCAAAAAATGCTTTTTAGGCACAGAATACTTTTTTTACAGGAAAGGAAAAATACAGCACAAGAGGCGAACAAGATATGCACTACTTATGATAAATGTGCTGTCGTAAAAAATATTCTGCGGAAATCATCTCCTAAGGTGTTAAAATGAGAATTTCAACCCTGAAGTTGGTCATAGATGAAGATTAGATTAAAACATTAATTGAGAATAATATCACAAATATTAAAGTCCACAATCTATTGACATTTTGGGAAGCGTAGGTACAAATATCTTTTTATGTATAAATTCACCAGGATTTAGCGGGGGGGGGGACTTTATCTATAGCAATTTTTTTTGGGGGGGGGCAATTCATTCCGTACACAGAACAAGGAGACATCATTCTTTTATGAGAGTAGTGACGTACGGGAGAGAAAAGAATAAGTTTTAAAAAGTCAGATGAAAAAGTTCTTGGTGAAAGAATGCCTTTAACTGTATAAAAATCCAATTTTCATTTGGAGGTCATGCTCTGTTCTTTGGGGGACTGGTAAGGAATTCTGCATTATGGGCTTTTGTTGGACAGCAAGACTATAAATTCAAGGAAGTACTGTTCGCAAAAGTAACACCAATTGAAGAAAAACATCCAGAAATAGAGAATCAGAAAAGCATCCTGTTTCATCAGGATAATGAGTGACCTCACGCGTCTTCGAAAACGCGACAAAAAATGTTGGAGATTGATCGGGATGTTCTACCATATTCACCATACTTACCTGACCTTGAACAGAACAGCATCTGTATAATTTAATTAATGTATACAAAAACTTAAGACCCCCTGAACTTCAATTTCCTCTTCACCTCAAAATCAAACTTACTTTTATATTACCTTTCAAACGGAGAGCCTGTTAAATAATTTATGTAAATAAAAAAGAGCATTTATATATTAAATTATTTGTCTTTAAAAGGGTTATCTGTAAAATGTTAATTTCTGCACTAGTAAATCATAACTATTAAACGAAAAATAGCCTAATTGACATGATTACGATTATCATGACCAGAAATATAGGGTGTTTTTTTTTAGAGATAAAGAACTTTAAATTGCAATAAAACAACGATGTATTATTCGATTGACATGAATTTTTTTTATTCTAAAGATAATCTTGTGGCATTACATTTTAAATATGATGTCTGGTATAGGACTGCCACGGCTGGCTTGGATGTAGTCCAATCTGGACGTCCAATTTTCGATGACATTTTCCAACATTTCTGGCCGTATATCGGCGGCAATAACACGGCGAATGTTGTCTTCCAAATGATCAAGCGTTTGTGGCTTATCCGCATAGACCAATGACTTTACATAGTCCCACAAAAAATAGTCTAGCGGTGTTAAATCGCAAGATCTTGGAGGCCAATTCACAGGTCCAAAACGGGAAATTAGGTGGTCACCAAACGTGTCTTTCAATAAATCGATTGTGGCACGAGCTGTGTGACATGTTGCGCCGTCTTGTTGGAACCACAGCTCCTAGACATCATGATTGTTCAATTCAGGAATGAAAAGTTAGTAATCATGGCTCTATACCGATCATCATTGACTGTAACGTTGTGGCCTTCATTGTTTTTGAAGAAGGATTCCACGAGCCCATAAAGCGCACCAAACAGTCAGTTTTTCTGGATGCAACGGTATTTCGACATACACTTGTGGATTAGCTTCACTCTAAATGCGGAAGTTTTGTTTGTTGACGTAGCCATTCAACCAGAAGTGCGCTTCATTGCTAAACAAAATTCGCTTATGAAAATCGGGAACAACGGCAATCTCGTTTTGGGCCCATTCGACGAATCTACGCCTTGCTTGATCATATTTAAAATGTAATGCCACAAGATTATCTTTCGAATAAAAAAATTCATGTCAATCGAATAATACATCGTTGTTTTATTGCAATTTAAAGTTCTATACCTCTAAAAAAACACCCTATATTAGAGTCAAAACGCTGGTTGGATTTTAATAGGTTTGAGTGTTTATTAACGTCATCGCACACAAACTGTGAAGTAGAACGTAAAATATTGACAATAGAACATGTGTGACGAAGACGACACTTGTACTGACAACTCTTTCTCTAACCTTTCACATTATGCTACAGTAAAGATTTTGAACTTCGACAGATTGAACGCGCATCGACCCTTTTCTATTGTAAGCGAGAGACAGTTATATTTACGTTGCACTTAGGGATGGCAATATCGGACCAAAAGTTCAATACCGGTATTCGGTATTTCTTAGAACTTATACCAGGATACCGGTTTTAATACCGGTAGTAGAAATTTAAGAAAAAGAAAACATTGAGTGTTAATTTGTTTTACTTACCAGTTTTATTAGAGAACTAAATATCACTACAAATAATTTGTAACATATAAATTATAACAATATATAAAGAATCACAAAAAAGTAAAAGAACAACTTATTTATTTAAATCGCAAAAAAGTGTGAATATCACTATTCAATCTGTGGTACTGTTACAAATTTTTGAAATGCGATCTCGAAAAACATAATGCATCAATTGTACTGTCATTAAGCCTGGAACTGAATTTTGTGCAAAATTACCTTAAGTGTGATATGCAAATACAATGTGAATAGCAAACTCGCCAATTTTCAAAAATATCGAAATATTACGCATTTTCTTCACGAGTATAACCTTGGTTTCTCAGATACGAATATCAGACTATGAAACCTGCGCGAGTGCACTATCGTTCTGAGCTGTAATAGGATAGTTTTGGCATTGGGATTCACACACACACACACATATTCCATAACTTCTCTTGGTAGTACGATACAACTTTGTATTCACAGTCTAACTAATTTCCCCCGTTTTGGAGACATTGTAAATTTCATAACTTCTCTTGATAGTACGATACAACTTTGTATTCACAGTCTAACTAATTTCCCCGTTAGGGAGACATTGTAAATTTCAAACTTATCTTGATAGTACGATACAACTTTGTATTGTCTAACCAATTTCCCCACATTGTAAATTTCAAAACTTATCTTGATAGTAACTTTGTATTCTCCCGTTAGGAGACATTATAAATTTCATAACTTCTCTTGATACTTTGTATTCACAGTCTAACTAATTTCCCCGATATTTCATAACTTCTCTTGATAGTACGATACAACTTTGTATTCACAGTCTAACTAATTTCCCCCGTTAGGGAGACATTGTAATAGCAGGTGTTGACGGATGAAGGAAGGCAGATGAGCTTGGATATGTTATTCGACTTTCAACGAGAACTTAGTTAGGAGTAGTGTATTTAGTTCTATTTGTCAGAGAAGTAATTTGTCCATATTTTTAGTTCAGATTAGTAGTCTTTTATACTGTTGTATCAACCATTGAAAAAAACCAGATGATGGATTTAATGAGTTGTTGAGAACTGTAGAAGCAGTTAGAAAAAATTTAAATAATAACAACCGAATGATTGGCATATAGACGTTTAATATCTTCACCATCTGAAAAAAAATTTGTAAGGCATTCTCCCTTAGGTTACGCCTTACTTCTAAGTTATCCTCGTTACCTAGGGGTGGTGTGGGAGTGAATGAAGAACCAGGCGTTGCCATAATCTTAATATCTCTTTATTAAGATCTTAACTTAAATACTATACAATGACAATATTTATATTTTAACTTAGAGGATCTGAGGTGAAGAAACACACAATAAGTATTACCAAATAAGCGCGATCCTGACCACCATAATTACTTTACTGCTTACAACTAACCTCTGTTTATACACAGTTCCTAATAATTAGTAGAAGGGTCCTACCTCTATATCCTAGGTAGCAGCAACACTCTCGAATCCTCCATGTCGTTTCTCTATCTCGCGCGGAATGGTATCCACCTTGACTTGAGCTCTGTAATATCGGCTTACTTCAGCTTACGAATTTAAACTCGGTCTAGCATAGTCACTTCCCTAAAGGCCACACCACTTATGCTAAACTTCTGTCATTTAAAAGGTTCCTAATTTGCATAATCCCGCTTCGCTTCTGGAATTGGTTGGAAAGAATTTGCCTTTTTCGGCCCCAAAGAACCCAAGAGGAAAATTAATAGAAAGTGCGATGAGCCCGTTACAGATGTAAAATTATTTCATTTGTAATATATTTTAATGAGGGTGCAATAATTTAAAAATATAACATAAAAGTCAGAGATCCATGGACATATAGTGGAAACAATTTTAAGAATTTCTAGTAAATACCGAAAAACTGGTATTTATACTTCTGAATACCGGTATTTCAAAATTGTACGAATGGCACAAAATACAGATATTCGGTATCCCGATACATCGGTATTGTAATCCCTAGTTGCACTAAAAAGGTGCGCAAGGGCTATTGGAATTGAATTGAATGTGGGGTTTAGTGGCGCAAGGGCCAACTTTGGCCAAGCTGCGCCAAAGGACTATTGGCAACTGATCACGTAAATTTGAACCATGGCCATACAAGTGATGTGAACGAAACCTAAGCCCCCTCTCCTAATTTTCACACCAAACCAAGGGGATGATGTTTGAGCCTCGACAGATGTAACGTGCATCCACCCCTTCTGCTTGGCGGGTCTTCAGTTATACTAGACTCGAAATAAGACGCCAGCCATAAGTACGTAGTAGGGGAATTCCTAGCTTGATAAATGGTTAGAACAAGAATTATTCAGCAATTATGGGGATTCTGACAGCAGGGGTGTCAAAATCACAACAAACGTTTTTGTGGCACGGAAAATATATCGGTGCACATTAATATACCGGGTGTTTCAAAAAGAATATCGGAGTTTTAACTCTTTGTAGTATTTATCACATATAAGTTACAAGTATGATTCATACATTGAATGAAAGAGTAACTAAAACAGTTTTACCTACAAGCTTACAAAGGTTCAATGTGAACCCCATTCGACACAGGGCACACATCAAGTCGATAGGCGAGTTCATCTCAAATTTTTTTTTAGTGTGTCAGGAAATTCATGCAACATCTGCCTCCATCCTGTATCTTAAGCCTGAAAGATCAGCTGGTAGCCGAGAAACGTACACATAATCTTTTATGAGCCTCCACAGATAAAAGTCGCATGGCGTCAGATCGGGTGAACGTGGAGGCCATGCGATACAAGCTTTATTGGACGGCTCTTTGCGGCCAATCTACTGGTTGGGTACACTGATATTTAACTAATCGCTTACTGATATATGCCTGAGTGGCGGTGCACCATCTTGCCGCCAAATGAAGATATTTGGTTTACTTTCTTCCAATTGAGGAAATAGCCATCGTTGCAGAGCATCAAGATAGACAGAACCAGGTACAGTTGGTTACCAGTTACAGACTTGGTCGTCCCGTACTTTTACCTTTGCAAAGACAGCCAGTTGTTTCAAACTGATGACACCACCTAAGAATGTTATTATCATTTGGAGGTTGACAACCGAACTTAATACGGAACGCTCGTTGCACAGTAATAGCAGATTCTGTCTTTGCAAACCGGAGAACACAAAACACTTTCTGTTTACTAGTCGTCCTTTTTTCTACTAGTGCGTTGATCGGCAAGAAAGGGGGAAATTAACATACGTTTCGCGCTCACGCGCAAACATGCCAGCAAACAAAACTGTTTCAGTTGCTCTTTCATTCGATGAATGAGTCATACTAATTATGTTAAGTGTTATGAATACAATAAAGCGTTAAAAATCCGATATTCTTTTACAAACACCCGGTATAATATATTAAAAAATTTCTCCTGAAATGAAAAAGATAATAGCAGAGAAAATATATCAAGTGTCAGGATATAAACATTACATTTTTCTTGTTCTTTTATATGTGTTTATATAATGATAATGTATTATTCGAAATAAAACTGCGTTTCTATGATTTTTTTGGGGGGCCATCTAAAGTTAAAACTTGTTTGTTTGGCCCAAGTTAACCTTTGAGTTTGAAACTCTTACTGTACAGCAAATGGAATTAGAATCACGTAAAAAATCTAAATCAGCTTATAGTAAAATTTATAGAATATTATTCTAGAACATATGTAGATTTTGTTCTTGACTGTGGTTAAGGTATGTGACTACCCCAAAATCCTCGGTTTGGAGAAAATTTTCGAAATTTTTTTTATGTTTTATATTATAGCCCATACGCTTAAGATTCCAAAAAATACTTTATTTTAGTTCCTACGATATTTAGAAGCTAAGTTATAGCTTATTTAGTAAACCGGAAAGGGAATTTTCAAAACCGGAAATGGGTGTTTAAAGAGACATAAAAATGTAAACAAAAAGTTTGAACGTCTTTTTCGTGACTTTTAAGCAATATAAATATCTAATATTTATGGAAAATATTGATCAACGTATCCTTTACTTATTTATTAAGTATCCGTTGCTTATTTTTTAATCCGGCAAAAATTTAATTTTTTTTTTTTTAATTCAAGCTTGTTTTACTGAATCGCAATAATAATATCGTTTATAGTTTGTTTACATTGTTCATTCTAAAGCGTTTTTCTTAATTATTACTTACTTTTGATAATTTTTCAGTTAATTCATTCATTTTCATTTAATTTTAACGTTTTATTTTATTTTGAGTAATTTCAAAATGCCGAAAGCTAGATCGAAAGTATCTGGAAAGAGAAAGTTTTATGGTAATAGGTTTACCAACTTAGCTCTTAACAGTAATAATACGTCTGCAAGTGAAGCGAAATTGAGCACTTTTGACAGTTTTGATGTGCCTGAACCTGAATTTCATGGTTCTACAGGGAATAGAATTATTAATTTCCAAGCATTGGTGGGAATTATTTCAATCTTGTGTTGTCCGGAATGTTATGCAACTGGATTGAAACTGGCAGAAGATTCTAAGGAAGGACTTTGCTCTAATTTGTGTGTGGCTTGCAGTTGTGGGTTCATGACTGGCTTTTTACTTCTACTCTAAAAGAAAATAAGAAATTCTCTCTCAATACTTTTTGGTATTTGGATTGAGATTGATTGGCAGAGGATTCACAGCTGGTAAGAAGTTGTTATCACTTTAAATTTGCCATGCATTTCTAAAAATACCTTCAGAGCTCATGAACTCAAACTGCTGGAAGCAGTACAGTTATGTTCTGAAGAAAATATGAAAGCTGCATCTAAAGAAGTGCAAAATTTAAAAAAATACAACTTGTGGTGTTTCGGTAGATGGCACATGGCAGCGGAGTGGCCATATGTCACTTAATGGCTGCGTTTCAGTTATTTCCATTGATACGGGGAAAAAAAATTTTAGATCTGGAAGTAATGACTCAGTATTGTAAAATGTGTGAATTGAATGTGAAACGTGAGCATGTATGTTCAAATTATAAAGGATCCTCTGGAAACATGGAAGCTGTTGCAGCTTTTAGAATTTTTGAAAGGTCACTAATCAAACGAGACCTGCAATACACCGAGTACTATGGTGATGGTGATTCCAAAGGCTTTTTACAAGTGAAGGATATATATGGTGAAAACAGTGTCACAAATCTTGAATGTATAGGACATATACAAAAAAGAGTAGGCTCACGTTTAAGGAAACTAAAAAAGAACACCAAAGGACTTGGTGGGAAGGGGAAATTAACTGATAAATTTATCGATAAACTGCAGACCTATTAAGGGATTGCCATCCGCAGCAATGTTGGATGCCTCGAAAAAATGCAATCTGCTGTAATAGCTGCCTTCTTTCACTGCTGCTCTAGCAATCAAAATCCCATGCATGGGCAATGTCCAACAGGGAAAGACAGCTGGTGCAAATATAAACAAGCATGACGTGATGGTAAAGTATATGTGGACAAAACAGCAGGCCTTTCAAATTCAGTGATTAAAGTGATAAAGCCTACTTATTTAGCACTCTGTGATAAGGAGTTACTAAAAAAATGCCTCCATGGCAAGACTCAAAATAATAATGAAAGCTTTAATAATGTATTATGGTCTCTTTTGCCGAAAGAAATTTTTGTTCATAAAAAAACTTTGTTTTTGGGTTCATACATGGCTGTCATCTTATATAATTCGGGTTATTTAGGGCTATTGCCTGTATTTAATTATTTAGGTATAGGAATTGATCCAACGACACTTAAAAACTATATGGGAATTGACAAGGAGAGAATTCAAAAATCGAAACGCCAGTCAGTACCCTCAACAAAACTCTCCAGAAAAAAACAAAAAGCCAAAAAAAAGTCCAAATTAGCTAAAAATGAAGCTAAAAAGGGCTTAAGCTATAAATATGGGGAGTTTTTAAAATGTTTAATGAGTAGAAAAGTAATTATTTTGAGTTAAAATTATTAAATGTGTTTTACGAGAAACTGTTATTATAAATATTTTTATTCACGATAAAGCTCACTACACAAAATATTTTTAAGATACTAAATCTAAATTTTCAGAACATGTTTTATGTATTTATATCTGTGTTATGAATCAAAATCTAATCTCTGTGTATATACTTATGTACTTTATTGCTTTTTTATGAAAGAAAAAGCATTAATTTTTTAAAAATTTGAGTTTTTGCATAAAATTTGGCATATTTAAAAAACTTTCAAAAGCATTACAAATTTTTTTGATTCCTATCACAGATAAAGATGTTGTTGATGTACTCTATAAATATTATTTTAATAGATTTATTAGAATTTTGTGTACAAGATTTGTCGTAACTGCAATTTTTCACCAAAATTTCGCTAAAAACAAAAAATTGTTATAGTCTACAAAACTCTCCAGAAAACAACAAAAGGCTAAAATAAAGGTCAAATCAGTTTTACATGAAATTAAAAAGAGCTTGAGCTACAAATATAGTGAGTTTAAAAAGTGTAAAATTAGTAGAAATTTTTTCATGTAGTATTAAAATCTTTAAATGCATTTCCTGAAAAACTATGTTTTTCAATTTTTTTCTTCACGGTACAAATCACTACAGAATTTCTTTTTAAGATATTGATTTGAAATATTCAGAAAATGTTTTATTTAGTGTTATCTGTATTCTAGACTGTAATCTAATCTCTGTGTATATGTTTATTTATTTTATTGCACTTTTTGTGAGAAAATAACATTAGTGTTT
The DNA here is from genome assembly GCA_019973935.1 of Trichonephila clavipes. Lineage (NCBI taxonomy): Eukaryota > Metazoa > Arthropoda > Arachnida > Araneae > Nephilidae > Trichonephila > Trichonephila clavipes. The sequence goes on from BMAU01018853.1 coordinate 420,411, forward strand.
TGTAAAAATTTGAGTTTTTGCATAAAAATTGACATATTTCCAAAACTTTCAGAAGTATTTACAAATTTTATAGCTATCAACACTGATAATGATGTTATTTATGTACTGTATAAATATTATAAGAATATATTAATTAGAATTTTCAATACAATCCTTACCGCAACTGCAATTTTTCACTAAAATTTCACTCAAAATTCCCAATATTTCCAAAATTAATTTTAACTTTGTAAGAACTGTATTGGAATTCTTACTTTTATGACACATTTCAAATAAAAAAATGTTTATTTAATTGAAATTTTATATAATTCAAAAAAAGTGCTCCGAAGGTAGTAACATAACTTAAAATTTTTAGGTCTTATGACAATTATCATCGTAAAGTTTCCACTAGGCCGTTCATCGAAATCACCCCCACCCAACACCAAAATAAATAGTATTTTTGGTCTGAAAAGTATCGAATTTATTTATTTTATACAAAAATTATTATTTAATGTAATTAAGATGCTTAGTTTTTCTTTAGGATATCACAGTATTAATTTGATTAAGGTATGAGACTACGTTCGGAACCGTGATTTTGCAAAAGCAGATAAATGGATAATTTTCATGATATTTAGTGTCACTCAGATTAGAATACGTGCATAAAATTGTTTTAAGGACATTTTGACAAAAAAATTTATTTAAATACAATATTTTAGCAAAAAATTAACTTAGAATAACCTTTTTTCCAAATGTTCTCCTTTTGTGAAAAATGCTTCTGTTATAATAATATTTTGCCTGTATATAGCTCAGACCTCTCTACAGAGGCTCATCTAGAATTTTTGAAATATATAACTTAGAAGTGGGATTATTCATATTTTACAACAACAGAGGGAAGCAATTTTAAGAAAAAAACGCGAATAGTTATTTCAGTTAGTGGTAACTCTGAAAATAATGTGAATTTTTCAAAAATTCTAATTGAGCCTCTGTAGAGAGGTTTAAGCTATATACAGTCAAAATTTTATTACAATAGAACCATTTTTCACAGAAGGAGAACATTTAGAAAAATATTATTCTAAGTTAGTTTTTTGCCAAAATATAATATTTAAATAAATTTTTTTTGTCAAAATGTCCTTAAAATAATTTTATGCACCTATTCTAATCTGTATGACACTAAATATCATGAAAATTATCCATTTATGCGCTTTTTTTTAAAATCTCGGTTCCGAGCGTAGTCGGATACCTTAAAAAAAGTCCAGATTGGATCTATTAAAAGACAAACTTCACCGGCTTAAAATACATTTAAATGCACTATTTATTCAAATGGGTCACAAAAACGAGTTTTTAACTTATATTTTTTATTTTCAAAAAGTTTTTATTTGTGTTTCTTTTGCTGTCAATTTTCAAATGTTAATAAATATCAATTATAATTTTTATTTTACATTTTATACCCTTTTTGCTTTTGATTTGTGCATATTTTTGCAGCGACTAATTTAAATGATCATTAGATTTGTAATCAAAAATTTACTGTCCTTTCTGAACTTTATCTTAAATGCCAAGAATGAAACAGAAATAAGCAAATACCTATCTTTTGAGTGAATTTTCAAATTATTTCTCTTCGTTTCTCATAGTCCTTTTTCACCTTTGTATTTAGCAGATTGATTCAAAGTTCTTACACAGTTGCTTATAGAAACGCGTCAGAAATTTATAATTAAAGGTAATTACGTTACCATTTACCAATTTTTCTAAAAAGAAATTGGAAACTGGTCCTTTTGCATTGCTTTTCATTTAATAAAGTTAAGTCCTTCACTCCAGAATTAAGAATGAAACTCAGTAGATTTCAATTAATAAGCAACAGGGACTCCTTGTGACTTTTCAAGGAACAAGTGAGAAGAGAAAAAACACATCAAAGCGTATTGGTTGATAAATTGCTCCTATCTAAAATTCTGTAACCTGTCAAAGTTAGAAGTTAATCATTCAAGAAGTATTTAATCACGACTGAATTTTTTTTAAAAATATTTATTTTTCTTGGTTTCGAGGAACACGAACGATACGAACTTTTTATTTATGTCTAATGAGATCGATATTTTTACAGATTAGTTAATACTCGGGTAATGATTCAGTTTCAGCTTTTCTAATTTTACCTAAGTCAATTATGACTGAAAGAAAGGCCAAGGGGCAAAATAATGGGTAGCAAAGAACTGAGGAGTACTAAAATTCTTTTTTAAACTATTATAATTAAATGGAATTAATAAAAAGATCATTGCAAAAAATATCAGCAAATTACATATAATAAATAAAAAAAATCTATTTTCAACATGTGACGGGCTCACGCGTCTTTTCTTTAACATTTCCTTTGGGTTCTTTGAGGCCAGTATTAATGACAACTTTTTTCCAACCAAATCTAAGAAGTGAAGTGTGAAAGTAAGATGCAAATTAGGAAGCTTTTAAATATCAGAAGTTAGAGTAAGCGCGATGTCAATTTGGGGCTATTGATGACAATTAGAGGAATGTAAACAATTCGTGGCTCAAGATTAAATAAGTTTTAGATAACGTTACGTGGCGCAGAATAGTAATTATACGTGATAGAGATCCATTAATCAAGATGCATACCATTGCACACGAGTTATCGCAAGACCTCATCCAAAATTAATGTGATCGTTTACTGATACTACAACAAGGTAGAATTGATTATTTAATATTAGGATCAGTGATCGCATTAGAACTGAGTGTAAGCGATTCAGTTATTGATAGTGGCCCGAGTTAGGTTAAGTCGTTATTATAAATATATTGTGTGTGGTTTGTTTTGCCATCGTAGATTTTCTCACATAAATTATTATAATCTAATTTGTTAAAGGTTTAATTTGAATAACTTAATAAAGTCATATTAAGACATTGTTTCCTTCTAGTTCTTTCGTTAATCCTACGCCTCTAGTCACGCTGATACTCAAAGAGATAATCAACCAAGGGGGGATTTTCACAAACTAATCTAGAAACTATTACCTACTCTTTAATCAAATTTTAAATATATTTATTCAGAAGCTTTCTATTTGTGTCTTTGTAAGTTTTTAACTACATACATGCACACTCCTGGCAATTAAAATTAGGACACTTCAAGAAGGAAAACAAATAAAAAACATTTAACTATTGTGCATAAACAGCATAGTAGAATAGAAAATTTTATTGGCTTTGGAGGCAGTGTGGGGGCTTACAAGGTCTCGTTTACAAGAAAGGTCTCATGGGGGGTTTACAAGAAATTCGTACAAGCAGCTGCTGGTATCTGGAAGCTTCCAGATACGGATATGTTCATCATAATACTGCAAGCATAAACGGGACTCGTAAGAAATTACGATGTCGTGCCACTTCAGTATTTAGTTTTGTAGTTGGGTAAGCGACAGTCCACACACGTATCTATGCCGCAGGATCAAAAACCGTAATATTGGTCGCCGAATATACAGTTCAGGCTTTTACAATTACTGTCACTTTGCCTGAGCTACAAACTAACCCTCTTCTTAACTCAAAGTTCGTAATGTTGCAATACGATCCTGCAAAGTTAACCTGACAACATGTCTTTCCGTTCGAGTATTAGTTGTTGGAAGTCGTAGCACAGTCGATCAGTATGAACTTACTAAACTCATACACTGGTGTGCAAAAATTAAGGACGAGACGGTTTTTTCAATATAACTTTGTACAAAAGCTTTCCAAATCAACACATTTAATATTGTAAGATCCCCAATACGTAAGGACATGTGTAATATGTAAGCAACACTTACTAAAAGAGAAATCAGAGGGATAAAAAGAAGCTTGATTGAAAAAGTAGCATGGAGCGCAATGCGACTGAAGGCCGAAACATCCCTGTGATGGGTGTCCAGCAAGAAACATCCGGTCTTTAGTAGGGGATATGATCTCCCCTGACTGCTAGGCAGGTTTCACAGCGTCTGCCCATGCTGAGAATGAGGGTGTCAATGAGTTGTTGAGGCATTGCTGCCCATTCGTCTTGCAACGCCAATCGAAGCTCCCGAATCGTTACTGGTGGTAAGGTACGGGCTGCCAAGTGTCTGCCTAGAAAATCCCATACATGCTCGATGGGATTGAGATCCGGAGATCGTGCCGGCCAATCCATACGTTCAATATTCTCACTCTCTAAGAGCTGTTCGGCAGCTACTGTGCGATGACATGGTGCATTGTCGTCCATGAAAAGGAACTGCAGACCCATAGCGCCTCTAAAAAGACGCACATATGGAAGAAGAATCTCGTTACAATAACGGGTCCCGTTGACTGAACCTGCGTCGAAGATGTGAAGGTCTGTACGACTACCAAGCATGATGCCTCTCCAAACGAGAACACCACGACCTCCATACCTGTCCCTTTCAATGATGTTCGAGGGATGATTGCGGCTTCCCCGCTCTCTCCAGATGAGTATGCGTTGAGAATCGCTACTCAAACTGAATCGGCTCTCATCTGTAAAGAGTACTCGTCCCAATTCATTGTCTCTCCAATTCCGGTGTTCCCGGCACCACAGAGAACGCCTTCTCCGATGGGCAGGCGTTAAAGGTACACACCGTACAGGGCGTTGTGCAAACAGACCACCACCGTGCAGTCTTCTGGCCACGGTAAAACGCGATATCGGTCGTCCAGTCGCCTGTGTCGTGTGTGTAGCGATGTCTCCCGCTGTCTGCCGCCTGTTTCTTCTGGCCTGTAAGACAATGTACCGGTCATCTGCGGGTGTGGTTCCTCGTGGACGACCACTACTGAACCTCCGGATAGCTGTTCCTGTAGTTTGAAATTGTCTCCAAAGTCCAAACGATGCTGTGAGCAATTCCGAACTCTGCAGCCACACTAGTCACACTGCGGCCTTCCTCCAACTTCCCAATGATTCGACCTCGGGTAAAAGCATCCAGATGTCGTCTAACAGATTGATTATTCGCCATTTCTCGCTGAGGCAGCAACTCGGTGTGATTTTAACTGTTATACGGCGTGCAATCTCTTTGCCAGAAATACTGATCTCACACCGACAACATGCTTTATACTACTCAGACACTCCCCCATTACGTCTACCTGCATATCTGCGCATGTGCTACCGTACATCACCTTACTTAATCTCCTGGTTGGTCTTTCTGTCCGCTCTGCCTCTTCGTTCAGCTGATATGCTAATGTTTCGACTTCGTCCTTAATCTTTGCACACCAGTGTAGATTTCATATTCGTATGACAGCCATTGGATTTCTATGAATGCGAGTAGGAATATCGTGGAACGATAAGCAACGCTACTGATAGGCCCCAATCCTACTGCTATTGATTTCCGTCTTGTTCTGGTAGACAATGCTCCTTCTTATGAGAGCCATGACAAGATCTTCTCAATATTTAACGACTAACAATCAAATGCAACTTCTGAATGTGGAATCCACTGCTTAACTTTCTCGTTATAGAGAAGCATTTTATCCCTTCTGCGTTGTTAAATTATGTTTAAGGACTAATAACTTGGTTATCCCAACATCTTCCTTTCATGCGAATTTGCCGTTTGTTTCCTCCCTCCTTTCTAGTGTTGAGTTTTAATGGTCAGTTGTGTATATATACATACTGTGATGTTCCTCCCCTTCGAAGTACATCTCTCGAAGTATCAGCGTGAGCTAGAGGCGTATGATTAACGAAAGAACTAGAATCAAACATTATCTAATTCAGAGACTTAATCTAATTCAGACCACTATCAATAAGTGAACCACCTAATCCCTGATTCTAATATTAAATAATCAATCATACCTTATTACAGTATGGAGAAACGATCAATCTTGTCCTATGCTTAATCTTGTCTTTGTATGCACTGGTGTGCAACTTGACCTTCATATATTCAATCACTAATAACTTCTATTAACGTCACGTAAAACTCATTCAGACTTGAACCACTATTCCACTATTAGACGTCGGCTACCTGCCAATTTCTATTCACTATCACAAATTCCCATACATTGCCATCTCACTTTCTCTAAGTTCCGATATTTAAAAGCTTGTTCATTTGCATCTTTCATTTACACTTCACTTCTTGGATTTGGTTGGAAAAGAGTTGCCATTAATTCTGGCTCAAGAACCCAAAGAACATGTTAAAGAAAAAACGCGTGAGCCCGTCACAATACTTTTGTGTGCATATACACTGCTGGTAAATAAACACACACATATTTATAAGTATAATTCACTTTATAGCGGAATTAAATAAGGGATTTTTTATGAACTTCGTCAATACAAATTTTAAATTATAACTTTCAATTAAACAAGTCAAGGGCTAAATAAATGAAAAGATTTTAAAAAAATAAATTTTTGAAAATGCGATAGAGTAATCTATTACATGTTACTCAGCCAGATATCGTAAACTGTCTTTTAAAAACAGATATTATTGAATGGATATTGAATTTATGTGCATTAATGTCGTTTTTAATGTTATTTCGAGTCCTTTTAACGAAAAGAAAATGTGTGTATTCTTTTATCGACATCCTGCATTAATCAATTTGAGATGTTTGATATAATAAAATATTACATTTTATTTTTCAAAAGTAAAAATTTGTAAGAAAGATTTCTCAAACAGAAATTTCCTTAAAAGGTAAAAATGCAAACGGTACATTCATACAACTCATTTTTTAAACTATATATGTATTGGTAAATGCAGAATGGTTAAATTGATATTTAATGTAACGTATTTTTTTCACAATGTCCTTCTCTTAAATTTTACCTTGATTTTTCTGACTTGGCATTTATTTTGCAGTTTTCGAGGCCTGTTTCTCTCTCAACAAATATATGCTGCATTTCTTATATACATCTTTAAGTCTTCATCGAACTGAACTCAGTGGCGTAACAGCGCATGAGGGCCAAGGTTTACTGTGCCTATCTCAACTTTCGTGATCTTAAGCGCTAGGGTGCATATGCAAATGTTTCGGTCAAATGGTCAGTCTGACATGAAAACCTTAAGTGTTTATTAATAAAAAGAATACTAAGGAAAGGTGAGTACAACTTTAAAATATTGATATTTATATTTCATTTTTATTTTGAAAATGTTTTATGCAATAACATTTTACATAAACAGCTGAAAAAGTATTTAACACAAAAAAGCGAAATAAATAGGCATAGGTATTACTTTTTCTGCCAAAAAATATTAAAATATTTTTCGTTTACTCATTAGATTGCACATTTTGGACTAAACAGATATAGGTAATATAGTTACACAAATCAAAATAGTAGACTGTGATAGAATGTAATTCCTTAGAAAAGTTTAACTTATAGTTTAAAAAATATAACAGGCTCAGCTATTTAAAATAAATTTTCTAGATGCTAAGAACAAAGAAACAATACATACTTTACCTTCTAATACTTGTTTATATTCATTTTAAATTTAACTCGTACAATCCTATTTAAGGTTAAGGTTGGGAAAGGGTCATGTTTTATTCATGATTCAAATAAATATTTGATGTAAATTAATTTAAATTTCTCAAAAATATATTTAAATCTCATATTTTGTTTTTTCAGTCAGAAATTTCTATAATACTCTATGAATAAAACATTTAAAATTACACTTTTAGTTATTAAACAATATGTAAAACTATTTCAATTATTAAAACTATGTTTTAATTAATTTATTTGCAAAACTCCTCATGCTCCACATTTCATAACATGAGACTTACAGACGTAAGTGGTAACACAATTACATCATTTAAAACAAATTTGGAAAAAAAAACATTTAAGACACAAACATAAAATAAAAGGGAAGAGTGGAAATACAAAAATATAAACAAGGGGAGGGGTACCAGTCAAACTCTGAACATCTTTAAACAAATTATCTTAAGAGATTTAGGCTTTCAGTACAATTGACCAACAAAGACAAAACAGGTGCCCAGGAAATGCCTAAATGTTTTTCAACTCCTTTTTAAAATTCTCTCTTTTACAGAAATATAGTTTACAATACAACAATACATGTTCCACAGTTTCAGCATCCTGACCACAACAAATATCTCTCACTCCTAATTAAATTAAATCTACATAAATAGCTCTTAAAATTTCCATGTCCTGTTGAAATCTGGGATAACTTGAAATCAGTAAAAAATTTCTTACATTTAAGCCGTTGTTAAGTGGTCGGAAAAAACCTTTTAGTCCACAAAGCTTTAGGCGAGGTTTGTAAATACCAATATTCGCTTGCATTCATCAATATTTCTTTAATTGAAAATTTATTTTAAATCTATTTGTATTAATCAATTAATATAGATTTTTGAGCCGTTTACGAAGTAAATAATTCGAAAACATTTTTATCACAATTAAATTTTAAAAGTAGTTTTTGTGTTAAAAATAATTATCAGAAACACTAATTTCCAACATTTTTACTAAGTAATTAAAATTAAAAATGATACATTTACGTGAATGCTGTTTTTGACATTTAAGAAAAAATTTTAATGCATTCAACTTTTAATTATTAATGTAATTATCGACACATTTAATCTAAATCTAATTCTACATTACTAGAAAATTAACAGTGTAGTTTTACCTTACGTCCAATAAGTAACTTATGCGATATACTTAAAAGATATGTTGTGACATCTCATGCGTCTTTTCTTTAACAAGTCCTTTGGGTTCTTTGGGCCAGAATTAATGGCAACTCTTTTCCAACCAAATCCAAGAAATGAAAGGTGAATTAAAGATTCAAATGAGCGGACTTTTAAATATAGGATCTTAGAGTAAGCGCGAGGGCAATGTAAAGGAATGTTAGACAATTGATGTTGGTTTGTGGCAGTTGATGGTTATTTCAGTTCGAGTTTCAAGTTTGAATAAGTTCTGCGTGACGTGTGGATACATGTATTAGTACTCGATTAGAAGGAACCCGCAAAGTTGCATCTCATTGCATATAAAGACAAGATTGATCGTTACTACAAGCTGTAATAAGGTAGGATTGATTATTTAATATTAGAATCGAGGATTAGGTGGTTCACTTATTGATATTGGTCTGAATTGGATTAGGTTTTATTATAAATATATATATTGTGTGTTGCGTATTTCGTCATCGTAGATTCTCTCATATTAATTATTATAATTAAATTTGTTAAAGGTTTAAGTTGAATATCTTAATAAAGTCATATTAAGATAATGTTTGATCCTAGTTCTTTCGCTAATCCTACACCTCTAGCTCACGCTGATACTTCGAGAGATGTACTTCCAAGGGAAGGAACATCACAATGTGAAGTAATTAATATGATTACATTATTCAATAATTTTAAGATTTTGTAAAGAATTTATTTTCTCAGAGATGGAAAAATATAATAGAATTATGCTCGCTTAATAATTATCAAACTAAGCGTTTTTCCAATAAGAATTAATATCTATTTTCTCCTCAGATCATCTTTTAATATGATTTACAATAATCTCATCTCTTAAATTATATAATCCATACTGATATTGTCTATAAAATCCAAACAAAAGATATTAAAGATAAAAAAAATAATTTTTTCCTAATAAAAGTCCCAAGGAATTTTATTTTTATTTCAAATCAACCAGACATTTATATAAAAAAATATCTTTACGAGCAGCATTCCTACTTCCAGCTGAACAAAAGTCATACATGACGCTGTGTTGATCGTAACCTATTACCAGTGAAACGTGTGAATATAAAAAAAATGTACAATGTTTCTAACAGTATAAAATTTATTAAAGATATCTAAAACCTAATCACCATCACGTAAGGGATACGATGCAAGAAAGACACTGTTTTCTGTATAAATTTCACAAGTACAGTACTGCAATCGTTATTTAATGTATTATACGTGTTTATAGAAAGAATACAACCGCAACAACAAATATTTTGATGGTTCCTTTCAGTAGGATAGTAAGCCCTCGTGTAGCTGAACAGTGCGACGTTAATATTCAATCAATCAATCAATCAGTAAGATAGTATTTTTAAATACTTTTTATTTTTGACTTTTTTATATGCGCGCGCCCCCATTTAGGGTTATCACGTTCCTAGTGGGACGCATCCCACAGTTTGAGAAATGCTTCACTGAGCATTTCATTAAGTGAGGGAGAGTTATATTTACCTAACACTATAAAGCAGCACGATGGCTATTGGCGACAGATCTCGTAAGTTTGAACCATGGTCAAGTGACGAGGACTACCATGACTTGACCATGGTCAAGGGAGCTATCACTCTCTTCTCCAAACTTCATCGGCATACTAACGCAATAACGTTTGAGCCTCGACATATTTAAGGTGCATCGGCTTCCTCTGCAAAGTGGGTCTTCAGTGGGTCTTGGTCGAACTTATGACATACTAACCACGCATCCATGGCCTTGACCACCGAGCAATTCATTAGAGCAAGGTATAAAGTTTTCAGAAAAATGTATTCATCAGAGCTATACAGCAATTTATACAACCTGGTATCATACTGTCTATTTTTAGAATTTTACAGTTAAAAATTCAAAAAATAGATTTAATACCATGAACGTCAATATGTATTGTTCATTCAACTCCTACTATTAATACACTCTCTATATATTTATTTATTTATTTATCTTGGTGTAATTTTCAATCGTTAATAAAATACACTTTAAAGGGTTCAATGAGCTGAAATTTTATATACATGATTATTTTGTATGGCAATACAGAAATTTAATTATAATTAATAAAAATTAATTTATTAAAACTAATTATTCAAAGAATTACAAATACAGCCACGTTGGCATCATTTTTGGCGACTTGGTCAAAACTTTAAAAGATTTTTTTCTCACGTTTTAAAGCAATCATTTGAATTGAAATTTTATAAACACGATTGTTTTGGATGACAATACGATATTAATATTTATATTTTTATTTACATTAATTGTAACTATTTAATAAAAAGTAACTAAAATAAAATTTTTCTTTGTTGATCTAACTAGGAATTGACTTAAAATTTTTTTATATATTACTTGTTTCTAATTAAAAGAGAAATAGACAGGAAAAAGATACATTTAATCATGAAATAAATTTTAATGATGATACTAATTCTTACATTTGACTAATGTTAAATTAACAACAAAATACCAAAAACTACCATTTTCACAATAAAATTAAAAAAAATAGTACTAGCTTCTAAATAGTGAAGAAAAAACGAACTTTTTAAACTTCAGTACTACAGAAATCATGAATGTGAGTTTTGTATCTATACATGTAAAGTGTCCCATTTGTTATATGTATTTGAAAACATTGTATTAAAATAATTCCGTCAGCAAACTTTGGCCATTTTTATGTAAAAATTCCGACAATCATGCGTAGCATTTTTGATGGACATTACAAACATTTTCGATATAAAATAAGCATTTCGACGCAAAAAAAAAGATTTTTTCATAAATATTTTTCTACAGTTTGTAAGAAATTTTATTCTAAAGAGTTTAAAAAAAAACTTCGTCAAATGTCCAAAATTTTTACTTTTATCCGAATCCATTTCAAATACTTTGTAACTTTTTTCATGCTTGCTTGTATGTGTACATTCCATGCATGTATTTTTATCCAAAATATATTTTCCTCCGTTTAAGAGTTGATGAAAATAAAACTATTTCGAGCTTTTTATATTTCCATGTAAATCTATCCTGCATTAAATATTACTGACATAAAAATGAAAAAGAAAATTTGTTTATATAAAGTATTTCTAGCAAGAACAGAAAACGTTTCGTAATATAAGTCTTTTCTATAACTATAATTTATAAGTGTAATTCCATGAAATCTAAGAGATAATAGAAAACAAGTAATATAAAAAAGAAATTTAAAACAATTCCTACCTATTCCAACAAAGAAAATATTTATTATAACTACTTCTTATATAATAATTACAATTAATATAAATATGTATATACGTATGAAAGAATTACAGAATTAAGTGGCAAAGTATAAAGCGATTTTTCTTGCAATTTTCGATTTTCCTTTCTATATAGGGTGTTGAACTATTATTTTGTTTGTTACTATTTATTCATCAATTAACTTAAATTATTCTAATAAAATAGTATAGTAAAAATAAAGCACATTCTCAGAATGCTTACAAATATCTAGCAAATATTACATTGTATCCTACAGGGTTTTAGTAAGTTTTCTGAATGTTCAGTTCTATCATTTTTAAAAAAGTAACAAAAATTTGGTAACTGAGCCATTATTAAAATTTCCCATAAACGCATTTTTCTGCATTTGATTAAAATGATATATATCCACATTAACAGTGATTTTATTACCTAGGAGATGTAACTTGTTAAATGTAAGAGTGAATTCTAATATACACTTTATCTTTATCAGCATAATGCAAGTGTTATACTAAACCATTCTGAAATTGTATTCTTTTTTTAAAACAATAACTGAACTATATTCTAAAAGTTAAGAGAAAATAAGGACAATTTTGTATCTCGTAAATCTACTAATAAAGTCTTCGTAATAAAATTATGAATTGATTAATATTTTTTTCTTACATATTTTGTTTTAGTCTAAAAGGCTCTTTCAGATATAAAAATACAGTCAGTAAATATTTAATTTTATTACCATCAGATAGCTTTCCGAATCCAAGCTAATCAGTACACAAAACGAGAGTGAGATTTTTCTTCAAATATTTACCCAAAATTCGCCCCTTGTATATAAGTCGAATTGAAAAAAGAAATTCCAATAATTTTCAAGCTTATCACCATGAGAGATATAATATTGCCAAATTGTAAAAATAGATTTAATATTTATTATTCACATGAAAATAAAGTAGGACTCCAGACGTAAACAACGATAGTTTTATTTTGTTTAACACCAATACATTTATTCCAGTCATTTTTCTCTTTATGGCACATTTCAGTGCTTCTCAAACTTTCGATATTTACGACCCAATATTCAGTCATAATTTTCATTGCACCCCCTCCACCCGTCCGTACAATAACAATGTTTTGAATTCAATTATATTATACTTTAATGCTAAAGCTAGAGTACGACTTAAACCTCTTAAGCACCACCGGCGTGTATAAGCGTCTCAGTCAGCCAAAGCATTATTTTCCCAGGACGTATATACAGGTCTTTCCGAAGTACGATCTTTTCTGTGTACTGCTATCCATAAAATTATTCCGAAGGCTGAGGAACGCAATAAAAGGACCTTGACAGTGTGTGCAGTGGCAATGGGAGCGAGTTGCGTAACTTTATATCGGCAGTTAACAGATTAATTATAAACGGAACAAATTATCAAGATAAGTGTTAATTTTTGTATATAATTTTATATATCAGAAGACCATGGGGTCATTGGTGATTATTAAAAACATGTTCTTAACTTAGCATTGTTAAATTAATGGTAAAATGCTTTGTGTAGTATTGATCCATTTATAAGTATATTGTATGAGTGTAAAAGTGCATTTTATTTTTATTAGGTCAAAATGTATTTTGTTTACCTACTTTCAATTAATTTTTTTAAATAATCTTTTGTTTTAGACTTTTCAATATGCTCGCACCCTTCTCAAACCTCCCCGCAAAAGGGGACGTGCCCTACAATTTGAGAAACGCTGGCGTACTCTCTGCACTAATCTTACGTCTTATTTTGCAAATGAAAAGCAAATTCCAGAGGGAACGAAAAGCAATATGACTAAGGGTAGATGCCAACGTCAAAAAAAGGAGAGGGGGGTCGACCCACGTTTCAGGTTCTGCAGCAAAATCTTGCCACATGATCAGGGAGGTTTTAAGGCATAGACCATCAGAGCCCCAGCCTAGGGCCTTGACCACAATGGGTGCCTCGTCTCGCTTTCAGCTTTGCCTTAATAAGATCATGATTCGAATAACTTCAACTGTCCAAGATTTTTTTCAGTTGTATTCTCCGAAAAACTGGGGATATCGGACAATATGTCAACTGGATACATGTGATGACCGTCGTCTATGTACAGGCCTAGGCCTACCACCATACTCCATCATTACCCATGTGGTCTAAAGGTGGCAATCGGTCAAGCCGGTTTGTGCAATTTTAAGTCATGAACATTTATTTGTTTCGGGTTATTGTTTGTACGAGTATTTGGCAACGTTTACTATGTACCGTCTGCTTTTAAGGGTAATAGATAGAGCCTGCTCCTGCGTAGAGGCCCAGGGTCTCAAGAAGTCTTAAGATGTCCCTGCACATGATGATCATATAACCTTAGGCACCTTAATGAGTGGATATGAATTTTCCAAACTATTTAAAGATTCGGCTTTTGATCACGAATTTCAAAACTTCATTTCGCTTTACCTTGCTTTCAGAATAAAAGCTTCCTCTTTAAAACATCCAAAAAATTGGGATTAAAAACGTTTGAGCAGGGCTAATGAAAAAAATTTAAAAATTGCACTTTCTGAACTACGTTTTTTTTACAAGATTAGCTTGTGAGGCACAAACCCGTGGGTGCCCCATTTCTACATTATCTACGCGACCTGTATCTGTAGGAAAGAACGAAGAATCATGCAAATCTGTCATCTTAATATTTGTTTATTAAGATCTTAACTTAATCACACTACATATAATAATAATAATAATAATCAAATTAAGCAAATCTGGAGTGAGAAGACACAATTCGTATTGCCAAATAATCGCGACCGTAATTGACCACTATATCTAACTTTACAGATAACCTCTTATCTCATTAATACACGCAGTTTCCTGATATCTTAATTTAAGACGCTTACCGCTAAATCCTAGGTAACAGCTATTCTCTTGGTCCTAACTGACGTGGCTTTACTCCTTGTGGAATGGTATCCACCTTTAGCTTGAATACACATGTACGGATAGGTTAATTCTTAAACTTCGAATTTCCTCTAACTTAAAATTAATCGCTTCTAATCATAAACATAGACCTCATATAGCAACTTCACATAGCCACCCCGCGAACGCTAAACTTCTACTATATATAAGATTCCTAATTTGCATTCTCACGTTCTTCTTCTCGACTTGCTTAGAAAGAATTGCCATTCTGCTCCAAAGAACCTCATAAGGACATTAATGGAAATCACGATGAAAGCCCGTCACAAGCTAATCCGTATATAAGCCGACCCCTTTAGTTTACTTTTAAAAATGTTTTAAAAACTCTTGATTTATAAAAAATAATTAAAATAATACAAAAATAGCATATTATATGTCATTAAAATTAGCAAATTTTAAAGTTAAAACTAAGTTAACTTGAAAGTAGTGTTATTATAGAAAAATTACCACACACAGAATTTCTGAGTAACTTTCGTAATTAATTACTGAATTCCGTCGTATATTATTCTATCCTAGTTCACAGAATTTGAAATAGTAGACTGCGTAACGTGTTGCAATAGTTAACTTGAAATCATGGCTGTGTGTCTCTCAACATTGAAGTACTTCTCATTTATTTATTTTTAAATATGAATGTTGCTCAATTTTCTCGAAAGAATCTTTTATTAATAGTATTGTTCCTTTATGTTTCTATTTATTTTGCAAAATTTAGTTTTAGCAATACAAGAATAGCTAAGAAAGAACAAGGAACGCTCAAAAAAATATGTTTATTAAACATCTTTCTAGAGTATATAATAATAAGTAGTAAGATTGCATGGAACCTTAAAAAGGAAATTTATTATTTAACAAATCATATTTTTTTGTTATTTAAATGTTTAAAAGAGATTTTTTGGAAGACAATTAAATTTTTCAGATGATTTAAAACTTATTGAAAACCAAAGCTCTCTCTCTCTCTCTCTCTATTCGTGTTTTACTGAAAATATTAACTAAGAAATTTCATATAAAGGTATAATCAAGGAAAAGGCTGTGTGTCAAATAACAATCCTCTTTTAAATAGGAGACAAAGCCAGCTTTGATTAATTAGGTAGTAATTTATTTGGATGATTAAAAAAAGTTAGTAAGAAAGATTATTATTAAGACTAAAAAGAAGAAATATTTTTAAACTATACAGTGTATAGTCCCGAATTCTCTCTCTCTCTCTCTGTCATGGTACAAACTTTAAAGGTAGATACAGGGCATTGTAACAATCATTTATTGTATAGGAATGCATAGGCGTAAGTGACATGATGAAATGCAAACAGGGGAAATAAAAGGAAAGAGGAATGGAGTTATAGGTTGGTTGCGCTGCCTTTTTAGGGGGCAGTAGATGTGTAGCCACCGTTCAACATGATGCATCTTAGTAGAGAAAAGTGCCATTCACAATTTTGCTGATATCTACGATGGGATACTTTACGTATGCCGAAAACGCAGACATGCATTACATGGTAACGACAGAGCTGCGCTACGAATGTATCAAAAGCAGTTTCCTGATAGTATTTTTCAGCGGTTACATCGTCAACTTTCTGAAACAAGTTCATTCCGCTTCATCAGACATGATGCTGTTGAAGAGCTGAACGTAGTCCAAGCCTGGAAGAAATCGTATTGAACGTTGTGGCTGATAAACTTGTGATAATCCCCCCCTGGGGTGATTATCTCTTTGGGTATCAGCGTGAGCTATATATATAGAGAGAGAGAGGTGTAGGATTAACGGAAGAACTAGAATCATACATAATCTTATTATAGCTTTATTAAGATTTTCAACTTAAAGCTTTAGCAAATTAGATTATAATAATCTACGTGAGAGAATCTACGATGGCAAAACACACAATACACAATATATAGATAATAACAAATTAACCTAACCCGGACCAGTATCAATAACTGACTCTCCTAAACTCAATTCCAATAAAATCGCCGATACTAATATTAAATAATCAATCCTACCTTGTTGTAGTTTGAAGAAACGATTATAACACCTAGATGAAGCCGTACAATGACTCAAGTGCAATGGTATGCACCTTGATTCGATAGATCTTTTCACGTATAATTGCCACGTAACGTTGCCTACTATTTGCCACGTAACGTTATCTACAACTTCTCCACTCTTGAACCACGAACTGTTTACATTCCTCTAATTGATATCCCACTTACTCTAACTTCTAATATTTAAAAGCTTCTTAATTTGCATCTTTCTTTCACATTTCACTTCTTGGATTTGGTTGGAAAAGAGTTACCATTAATTCTGGCCCCAAATAACCGTCACAGACTCGAGTCAAGTGCCAAAGCTGTTGCTTATCATGGAAATGTGAGTCATCAGATCTCTCTTCCATTTCCATTCCATTTTCTTTTAAATCCAGCAGACTATCCTCTCACCTTAACTTCCGCCAGTATGGCACTAGTCCCTCGGCCACCCTGATCTCCCAATTTATCAAGCCTCGGTTACTTTTTATTGATAAATCTGAAAAACCTTGTTTATACGACTCCACTGGACTCGGATGAGGATCTGGTTGCTTAACTATCCTAAGCTATTGCACGAGGGCATGAAATACCTGGCATCTTTGAACGTGTACGCCAATCACTCCACCTAAGCTATCAAGCATGTATCTCTACTAATGGACGCAATTTTGAGCAGTTATTATAAACATTACATTTGTTAACGACGCTTTCAATAAACACTTTGTCTTTCCTTTCGTCTCTTATTTTTTGTGCTTGTGCTTCACCGAGTCACTTGCGTCTATAAATTCATATACAACAAACGACAGTTATAATGTCCTGTACCCACCCTTAAAGTTTGTACCATGAATTCGGGACCACCCTGTATTCTTTGTTAAATCATGTAAAATAATTTTTGAATACATTTTGAATATACTTTCACTTCTTCAGTGTAGTAAATAGTATCCATAACTAAATTAAACTTTAAATATATTTTTTTTTGCAATACTAAATCCAATTATTACCAGCTGCAATTGTGTTTAATATGCTCAGATTTAATATATCAAGCTTTTCCTTAACATACTAGAAAAACAATTTTTATTTTCTGTAGTAATAATGAAAGGGCAATTATATATGACTACAGCTCATATCTTGTTGTTGTCGAGTTGTTTTTATTTACTGATTTACACTTATATTTTACAACCTATTGCTCTCTATCAAAATAACAAATAAAGCATTTTTAGTTTAATTTTTCTTTTGAATAAAGCACTATTTTAGAAATATATTTTTAATTCGTTACAAAGCATTCTGATGAATTCCTTGCATTAAATTGCCCTTTAAATACTTTTTAGCTTTTAATACTTGCTTCCAGTTATAACAAACATGCTAGAAAGATTTGATGTGGGAATTGATCTACTCTATTAAAATTCGTAGGTAAATAAACGTATCTATGTAGGGATGTTTCCATATTTTCTCACGAACCACACAACGCAGAAACTCGCAGAAGGTATCAAAATTTTGGGAATGATCCGAGGAATCCGTTTTGACCATTTATATTCCAATATTCCAATTAGTTAAAAATATATTAATTAAAAACCTTTAAAGGAATTAGTATTTTACTATGCACGTGGCGCCATCTGCAGAGAATACTGGAAAGATTATTTACTTCGCCTTAAGTTTAAAATTTCATTTACTTCGCCTTAAAAATTCTGTTTTTACAAAACAACGAAACTTTGCATGTAAACAAATTTATTTAAAAATTAATATAATAAAAATACATATATACATATCTTTCTTTCAATTTAATTATTTTGCAATTTTTTTTTAAATATTTTTGCAATTTTTTTTAGAGGTTTTTAAAACACGATCTAATTTTTTTCAAATTTTTTCATAAAACTCACACCAAAAATAATTACAGATTCGTATAATTAATTTTACAAAATAATTATATTTTGTATCTTTTACGATTTTTTTAAAATGAGTCGAAATCGGTTCCTTTTTTTAATATGAATTGTTAGTTGTTCCGCTTGAACTTTCTTTGGGTTACTGAAAAAAAAATATTTTACACTAAAAAAAATGTTAATGCTTTTTTTTTTTCCCACGTGTAGAACAATATTATGCGTAATCTGTACAAAGATTGATAAAATATCTTAAAAATTACGGTTAAAAAAAATTGTGTTTTTCTACTTTTTTCCCTTTTGCGATAAATATGTAAAAATTACTTTTTTTAAAGTTTTCTGTTTAAAAAGTACCGTTTAGGAATTCTTTGTTAATTAAAAAGAGCGTTAACTTAAAAATGAAGTCCGAAATTTTTTTTTTTTTTTTACTTTAACGAATAACGAAATGGAAAATTGAAAAAATATTTTTATTTTAAAGGCATTTTTACTTTCTCCTGGAAGGAAAGGATAGCAGGGTTGGTTAAAGCGCTGCTTTGTAAAACGGTAGTTCCAAGGTTCGAAACTGAAAAGGATAGAAACTTTCGCATTACGCTACTTTTTAAAGTTTAAAAGTTTTTTATTGGAATGAAAAAGGTTAAAATTAAAATGAATTAAAAAATTTTTATCAGATCGGGTTTTTTTTAATGTTTTTAGTACATGTATATATATGTATTTATATATATATAGAGAGAGAGAGAGGTTTCCCCATACGTTTTTTTTTTACTTAATATTTATGTGTGTAATCAAACGTTCAGAAAAAAGCAATCATTTTAATAGTTATCTGTTAATTTTTCTTTCATTTATTACTTATAGAAATTTGATTTTAATAAACATATATATGTTTTTTAAAAGGATTATTTTTATTGTTTCAGTACGAAATTAATTCTTTGCTAATTAAAAAGTACATCGTCTATTATTTTGAATCAAAATACATTTTAGAGACATTTTTAAGCTAACTGAGGATCTGGATGATTAGCGATTAATTACTTGCAATTAAAATATTCAATTGTAGCTGTGGCAACACTTAGCATTTTATTTTGGATCTTTTTGAAATTTTGTCTTGCGATAAATGTGGTTACCTCTCACAAGTCGTAAAAAAAAATCAAATTCTCAAAATTCTTTATATTGCTTATTAATATTAATATTTTATAATTTCTGTGTTGTACGAACAAAGTCCATTTTACTATTTTTTTAGGTTCTAAATAACAAATTGTTAAAATTATAAATAATAAGAATTTCTATTTGAGATTTTTTTAAACTTGTTTTTAAATAGCTTAAATTAGTATTGCTTATTAATCAATATTGTTATTTATTCGATTCCATTTGCATTGATTATTTTGTAATATCCGCATAGTATTTATAAATTAATATTTTATCATTTCTGTGTTGTATAAATTTAGTCCATTTTACTATTTTTGGTTCTAAATAAGAAATTGTTAATATAATAAGAATTTATATTTCAGCTTTGTTAAAATGAGGATTGTGCTACATGATTTTAAAAACAGAAAGCAGGGTTAAAAGAGAAAGCCCGAGCAACGCTGGGCTAAGCGGTGGAAGGGGATGTCATTTTGAAAATGACAGCCCGTGCAACGCTGGGCCATGCAGCTAGTAAGAAATTAAATTACTATTATTTTTATATAGAAATATGTTCCTGGAATTATTATAAAATAGAAAACTGTTTTTTATAAGTGATAAGATTGTTTAAAATTACGATATTAGTGCAATTAAAATATCTTTTAATCATAGAGCGAGCGACGTTAATTTAAGCCAATGTTACGTCATTATCAGCTGAACAAAGTTCGCCACTTAAAATTTTGATCTTTTCCCGTCTTCTCTTCTCAAAAAAGAATATTTGTCTTGAGTTTAATTAAATCTTCATTAGATACGATTCCAAATACAAACAGTTTTTAATAACTGTCTGTCTCAAAAAATAAGCAACGCACATTAAATTAGCATAACTAGAGAAGAAGAAAGAATATACTAAAAAAAATTTCATAAGTGCCTTGCATTGAAATGTATAAATATTTCCGCTCTAAAATATTTACGTAACTTCATACAAGCCATTGTAATGCAATAGATATAAAAACAGGCTCATTTTAGAAGTGGCTAAATTCTTTCTTTGAGTAGAATGTTACGTTTGTCTGGTGCTAATTTTTTTTTCATTTCTTTATTCCAAATTTTGGAAAAGGAGTCGTCGAATGTATTTGAGTGAAAACAAGCTGGTATGCAATCAGACGAATCCATTTTGGGAACGACCATTGAAAGTTGCCCAAGCCCTAAATATGAATCGTACCATCGTTGGCTTGGGGAACTATATCAAAGTAAACAGTATCACGAAGACATGGTAGTGGATGCCCTTGCACAGCGTTTCTAAAAACCATGGGACGTGCCTCCCTGGGTAGCGTGACAACTCTACGTGGGGCCCACGAGCATAGTGAAAATAAAAGATTTTAAATAATTATGAATTTACTAAAAGGAAGCAAAACGAAATACATTCTGATATAGTAAAAAATAAAATACTTATTTGTACGGATATAAGATACCCTTAAATGTATCAGTACGGCAAAAAGTATTTCATAATTAATCTATCAATATTAAATTTTTAAAAAAGTTTAGTTATTGCTAGTGTCTCCCGTGGAGTCTTAACATATACAAAACTTTATACAGAACTTAGCAGTTATCTTGATAATTCGTGTGTTTTATAATTAAAGTAGAATTGTAGCTTTAGCATCTCGAAGTACATTGGTGTTGCATTCAATGTATAGATGTCATAAGAGGGGTTACGATGAAAACTGGGTGGCCAATATTTAAAGTTTAAGAAGCATTGCCCTAGGGAAACAAAGGTCCATGCGGACCGTTATCTGTGTCGACAATCTCGGTTGCAATGGACGAGTACAACTCGTCAACTTTCTCCGAGAACTGCACGTCATCAGGAAGAGTGTGATACCCCGACAAACTTTTTCAGATGGCTCCATAAAAATTAACTGCATTCCAGACGACCATCCATCGTCTCCCAAAGGTGTTTGGTTACAGGGAGTTCTGAATCACATCCATTGGAATGGGCAAAGATCCAGTGGAATATTGACCCACCCATAACTATTTATTTTGTATAAGCCAGCGTTTCTCAAACTGTGAGACGCTCCCCTGGAGGGCGTGATAAGCCATCGAGGAAGCGCGAGCCTATCGAAACGTAGAAAATAAAACATTATTTAAAAATATTAATGTATTGAAAGGAAGCAAAACGAAATACATTCTGACATAATAAAAAATAAAATATGCATTTACACCGATAAAATATATTTATAAATGTATCAGTACTGCACATTGTATTTGGTAGTTAATTTATCAATACTAAGCTAAGAACAAATTTAACAATTACCTGTGACTCCATGGGCTTGTCAAATATAAAATTATATAAAAGATGTAATACTTATCTTAATCATTTGAACGGTATGCAATTAATTTTGTATT
Source organism: Trichonephila clavipes (assembly GCA_019973935.1). Lineage (NCBI taxonomy): Eukaryota > Metazoa > Arthropoda > Arachnida > Araneae > Nephilidae > Trichonephila > Trichonephila clavipes. The sequence goes on from BMAU01018853.1 coordinate 442,486, forward strand.
GCAGATTTACGTCGAAGTACATTATTATTATTGAATTCAATACATTGTTATTGTTTGGAAAGGAGAGGGGGTGCGAAGAAAATTATGACTGAAAATTGGGACGCAAGTATCGAAAGTTTGAGATGCACTGGTATAAACAATGACTCCCGATAGATACTGGTTAAGAGAATCCCAGGAACTCGATTTCATGCTCACAATATCATTGAAACGCTTCTATAGTCATGCTGTTCTGGAGATCCCCACCAAGGAACACATTTACTGTTAAGGAACTAATGACGTCTCGAAGGCTATGCAGTTTCGCGTGGGAAAGCGTCCAAGAACGGATAATCCGACGCTTATGTTCTAAGACGTCATTCTTTGACCTCCCTTTATCCAGCCAACAGAGAGGTAACAGGCACAATCACCAAGCCAATATCCGGCTTCAAATTCCCCCCACACACACACAAGGGGTGACAAGGACCAATAGCCAAATAGTAATCCCAGTTACGTCCAAAAGTAAGTGATCCTGCGTCACGAGAGGCTCAAAAAGTCATGATGTATTCCATGTTTAAAGAGGCATCAAAAGAAGAAACCCAGACGCTTCTACAAGTTTCAACCCTCTACGACACCTCAACACACTCCAATGGACTCTCTCTCCAATTGACCTCCAGATTCACTTGAATTCTCTCACACCTACAGTGATCTATCAAGGCTGTAGGTAACGAGCAGCTTAATGCCATCCTAACCCAGCCTTTCACAGGAGTGATACGGCCTGAGCAGTGACCTCAACAGTGCTGCCCCTTAACAATCATGTCATGGTTTGAGTGAGGACACCATTCAATGGTCGAACTGAAGTTCACGTTATTCATCATGGCCATTGGGCTACAGTTATTTATTATCCTCTAATCATATGTCAGTTCACATTTGGCAGACATGAATTTTGATGCCATGTTTGTGGACAATAATATACGAATCCATTACGATTGCATTCTCAAGCAATGCGAGGAAAGAGAAACACTGCTACAAATAGAATGGCCAGGACAACACCACCCCCAACTTGAACCCAATAAAGCATGCCTGAAACATGCTCGGGTGTCTACTTTTTTTTTCCTTTGCATTCCTCCTCGAAACCTTAATGCCTTGACAACATGTCTCCATCAAGAATGAGCACAGATCCCACAAAGTGAGATTGAGGATCTGCTTGAGGGGGGTGAATCGCCGCTTTCGAGCTTGTGTCTCCAGTAGCGGTGGTAACACGCTATAATAATAAGCTCTTGGAACTAAGCATTCTTTATCACAAGTTAGAGACATTACTGTTCATACAACTTATCTGAAAACTAATAGTTGTTTTCCTTTTATTTTTAGTGAAACGCTTCTTCTTTTAAATAGCATGCGAACAGTGCATTACGTTTCAATGAATTGTTTCTAATTTATTACTTTTTTTCTTTTTCTTTTTTTTTTTTGATTTTTTGAGTAAGATTGTGCTTTCAATTTGTTGCGTCTCATTTTTTATATTCCTTTAATAACATTATTGATTTTCAACAAACAATGTATAATTATAATTTAAAATTTAATTATAACATTCAATGAAATTAAATTGATAAAAAATGTAATTTTTAACGAAAAAACAAGATAAAATGTTGCTAAATATAATACCCTAAGTTACAAAAATCAAATCTAAGTAGTAGCCGCAAGTAATACCCTCAGATAATTAAGATAAATATTATATAAAAACAAATATACTTCAATAACTAATACAAACACAAAGTATTTTTCTCTGTTTCTATAAAAGAATAACCTAATTATTAACTTAAAAACTTTGATTGATAAAAATAATTTCTCTTAATAAATAAAAATATAATAAAAATGCGAGAAATCAATGAATTATTGGTTTTATATATTTACTTTTATACTTAATTTTCTGTCCGCAAAACAAATTATTTTTCTTCTTGACACATCGTTTGATGCAAAATAAGGATAATTATTTTCTAAAAGAATTATCCGTAAACATTCCTATGAATGACCAAGTTTATTCAACAACAAGGGAGCATTAGGTTTCTTAAAATTTATTAAGCTGAAAACTATACAACTTTTATTTTAAAAAGTGCGTAAAGAAATATAGCGCTAATTCTCTGAAATCTTCTATTGAATATTTATTTATGAATGAATTTCATTTAGCATTGAACATAACACAAAAAAGAAACGTTCGTAGAAGGTATAGTCAAAAAGATTCAAATTGAGAAGTAGTTTTTTTTTTCAGAACTCATTTCTCAGAGGAAAAGCTTTCATCTTTATAAAATTTCCTTTATTTGAAACATAAAAATTAACAAGATTCTTCTTCACTTATAAATCTCATTTTTCAATAGAAATTTCAAAAAATAAACTAATTTGCATTTTAGCGTTTTTTTCCACCTAATGCTTGCGGAAGTGATTTCTTTTATTCTTGCAATTAGATTTTACAGGGAAAATTATCCATATATTTTTTGTTAATATTCGTTACCAATGCGTCACTAGGTCATGAAAAATAATATAAGCAATAAATATTCCACTAGTATAATGTATAATATATAGCCAAACGTTTCTTAAACCATATTTCAAAAGCAATTTCCTTTGTGTATAATATGATGCCAGTTAAAGTTCTCGAAGCTTTACGTAATCCTTTTGGTGTGTAATGGAAGCTTAACCCCTAACTTCGCATTGTTGCATTTCTGCAACATATGATTTATTTTAATTTAACAGACTCAATATTTTTTTAATTACCTACAAATCCCTTTTCTGAGAAAAATAAGATTCCTGCAACGAAATACATGCTAATTTTGTCACTAGATGGAAGTACATTTTTTCCAGAAATCACAACAATTATAAAAATCTCTAATTTCTCAAGAGCTGCGTTTTTGCTGTAAAAAGAATCCATTATATTTCATGCTTCCTCTTGTTTATTGACGAAATAAATTACCAGGTAAGAAATTTAAACATTTTATGATGATAATAAAATCCTCATAGAAAAAAAAAGTTTCGTAATTTACAGCACTACTGCGCAATGTTGTACTTCTGCAACCAACAAAAAAATGACTGAAATTCAATTAAAACTGCTTAATTTTTTCTCTTATTTTTCCCTTTTATTATTACTTGAGAACTAGCGGGTATAATGTTTTCGTAGAAATTTAAAAAATTGCGAAGTTAAGGGTTAAAGAGTAAGGAGTTGCAGGTTTGTTCTCCTCGATTAACTAAATTCAAAATATTGAGATATGTTGCCAACAATCTTCTGCTTGTTGCGATATGTTAACAGATTCTTCAATATGAAGCAGGAAACATTGAATAATAATAGATCTATTATGTGTATATAACAAGGAAAAAGGGCATTTGAACAATCATGAATCCTCTCAAGGCACAGAAAATATAATACACAAGTTGTTTTTACTGTTATTCATAATTAAGTGAAACATTATATTTTTCTGTATAGAAGTAAAAAAATGTACCGCCTTAAATTCTCATGCAGTTTGCAATTTATGGTAATGCAAGAGAAAAGAGGTAATGTTGTTAAAGACTAGAAAGAAATCGAATCACATCAGTGACGTGATTTCATTAATTAACTTGATGTACTCATTTAATTAATTCCATCAGAGAAATATCACACTTTGGTAAAATTGTACACTCAATTTCCCATTGAATATAGCATAAAATGTATATTAGTTAAAATAAATTTTCCTTCTCTAATATATAATTTCCAATTAATTTGCTGTTTTGATTTAAAATAAAAGCCAGTTAAAAATAGTTTAAATGCACACTTCCGACTAAAACTAATTTAAACACTATATGGTAATCAAAACATAATTTCTTATTTAACATTCCGTTGAAATAGATTTACTGTCAAACGTATTCACTTTATTTGTTGTAATAGTTGATAAAGATTTTTCAATCCCACTTTTGTCTAATTGGATAAAGGAAAATATACAAATATTTGAAAAAAAATGCATCCCCTCCCTTCATATTAATATTGTTTCTATTTACTAATCTATTGAAAAAAACTGCTTTATACATATGTATATATGATGTATTTTTATTTCTCATTAAATCAATCAATTACATTCATTTACAAATTATTTGTTGAAATGCCACATTAATTGATGATGCAAAGTATTTCTATACTTTTGATTAAAATATATAAATGAATATCCTCAATTAAAGATTTTATCAAATCTCTCTCCACTCATTCTCCTTTATCAAAATTTAAATATAAATTAAGTTTTTCGTTTTTTAAATAAATACAAGTTTTCCAACAACTGTTATAGCTGGTAAAAATTATTTAATTTATTAAAAAAGAATTAAAGTAGACAATATGTGTAAATATTACTTTAATATATCCATTGAAAAAAGTAATTCGCTTAAATGTTGATGTTCATTAGAAAAATTTTTAATTTTTAAAAGAAATATTCCTATTGATTTTTAATTCACTGTGAATTAAAATCATTTAATTTGTTCTGTATATAATACCAAATATTTCAACCTAAATCTCTTCCTCAGATATCCGTTTATGTACAATTAAATCAAATTAATTATTTAAAAAATTTTATTATGAAAACACATGTGTGATTAATCATAAAAAACACGAACATTTTATTATATTAATAAGAAGCATTTTGCTGTTTTGTATTCTAAAAGTATCAAAATCAATTTTGTATGCATTGAAACAAAATGTGTGTGTGTGTGATATTCAAATGTCTCTTACTTAAATATTTCTAAAATCAAAAAATTAATTTCTTTATTTAATCAGAGTTAAGCTGTTCATAAAGTTATAATCAAATGAATATGTATTATCATCAGAACTTTTCTCTGTCTGAAAATAAGAGAGTTCCAAGGTTGAAACTTGATAGTAAATAAAGCATCTTTTTGTTTAAAAATACATCTCATTATCATAATTTCTTAAGTTTAAATTTCAAATAAAAATAAATATCAAAACTACTGGAATATATGAAATAGACTTCTGAACATTATTTCTATTTAAAATTGACATTTATTTAAAATTTTGTGATATTTTTAACTAAATGTGAACTCTAGTGCATGTGCTTTGCTGTTCACTTATTAATTGAATTCCATTGAATATAGCATAAAATGTATATTAGCTAAAATAAAATTGTCCTATCTAATATATAATTTCCAATTAATTGGCTATTTTGATTTAAAATAAAAGCTAATAAAACATAATTTCTTATTTAACATTTCTTAGAAATAGATTTACTTTCAAATGTATTCACTTTATTTGTTTTAAAATTAGAAATAGTTGATAATGATTTTTCAGTCCCACTTTTGTCTAATTGGGATAAAGGAAAATATACAAATATTTGAAGAAAAATGTATCTCCCCCTTCGTATTAATATTGCTTCTATATTTACTAATCTATTGAAAAAAATGGATTTATACATATGTATATATGATGTATTTTTATTCCTCATTAGATCAATCAATTACATTCCTTTACAAATTATTTGTTGAAATGCCACTTTAATTAACTATCGAACAAGTTTATCCTCATATCCCTTTGTTCTCAGTTTAACGAAATTTGAGTCTTTTCATAACAAATGTAAGAAATGTAATTCTGCATCCTTAAATTAATGAGCAAAGAGAAGTCTTTATAATTTTTCTATGTATGAAAAGCAGAAAAAAGTACACCATTAAAGTGCAATCGATAGCGAAATCATTTTATGAAATTATATTAATCACATCATTTTGTTAGAGGCAAAATGAATATTTGAGAAGTGTTTAATATCAAAACCGAAGCTCTTGTTTTTCGAAATAGTTTATTTTTCTCCGTCTGAGGAAAAATCAGACGGTATTTTTATAGATTTATATCTCACAAAGTTAATACTCTCACATTTTTAGTAAACATTCAGATACTAGTTTAGTTTTATCAGAAAGATGAATTAAAAATGAAAGTCCGGAAAAGTAATACGAAATAAATTATCCTCAGTAAAATGTTATTATCAATTAATGTTTAACTCTTTCCTGGGTTCAGTAGCACTAAAGACCCGCCGTGTACGGAAGCGATGCTCGTTAAATCTATCGAGAGCTCAAACGTCCTCCCGTGGTGTGGTGTGGTAGTTAGGAGAGAGGGGTGCCAGCTCAAGTGTCATCCACATCACTTGACCGGGGCTCAAAATTATGTGTCCGTCGCCAAATTCCTCGTGTAGCTGAACAGTGCGACGTTAATATTCACTCACTCACTTTTCTGGGTCATTTATTTCTCTTTTGAATTTTTCGCAATTTTTTATTCTTTACTAACAATTAAACAATAGCATTTAAGGAAATATATTTTATTTTGTTTTATTATTAATTTTATGTTTTGTTATATCTAAATTTTAAGTTTGCATTCCAATTTTTAGGCCAGAGAAAAATACTTTCCAATGAACCTTTCCCCTTTTTCTTATATTTTTTTACAAAGCCTTTATATCATAACTGAATAAGTTGTCTTTATGTACATATTGCATGAATTCAGAATGCAAAAATCATCTAAATTGTATAAAATATTTTGATCAGAATTTATGGAAAACGAAAAATTAATTTTATAACTAAGAACGAATGGGACATCAATTATTATATAATATGCAATACAATCATATTTCATCTACTCTCTTTTAAATATTACTAAGCCGATATTTTATTTATCTGCACTATTGATGTTTTTGTAAATTTTATGAAAATGGAATAGATTTTCGAACCCATTTTTTCGCAACAAACAAGCTGAACAATCCAGAATTACAAGAATTTACCTCAAATTATGAGTTTTGTTTAGTAATAAAATGTAGCAAGCAATAGAATCATACACACACAGCATGTTTTAAGGGCATGAATTTGATTTAAAAAAATATATAGTATGGATTTTTTTCTAAATGTGACGCACAGAATATTATTTCACAATATTTTCTCTTCAATATAATTTTTCAAAGTTTTTGAACTATTCATTGAATTTTTTGTGACTTGATGGTTGTTCGATATAAGTTAAATATTTTTTGTCAGTTAATATTTTTCAAAAATTTTCAATAACTCGCAGTAATGATTTTAATTCCAATTAATAATCAAGCGTATTTTAAAATTTCTCCAGATAGTTCGTAATTTTTATATCCTTAATTATAAAAGAAATTGCAGACAGTAATATAATTTTTTTTCAAAAAACTCATTTTTGTCCCCAAAATGTTTTTTTTTAAATAAAGACTACTTTTTTTTTATAAGTAAAAAATTTGTAGAAAGCAATTCTAAAAAAAAGGGATAAATTTGCTCCATCGGTATCATTTTCAGAAGTTCAAAGAGTTTAATAATGAATATTATAAAACTGAAATATATACACTAACAAATGTAAATCGGTAATAAGGTATGTTTAGTATACTTTATAGCCCCCGTATAAATTTTATACAGAGAAAACGTTAGCATTCATTAAGGTATCCAAACACTTTCGGAGTACTTTTTGACAAAATAACATATTTAAACATTATAAATGCTTTTTAGGACTCAATATCAGTAAATACTAATATTTAACCAACAATATATCAGATAAATTACCTAAATTTCACAAAAATCTCAATTATAAGTGAAATTTTGGCAATATTTTTATAAAACTTCAAAGCAATTAGAGACAAAAGAAATAAACTTATTTTAGTAAAAGTATTACCAAAACAAATTAGATGCATTTATCTAGAGAATGTACTAAAATTTTAATGTTTTACTAAAATTTGAACATTTTAGAGCTGATTGAGTAAATATTTTAAGAAAAGTTACATTCTTCATGAGACCATTATTTAAATCGCAAGCCCTAACTCAAAAAGTATTCATACCATAAGATATGTTTTAGTACATTCTCCAGAAAATAGTATAAATATCAGGATCAGGAAGTTTTATAGAAATACATCTGTTAAATTTGGAGTTATCAGACTCGCCATGATAGATTTTGAATAATTTAAATGCCCACTTCTGGTAGATCAAAGACCCACTTCAGGTTTTTCTAACTTTATAAAATTTATTGTAACTTGGCCTACAGGTAGCGTAGAAACAAAACAAAGTATGTTTTGTAAAGCCAAAAGATAGATCTATTCAATAAAATAAAATACAAAAATATCTATCGTGACCGAATTTGGTCATTTTCAACGCGTTCGGATACCTTAAAATTCTCTTGTGTTACAAGGAGTTTCTGGCTCGAGGTATAGTCCCAGCCTGGACCAACTGGGATATTCTGGACTTATATACGTTAAATGTAACTGATGCTCAATGCCTTCAAAAAGCATGTTATAGAAATAAGAAAGATGAAATAGTAACACATATACCATTTTCGTTTTTTGGCTTTGGTTCATATTTTTTATGTATTTCTCCAAATGTCATCTTGGAGTCTCCAATGGCTAGTAATCGAAATATAATATGCTCCCCCTTTTTAAAATAATCTAATTATTTTTCATGTAAGAATCATCAGATTTATTTATTTTATACAAAAAAAATTATTATTTTATATAATTAATATATGTCCTTTGTGTCATTACGGTATTAGTTTCAATAGAAAAATTCTATTGGATCTATCAATAGGCAAACCTCCATAGGCATAATAATTCAGTTACACATTAATTAGTTGGGCTACATGAATAAGTTTTTATATAATATTTCATTTTTGTAATAATCTCATTTATGCATGTTTTTTATTAATTGATAAATAAGTTATTGAAATAAATTATTAATCTTATTTTGTATCTTTTTAGATTCTGATTGAATGAATGAGTAATTGAAAATCTATAATTTTCTACTTTAACTTTATTTTAAATGTCAAGAATAAAAGAAAAATTGACAAACTTGCTTTTGAGGAGAACATTCAAATTATATCTTTTGATTTTCCATTGAATTGTGTTTGCTTGTATAGTCATTAGAGTGATATAATGTTATTTAAGTGTTGTTTTTAGCATTGTGCTTTAGAAGTTAATAACTAACAATGCACAGGTCAATATTTAAAAAAATTTCTAAAGGAAGAAGTTGGAAAAGGTATTATATTGTATTGATTTTAATTTAATAAATTTGAGTCCTTCCATCCAGAATTAAGAATTAAATTCGACAGACTTCAATTAATGAGCAACAGGAATTCTTTTCAACTTCAGAGGGACAAGAGTGAGAAAATAAAAAGCACATCAAAGCGTATTGGTTGATAAATTGCTCCTTCCTAAAATTCTGTAACCGGCCAAAGTTAGAAGTTAATCATTCAAGAGGTATTTAATCACAACAGAGAAGTTTTTTGGCTTAGAAATTATTTATTTGTTCGCTTGGTTTAGGGGAACACAAACGATACGAATTTTTTATTTTTGTCTAATGAGATCGATATTTTTACAAATTAGTTAATACTCGGATATCGATTCAGTTTCAACTTACTAATTTTAGCAAAGTTAATTGTGATTGAAAGAAAGCTTAAGAGGAAAAATAATTGGTATTAATGAAAAATGAAGTACTCACATCCATTTTAAACTACTATAATTAAATGTAATTTATAAAAAAATAATGAAATAAAATGTCCACAGATAATATATAATAAATAAAGAATCTATATACCTTTAAGATCCAACCAGCACGATTATGCGGGTTAAATAGACTTAGACGTTTTTGCTTCTGGAAAAGTCGTACGTAAGAAAAGCCTGAATCGAATGATTGAGCTAGTTTGCAGAAAGTACAGAGTGTTTTTTTCCAGGTATAGAAGTTTAAGTTGGCATTACTTTCCAAGATGGCGACCGATTTAACAGCTGTCAAGTTATTTATTCTCAGTTTGGTTTGGCAATTCATCATGAATAGACTCACGCCTGAACAACGCTTTCAAATTGTGGAATTTTTTTTCGAAAATAATGGTCGATTTTCATAAGCGAATTTTGTTTAGCGATGAAGCGCACTTCTGGTGGAATGGCTACGTCAACAAACAAAACTGTCGCATTTGGAGTGAAGCTAATCCACAAGTGTATGTCGAAACACCGTTCAATCCAGAAAAACTGACTGTTTGGTGCGATTTATGGGCTGGTGGAATCCTTCTTCAAAAACGATAAAGGCCACAACGTTTCAGTCAATGGTGATCGGTATAGAGCCATGATTACTAACTTTTTCATTCCTGAATTGAACAATCATGATGTCCAGGAGCTGTGGTTCCAACAAGACGGTGCAACATGTCATACAGCTCGTGCAACAATCGATTTATTGAAAGACACGTTTGGTGACCGCCTAATTTCACGTTTTGGACCTGTGAATTGGCCTCCAAGATCTTGTGATTTAACACCACTAGACTATTTTTGTGGGGCTATGTAAAGTCATTGGTCTATGCGGATAAGCCACAAACGCTTGATTAATTGGAAGACAACATTCGCCGTGTTATTGCCGATATACGGCCACAAATGTTGGAAAAAGTCATCGAAAATTGGACGTCCAGATTGGACTACATCCGAGCCAGCCGTGGCAGTCCTATGCCAGAAATCATATTTAAAATGCAATGCCACAAGATTATCTTTCGAATAAAAAAGTTCTTGTCAATCGAATAATACATCGTTGTTTTATTGCAATTTAAAGTTCTATACCTCTCAAAAAACACCCTTTAGAACGGATCATTTTTTATCATCAGACGGTGATTGTAGTCCATGTTTTACTTTCGGCTGGCAAATTTAGCTTTGTTTGCAAATACAACCTTTTTATTCGTCGCAAAAAGGTAATTATAAATACATTTTAAATTGCTTGGATACACATTTTTGTCTAAACGGTTAAATATTTGTAAAATAGTAAATATATTAATTATACTCTATTAATCCTGCTAGTAGGACTCAAGATTTCGTTACCTACACTAGTGTGACTTGGGCGTTTCTTGAGTCATTGCAGCTGTGAAGGTATGTTCTTGCTATGTGAGTTTTCTTTTCTTGTTCCAATAATTTATATGGAAACCTAAATACGAACAAAATATATTGTTATATAATTAATACCATATTTTCTTGAGGGGTTACCATGGACGAGTCTCTTTTTTTGCTCTCGCTCTTTTTTGCAATTACCGTTAATTCCGTTTCTTAATGCGCACCTATACATTCAAGCTACAATTTTTAATTCTTGGGTATATTCGCCGTAGAACGCACACCCTCTTTTTCACGAAGAAACATAAAATGGAAGTGCACAATGCTCTTATGTTTTAAATATTTATACGAGATATTATTACAAGCTTTAGAAAATAGTAGTATGCTTCTAGACCTACAGCCCTTTAAGTTCATAAGAGAAATGCCATTTCTTTCACATAAACAGAATTTCAATCTGTGTAGAAGTCTAATTATTTTCTAAGTTTATTTTTTTTTAAATATTAAAGATCTCATTTTTATAACCGGCGTATAACGCGCACCCGTAAATTTCAATCTTACTTTTAATTTTTTATGTTCAAAGTGCGCGTTATACAACGGATTTCACAATAATTTTCTCTTTCACACATTTGGTGAAGTGTATTGCATTTTTATTCAGTACGCTGATATTTACATCCATATATATATATATATATATATATATATATATATATATATATATATATTTAAATATATAAAATCAATCATCAAAAATCAATCATCAACAATCAATCAAAAATTTCAATTATAAAATCTTATAATACAATATATATATATATATATATATATATATATATATATATATATATATATATATATATTGCATTATAAGATTCGTATAATTTAAATTTTTAAAATTTTTAATATTTATATATGTATATATATATATATATATATATATATATATATATATATATATATATATATATATATATATATATATATATATATATATATATATACATATACACTGCTGGACAATTGCTAAGGACGGATAACACTATCATCCATAGCAACCACAAAATGAAAGGAAGCAAAATGCGGAAAATTAGAATAAGTGCGGGATATTAGTAAGAAGAAGTATGAGTATGCAAATTTTTTTCCCACGTCTGTTCATCACGTGATAGCGTTCATAAGAGCTTTAAAGTTTTGACGCGTGTGGACAGTTGTTGTTTCAAGTCAAACTTTTCCAGGAAAGATTTAATAGACGAACTTAAAATTTTTGGCATGTCTTCCCGACATCACATAGATGATTTTATGCGTGGCCGAATTATTGGAAAGATCGAAGAAGGGCGAAAAATAACACATGTTGCCAGGGAGTTCGACATCGCTCACAGCGTTGTTTCACGGCTGTGGAAGTCATTTAAAACTACTGGAATGTGTAGTAGACGGCACGGGGGAGGTCGTGTTAGAAGTACGACGCCTGCAGAAGACAGATATATCGTCCTATCAGCAAAAAGGAACAGGCACACTACAGCTCAGCAGGTGGCAAATCAGTTTCTTGCTGCCTCAGGAAAGCAGATCTTCCGAAAAACAGTTGCCAGACGTTTGAGGGGAGGAGGACAATACGCACGCAGACCTGTTGTGTGTGTCCCATTGACCAGACAGCACCGTACTGCCAGTTTGCAATGGTGTCGTGAGCATCACAATTGGACTGAACAGGACTGGGCATGCGTACTATTCTCAGATGAGAGTAGGTTCAGTCTGTCATCGGATTGTAGACGCCAACTGATCTGGCGCGAGAGTGGTACTGCTTATCGTCCAGAAAATATCCAGGAAAAGGACCGATATCCGACATGCAGTATCATGGTGTGGGCCGGCATCATGATCAATGGCCGCACACGCCTACATGTGGTTGCGAATGGGACTATGACGGGCCAACGATACATTGATGAAGCTCTACTTCCTTATGTTCGTCTTTTCCGTGGTGCTGTCGGTGATAAATTTGTTTTTATGGACGACAACGCAACATGTCATCGAACACTCGCTGTTCAGGATTGTCTAGACAACGAGGGTATTCAACGTCTCGTATGGCCAGCGCGTTCTTTAGATCTAAACCCCATTGAAAATGTGTGGGATGCTTTGGGGAGGCAAGTTGCTGGTCGAAACTATCCTCCGACAAACAAGAACACCCTCATCTGTGCACTCACAGAGGAATGGGATAAATTGCCTCAACAGCTGCTGGATAATGTTGTGCAAAGTATGGTACGACGTGTGGAATGTTGCATCACACTCCACGGTGGACATATCCCGTACTGATACCTTTCTTTAAGGTGCCTGCTGACTTTTAGATGCATTGTTCCATTTCTCCGTACGCAGATCAAATGAACATTTTTTTTTCTTTCAGATGTTTCACAGCTTTTGTACTTTCCAGAACAATAAATATTCTTTATTCTAATGCCTGAACAGTGTGGCAACTATATTTTATCCTACTAGGCCTCATGTATCGCTTAATGTTATGCTACATAGCAATTTGTGATCCGTCCTTAGCAATTGTTTAGATTCAAAATTAAGGAAGTAATAAATGAAAATAGAGCGAACTCTTTACCATCGCGTAAGGATTTGTGGGTAAATAAGCCTGTTAAAAGGTGCAACGAGCGCTGACGAAGGCGAACGCATACTAGAAAAGGTTTGGCTGGTGTCTCCTCGCTGAGAGGTTGTTTTTGTACCACCCGGTTGCGCGGCAAAAGGTCCGCCATGTTAGATTATATATGATGAAAGCGTAATAAAGGAATATTGTAAAAATGATGCCCTCCTCATTTTACCAGCAGGCCTGGGGCCTGTCAAGAGTCGACAGGATGATTTAAAGTACCGAAAAATAGGCCACGAATTAACTTCAAAAAAAAATTTTTTTTCGAACGAGTGACTGCATTGAAAACGATACTACCATGGAGGACGACTCTTTCCGCCAGGAGTCACCAGTCAAAACATCCAAAGAACCCTTCTTTTTTCCTGAATTTGACACTAATAAGTTTAGCAGTTTTAAAAGTTTTCTTGACTGTTTTGATCAACAATGTTTGGAATATCAAAAAGACGAACAATGGAAGAAGCAAAATATTCCTAGATATCTCACGGGAATCTATTTAAAATGTTGGTATGAAAATCAATTATTTGAAAAGTCTTACCAAGAAAGCAAAGAATTATTAATGACGGTGTTCGATGCGACGAAACAAGAGGATATTCGAAAATTTCAAAAGCTTAAATTAAACGACACTAAAGAATTAATTTCCTTTTTAACGGAAAAACTTTCGTTGGGGAAGAAACTAAATTATGATGACAGTTCAATTGTGGAACATATGACACTATCCAGTCCCATACAATATCAAAAGTTCCTAGTTATCAAGAAGATTTCGACACCCTGCGAATGGATCTCAACCATGCGACAATTAATCGCAGTAACACCGGACAGCGCAGACCGAAAACCGGTGGAGACTGGAAGTTACACCCGATGGTATAACCAAGCCGACGGTAGTGTTCACAGAGGAACTGATCCACGGAACCGATTCCAATCAAGAGGAAATCATGGACAACCACATCAATCTCACATGATGAGATTCAGTGGGAGGCAACAGTTTAACAGTCAACCTAGGCAGTCTGTACAACAGAATAGATATAATTTTCACTCGCCCAGAAATGACGAAAATAACCAGAGGCAAGGATGACAACTAATTATTGATTCAATGGTATGTTCCAAGCACTTTTGTACTCTAATTGACACAGGAAGCAATGTGTCATTAAATCCAATAAATTTATCTAAACAATTAAAAAACATTAAAATTTTAAAAAATAGTAATGTAAAAATAAATCAAACTTGTGGGACTATTCATCCCAAAGGTATAATTAAAGTTTATATGAATATTGGATGTATATCTAAGCAAATAAATTTGTTTGTAATTGATACTAAATTGCCTTATATTATTTTAGGACTTGAATATTTACATTTATTTAAGCTTGACATTAGTATTCGTAACATGTGTATTTTTCAATGTGGTAAAAATTTAAGTAATATTAAATTTGTAAATAAGTGCGTTGGTGAGTTGAGAACATATCATGGGACATATTGTAAAACTCTTAATAATGATCAAAATATGAACTACTATAATGGAAATAATGAAGATAATATTAACGTTAAGAATAATAAAGGTTTAGATCAAGTACCAGACAGCCCTAAAGCTGATCTGAAAAGATTGTTTAACCCAGCCATGGTTGTTGAGGACACAGTACCAAAACAAACTAGTGAGCAATGGGAAGATTTAACCCAACTTCTTGACAAATTTCAAACCATATTTTCACAAAATAAGTATGATGTAGGTTGTATCAATTTAGAGCCACAAAGAATTCATTTAATCTCAGACCTTCCTATAAGTTTACGCCCTTATAGAAACAGTCAACAAGAATCTAAAGAAATACAAACACAGATAGAAGAATTGTTAAAAGCAGGTTTTATTAGACCCTCCCATAGCCCATATGCTGCCCCTGTAACTTTAGCATACAAAAAGGATGAAGGGAAAAGATCAAGATTATGTATCGATTATAGAAAACTAAATGAAATCACACGAAAAGATTCCACCCCTGTACCTCTGATAGACTTTGTAATTGATAATTTAACTCATGCTAAATTTTTCTCTGCGCTCGACTTAACAAGTGGTTATTGGCACATTAAAATTCATGAAAAAGACGCAGAGAAACTGGCTTTTACAACTAATTTTGGACTCTATGAATGGTTAAGACTTCCATTTGGCTGGAAAAATTCCCCAGCTGTTTTCCAAAGAACTATAAGACAAATTTTACAAAAATATCAGTTAACTTTTGCTTTAAACTATTTTGATGATATAATAATTTTCTCACAATCTTGGGAAGAGCATTTAACTCATTTAGATACAATATTTCAAATTTGTAAAAAAGAAAACATTAAACTTAAAAAATCAAAATGTCAGTTTGCACAGGAAAAAATAAAATTTTTAGGATATGAAATAACACAAGGTCATTATTCCCCAAGTAATCCAAATATTGAAACAATAAGAAAATTAGCACCACCTAAAGATGTGAAAGAACTCCAAAGATTTCTTGGTTCCATCAATGTTTATCAAAAATTTATTAAAGATTATGCAAAACTTAGAGTACCATTAAATAAATTACTTAAAAAGATGCAATTTGGAATTGGTCACATGAATGTCAAGAAGCTTATCAAAAGTTAAAGAATTGTTTAATATCAAAACCTATACTTAAATTATACAACTCACAATATCCATGTCATGTGTTTTGTGACGCAAGCCAGGATTCAATAGGCGTAGTCTTGAAACAACAACACCCAGATGGAACACTTTACCCCATAGCTTATCACTCGAGACAATTACTTAAACATGAAAAAAAAAAAAAATTATACAATTTCAGAAAAAGAGTGTTTAGCAATTATAGATGCCTTAGATAAATTCCACTGTTACCTACATGGATCCAAATTCACAATACATACTGATCATGCTGCTTTACAATGGCTTAAAAGTGTAAAACATTTAACTGGACGTTTATTTCGGTGGAGTTAAAAACTTTCTCAGTATGAATATTCGATAGTTTATATAAAAGGTAAATTAAATGTTGAAGCAGACATGTTGTCGAGGAACCCTGTATGCCATTATATATCACCCATTTGTCATTTTTTAAATACTGATGAAATTATTAAATACCAAAATTCAGAGAACATTAATGATCCAAAATATATAAAAATTAATGATGTATTAACAGTTAAAAAAAGAATTTAATTAAAATTGTAGTACCATTATCTTTGAGAGAAAAATTAATTACAACTGCACATGAACAATTTGGTCACCCAGGCGTAAAAAAGATGTTAAAATTAATTTCTCCAATTTACTACTGGAAAGACATTATATTAGACATTTCAAATTTTGTTAAATGTTGTGAAACATGTCAAATGAATAAAAAGTCTACACAAAAAAAGTATGGATTATTGGAAGAAGTTCCTGTAGCAGAAGAACCATTTGAAATGATTTCACTAGACACTGTAGGAGGATTTAATTATCATAATTCACAAAAGAAATACCTGCATATTGTTCTGGATCATGCTACCAGATATGCTTGGACATTTCCATCCAAAAGTGTCACTTCTGAAACTTATACAAATTGCTTAAAACAAATTTTTTCAATTCAATGCCCAAAACAACTTTTAAGTGATAGAAATGCTGCATTCACTTCATCTAAATTTAATAAATTCTTAAAACATCATAATATTAGACAATTACTAACTTCAGCAAATAGACCACAATGCAATGGAAAGAATGAAAGAGTTAATCAGACATTAGTAGCAAAATTAAGATGTAAAGTTAATTCAACTACAAAAACTCCTTGGACAAAATTATTAGAACAAGTTACATATGAATACAATAACTCGCCACATGATGTTACTGGCTTTCCACCTGCATATTTAATGTTTGGAACTTTGCCATATGATTCGCCATTACCTAATCAAGTAAAATTAAACTATCCACCTATACAACAAGCTAGACAAATTGCAGTAAACAGAACAATTAAGCATCATAAGATAAATAAACAAAGGTATGATAAACATTATGTTGATGCAAAATTTAAAGTTGGAGATTTAGTCTTATATCAAAATTTCTCATACCCTAATTCAAGTAAACTTCAATCTCCTTATAATGGTCCTTTTAAAGTTGTCAGAAAACTCTCAAATGTTACTTATGAAATAGATAAACCAAATCAATATACAGGAAAATTAACAGATATTGTTCATTCTACAAGATTAAAACCATTTCATTCAAAATCCAATTTCCATTTATGCTAAATTCTTATTTATATTTGTTATAGAGTTTGTTTTCTCAAACATTGGGGGGAAGAAGTGCATTGTAATTTTAGAAGAAGTGCATTGTAATTTTAAAAGAAGTGCATTATTATTTTAAAAAAATAATAATAATAAAAGTTGTTTAAAATTTGAATTTAAGACTTGTTTACATTATGAAAATCAAAAGGTAATTGAATTTGTATTGTATCTTTATTCATAATGAACACATTATTGAAGACTATTTTTAAAATAATAACTGAATTATGGACTGTATGAAAACATTGTGATGAGGTCCATTTTATGATACATTGTGTTATAATAATTTCATTGTGATTATTTGTGATATAAGTATATTCTGAAAATTAAAATATATGTGTATGTGATGTTTATGAAGATCGTGGCTGTCTTTTTTATTATGGTTGTATGTTTTGAAATGTTGATTGAGTGCGACGAGAAATTTTAATAATAAACAAAAGAACTGTGAGATAAACAATAATTGGATGATGAACATTGAACTATGATTTTTCCAAGACAGGACTGTGTGAAACAATACATTACATTGATTGAACTTTTACCTGTACTTGATATATCTGAAATACCCTTATTTTCTTTGCATTTTATATATTTCTAGTGATATTTTGATATAATGTTGATGTTGTGTTTATTTTGATAAATTTCTGTGTTATAGTTATGTAATCTTTTCTTTTTTGGGAGCTCCTAAAATCATGTTGCTGTTAATTACTCCATATGTCCTTTTTTATGTATTTACTTTACCATTATTCCTAAAATCATGTTGCTGTTAGTTACTCCATTTATGTCTTTTTTTTTATGTATTTACTTTACCATTATTCTTAAACTCATTTTGCTGTTACTTATTTTATATCTCTTCTTTTTTATGTATTTACTTTACCATTATTCCTAAAATCATGTTATTTACTCTATACCTATTCTTTCTATGTATTTATGTACTCATTATTCCAACATTCAATACCATTTTGAAGTACTTGTAACTTTTCAACATTTATCACTTTATTAACATTGTTTACTATTGGTGTACATTTAATGAGAATTTCACTTGATCTTATGATATGTTGTTTAGCACTACTATATTTTTGAATGTCTAATGTGAATTATCTTTATCTTATGTTGTTTTTTCTTAACCTCATTATTATTATAGTCATAGTGGAAGTATTAGATGTGTGATATTTTTCAGAAAACAATTCTGTGTAACACAAAGTTTTATACCAAATTTTTGATACTTTGTTATTCATTATTGCTATTTTTTTGTACATGTTAGGATTCACCAGCCCACTCTTTTACACAATTATTATATCTTCTAGATTTTTATTTCATTTGGGGAATTTGATATCATTGAAATATAAATTTTTCCCCTGGGGACTTGCCAGTCAGAATTGGCCAATCTGGCTGTGCCAGCCTTCAGCGGAGGGGGGGAATTTGTCAGGTTTGAAAAGTTTAGATTCAAAATTAAGGAAGTAATAAATGAAAATAGAGCGAACTCTTTACCATCGCGTAAGGATTTGTGGGTAAATAAGCCTGTTAAAAGGTGCAACGAGCGCTGACGAAGGCGAACGCATACTAGAAAAGGTTTGGCTGGTGTCTCCTCGCTGAGAGGTTGTTTTTGTACCACCCGGTTGCGCGGCAAAAGGTCCGCCATGTTAGATTATATATGATGAAAGCGTAATAAAGGAATATTGTAAAGATGATGCCCTCCTCATTTTACCAGCAGGCCTGGGGCCTGTCATATATATACATATATATACATATATATATATACATATATATATATATAGATATAGATATAGATATCCTTTTCTCTTCCACTCTCCAAAAAAATTTTCTAAATTTTCTGGTGAGAATGGGTAAAGTGTAGTTTAATTTTTTTTTTCAATAATAAATTTTTCTGATACATTTTATTATTTTTCATGGAATACTGTGCTAACTTTTAACCAAAAACTTTTTCATGTGTCTTAAAGGAAAATAATTCTCACACAGAAAGAAATCTTACAATTGATGAATATATCATATTCTGAACTTAGAGATCACTTAGATGATGACTGTGCTGGGAACAAAACATATGAACCATGTATGCAGGAAAAAATAATCAAGTTCGGATGAAAGCAATGAAGGAAAACATGAAAATATTTGTAATGGAAGGACAATTTTTAATCGACCTTTATCTTCAAAGTCTCTTGAGCAAATACATTTCATTGTTTTAGCTGTAGAAAATTCCTGGTTTCAGTACAAACTAAATGCAATATTATATAAAATTCTTCCAAAACACCATGATGGATCTCTTAAAATTTAAGTTAAAAATAACTGAAGCGATAGCAGTATCTCCAACTACTATTAAAAGAATTTTAATTGATGATGAAGATGACAGTGTTGTGTAATTCCTCTCCCTCAAAAAGTTCTAAGCACTGTAATTCGCCTGCCAAAAGGCATGGCATGTATAAACATTTTGGGTATGTTGGTGACGTTTAAAGGCCTCGTAACTCCAAATTTAAAAATTGCGAAATCAATTCGAAAACATGTCGTGAAAAATGCAATGTTCATTTATACTTCTCAAAAATAATAATATGCTGTAAAAATTCACAGTAAAAAAATAATGAGTCAGTAAAAGATATAATACATCAATAATTTCCTTATTTTTAACAATTTTAGCTGATTTAAGTTTGCTTCTTCTATAAACTTAGAGCTAAAAAATGTAAAATTTCACTATTAAATATGAACGAGGAATCAGTTGAATAATTTTTTTTACTGCATAGTTTGAGATACTGTTTTTCTATCTTGCGTCATGAAATTGTATTAAATTCTTAATAATTTTCATATCCCAGCCTCTTCTTTTCATGGGAACTTGACGTTTTCTATCTTCATCCTTAATGCAGAGTTTTGCAATTTTAATGGTCAACATATATGTATATATATATATAATTATCCGTTACCTTCCTACTCCGTTAGGTGTTTCATAATGTTGTATGGATATGCACACCGTTTACATACATATATAAATAAATTATTGATATCCAAGTCCTAGCATTAAGCGTTCGATTATAGTAAAAAACATTCTTATAACTTTCACCTCTTAAATAAAAATTTCTAAAACTGAAGTAAAATTACCTTTTACGCATCCATAACTTCCTCCTCCAAAATAGATTCCTATAAAACTCTCTCAATTAGTGGATCTCTACTAAACAAAACAAACATGATTACCAAATTTAAAGTCTAAATCTAATAATAGCTAAAAAATAGGATTTTTCTTTATTAATAATACTCGTAACCCTCTTAGAGTGTCGAATTCCTAAAAACCAGTTCTAAGCGGATTTCAATTTAACAATATAATTACAAAAAAGTATTATTGTAGGTCTAGTAGTTCGAAAATAGAAATTCTTTTAATTAATACATCCCAGTAACTGCTCGATTCCCACATAGGAATTAATTTCCAAAAAATTCTTTCTTTGTGAATCTCCATTCAACAACAACAAAAAAAATTCAAATATGTGGGTCTAACAATTCAAAAACCGGATTTTTTTTCTATAGCTTCACTTGGTCCCTCGCAAGCTCCCTTGGGAGTTGAATTTTGCAAAACCCGTTCTGAGAACTCTAGTCGATGAAAGGAACATGCCTAGCAAATTTCAAGATTGTTTATCTAATATTTTAAAAACGGGAATATTTATCTATAACGCTCCTTTTGTCCCCACAACGCCCCTTGGAGGTTGATTTCCGAAAAATCCGTTCTTAGCGGATCTTTATTCCCTGAAAGGAACATGTCTACCAATGCCAAGTTTGTAGGTTTAATAGACATCGTTATGAGTGAGTGAGTCACTCTCTTTTCTCTTTTATATATACATAATATTTAAAGTATTGAACTTTATGCAAAGACAAATAAAAATGTTGTATTTGTTAACTCAAAATTTTTTAATGT
The DNA here is from genome assembly GCA_019973935.1 of Trichonephila clavipes. Lineage (NCBI taxonomy): Eukaryota > Metazoa > Arthropoda > Arachnida > Araneae > Nephilidae > Trichonephila > Trichonephila clavipes. The sequence continues at coordinate 464,093 of BMAU01018853.1, forward strand.
AAGGTTAATATAATTTATTCATGAATTATATTATATTCATTTTTGCCTTAGATGCCACTTATCCATGCATTTTATCTTGATTATTTGTTACACAAACTTTAAAAGTCAATTCGTGCTATCTGAAGTTACATTTAACATTCTGAGATTTTTTTTCCATATTCTGTCTTTATAACAACATACACTTAGAAACATTTTTCGCTTAAATACTAATTTATATGCTATTAATCATACAAACTCCATAAAAAACGTGAATCCCTTTTGCACATACACATTTAGAAATTTTTTTCAATTTTTTTTTTATTTTGACTTTAAATTCCAGAAACTAGAGGTACCCCAGGATTTCGTGTAATATAGTTTGAAAACCATTCGTCTAAAATTTGGGACTTCAACCAGCGGCCAATTATTGGAATTTGAGGCAATTTTAAAAAAAATTGCCTTGTCTGCATTTTGTCATAAAAACGCCACTTATTCTGTTATTCTTGATATGTATGACATTTCACTGACTTGTTTGATATGTATTTGAAATAAAATATTCTAAAAATGATGAAATTTTCAAAAATTTTACTACATTTTAAATATAAAAAATTTGGACTAAGCATAAAGTCTCAGAAAGTTTGGAAAAAAAGGTGGACTCTTTAACAGGCTCTTACAAAGTATTTTAATTTAACTTAGATCGATTTTTTTGAAACCGATATACATATATACAAATCTATAAACAAAATCTCTTCCCCTAGAGTCATTTGTAGTCTTGTAAAACAACCCTCCCTTTTTTTATATATAAATTTCCTCACTACAATATTTATTTCACACCAGCGTGGCTCACAGATCATTATAAGTTTATTAATTTGTCCCTCGAACATGAAAGGTTGAAGACCCCAATATAGAGGATGTGAAAATTGCTGCCTAACACGTTTTCAAAGACTAAATAACGTCCTGTTTGGGGTGGGATTCAACTCTTACCATTTGGATGATAAGAAGTCAATGGTAAACATGCACAATCTCAGGTTATATACAGAGTCTATATTATTATTACTGTAATTTTTCTCGTAAGCTATGGAACGTGCAGGTACAGTTCTTTGGGGTTTTTTTATGTACTCCTAAAGGGAAATCTGGCTGTGCAGGGTATTGGCGCTATTTTGAACCCTGTATGCATGTGTCCTTAACGGTTTCTCCTCATCATAAAAGATGATCAGAGCTTTTGCACGAAAAGAACAGTACATCTATATCGAAAATAATTTTGATAAATAAAAACTACTTCCATAACTTCACAAAATTCTGGCTATGTGAATTTATTTAAAAAATATTGGCGCGTAACTACGAATCTGTTTCACGTGCTTGCTTTGCAAGCCTTATACTTGATTACTGTCCCACATTTTACATTAAAACATGATGCCGTAATTTTTTTAATATCGAGTTTGCTCTAACTTAATAATTTATTAATATATGAGGATTAGTTGCTTGGTTATCCGAATTTTAACTTCACATAATGTTTGTTATTTCTATTTAATTTGAATAAAATTTAATCAAGAACTTGAAATTAAAATTGCAACAGTGCACATAAATCCTGTGTATGTAGATATATGTGAATGCTTGTATGATTTAAGTTTCATAATTACATATTTTATTCAAAAGTGACTATAAAAAAATCATGGAAGAATGTCAGAAAAAAACATAATACAGAAATGACTGAAAGATGTAGATGAAATTTTGTGCTTTTCATATTTTTTTACTATCGATATCTAAAATAACATAAGCCTCAAAGGAGATTAAAAGAGATTCAATAAATACATATTTCATTTTTTTCAGAAAATTATTTTTTTACTTTGCTGTATTTCTTTTTTTTCAGAGAAAACATACATAAATTATAAAAATTTCAAAATGCAGAACCTGTTCAAACTCAAGAAAATAAAACATAAAGGATTATTTCCTTCAAGTGTACAAGTGTTAAGATATGTCTGTAGTATTTTTTTGATTTTCCTAAGTTCTAAATGAAAGGTTTAGTAAGTCTTTCCAAAGGATTTTCATAAAAGCATATAAAAGAATCTCGTCTGTTTTTTCACAAATTTCACTTTATGATGCACTATTATTCTTTAAAATATATAACTATTTTTAGATTACTGCTAAATTAAGGAAAATGTTGTAAATAAAACCATAAATTAAAAAGCAATGTATTCATAACTTGGAAACCAACAAATTAAATTTACACCAGAAAAAATTATTTTCTTAAGCAAGAAATTTAACTACGTTGAAAATTACAGGAAAACTAAAAATTGTCTCAAGTGATTTTTTAAAAGATTAGAAGGCTATACTTAAGTAAATAACTCCCAGCAACTGGCAGAAAAATTAAATATAATTTCTTGAATTTTCTTTCAAACAAAGATTACACTGAGAAATTAAGAATAAAACTTAATAAATAAGAGCCGCATTTTTACGAACAGAAAACAAAAAATGAACAGAACACTGAAAGATACTAAATTAACAATTTATATTTATTTTTTCTGTTTTAATTTTCTAATCGTAGATTAAAAGACATTTTGTTTTTGATATTACCTTTATATGCAAATTAAAGTAAGATGCAGTCAATAAGGAAATTGCTTAAAAAATTGCATGCCTCTTTCCATGTTAATCCAACCATAAAAGACCAATAAAAATGTCTTTTTGAAAATTCAAATGTTTTTGTAAAAACTTCATAGGTTTAAATACTTTTGCAATCAATAAAAAATAATATATTTATTTCATATTTTTGCTTATTCTTAAGTTTAATTTCAAATTAAATCCAAACAGCTGTAGCGTTAGGAGAAATATTAGTTCCGAAATCCCGCTAAGGAATTCATTAAAATGAAGAATAATGTCTTCTGAAAAATGTATTAGTCGAAGTAATATGGTATTTTCTTACTCAAAAAATCATTTTCACTAAGAATTTGAAAGGAAAAAAGATTCTTCTGCGAAAAGTTTTGAAAAAAGACATTTTATCTGGAGAAAAAAAATTTTACTCCTATAAAATTTCCAAACAGCTTACCTTATCAACAAAAAACGAAGTTAATCTTAACTGCTACAATGTCTCATATTCTTGATTGGAAGTCTACAACGAATCATTTTGATTAAGTAACTATACCCTCAGCAAAAAATTATCTAGGAAAAAAGAAAATTATTACTCTGTCGGAGTCTATTACCTTTTTATGAGAAAAAAAATATTTATTAATCACAAGCATATCAAAATTTTTACTATGATGATTATATAATCTCAGAAATAATAAAATAATCTATATTTTTCCCTCACACATATGAGCAATACTTAATATCTTAATTTATTAATTGACTAGATTTTTTTAATTGATTGTTTATTACAGACTAATTTATATAGTATTAAATTAATCAGATGTGGATCATATTAACGTTTAATAATCTTTGTTAAGTTTATATTCCTTTTATTCGATGCATGAAATTTACATTTCTTGCGCATTATGAAGAACATATGCATAATAATAACTCAATAATTCTAAATAAAATTACTGTTCCATATAAATTAGGGCATGTTATGACCATTTATAAAAAATTCAATAATAGATTTTAAATAGCTTATTTAAGTTTTGATTTGTTTTAATATTGACATCATTGTAAATATTTTCAATGCATGTCATAACTTTGAAGCATGTTGAAATAACTCAATAATAGTGATGAAGAAACAGGCATCTAACTTTCCCTGACTTCAACTCACCACACCAGATGTAATGGTTGTCAAATACCAAGACTGGTGAAGTTCAAACTAAGTCACAGTCCAAATCCTAATTCAATCAAAAACCTCATGAAGAATAACAAAGGATGGTGTATGTTAAATTTTAATATAAGTTATAAATGTGTAACTTGGCGCTTTTTAACTAATCCTCATTGGGAAAGCTTTTTTCACATATATTGTTTGGTTTTTAAAAATCTCTTTCTATGAAGGAACAATGTGAGTCATATTGATGAGTTTCACTATTTAGAGTTATGTAAATCGAGTTAATGAATTAAGTTGTTTGTGAAATCCTAGTGATAGTTTATATTATTTCTGTGAAAGCTGTATTGATTAACAACATGTTTTGGCATAAGATTCGTACCTATTATCTTTGTCAGAAGCTCAAGAAATTTCTACATCTGTCTGACATTCAGATAAGTAATATTTATTATCATTTATTAAATCTTACACGTTCAATATCAAATTTGAAATTATCTTAAGTAAAAATGATTGATTTTATAATATGTCTGTTTCTTCTGCTGCCCCTCAAACTAACGTTCATTATTCAAGAGAGAGAGAAAGAGAGCAATTTTGTTATTGTTTCAGTTGTTCAATATACTGCCTTTTCTTTTCAACGCTCTCTCTCGCTTACTTTCAAAACAGTACCTTATAGAATCAGCTAATCCAGAACTGTTCGATAATAAATTAATAACGCTTATTAATCAAGTAATTAACTGATATCTCAAAAGTAGTAAAAATTAAACATATTTAACCATGGGAGTCATTTGTACCGGCATAAAGTATATATTTTTAATGACGTATTAATTCACATAATGACTAGTCGAATGAAATCATTTGTATTTGAGTTTTAAAAAATTCTAAAATTTAAATGTATTTTTTAGTTTAAATAATATTTTTATTTAATTTTAATGGGCTTGCATGTTTGATTTTGCCTTAGAACAGTAAAATACTACATAAGTGCATTTCAATACATGTGTGCAAGTATATGTAAATTATCAGTATCATATTAAACAATTTTATGAGTTTCCGAAACAGTATTCTAAAGTCTCATTTTAAGAGAATTCCACTCTAGTTCCTCTACTGACTTAAACTTTCCCAGACATGCCTATTAATAACAGAAAAACTTGATATATTTTAAAGAGAACTATCTTCGAAAATTATATAATACTTTGAAAGCTTACAATACTTTTTCAGCAAATATTTATTTAGTTATGTTTATTAACGTACTTATCGTACTTGTGTTAATTAGCTTACCCTACATGAGTCAGGGGACTCTTAAGTATTTTGTGATGTTTAGGAAAGTAATTATGCCAAATGCGCGATAAAAATGTCAAATGTTAGCATCTATTATAGATTTATCATAATCACGAGGGATAAGTGCTCTTTTTAAATTCAATTAAATATTTTAAAAATAGATAATGAAATATCCTATACGTCAATATTAAATATTCATTTCTAACTAAAAAGTAAATAACTGTAATATATATAGAAGAAAAATTTAATTTTAATCGTAACATAAATCAGAATAATAGTTATACTCTTACAATTTGCAATTACACGCTTAACAATGAATTTTCAAAAATTACCTCTTTCAGAATTGTATGATAATGCGTAAACAAAAAAAGTGAATAAGTCAGCCTCTAAGTTGTGATGAAGTATTAAGGACTCTAACACAATCTTCAGATAATAAAAAAATCAGTCAAAGGCTGACATTGCCTTTTAATGCTTGAATATGAGCTATCCAACTGTATAGACGTAAAAGTTTTCCATTTTTTATATGCATTTGAAGACTTTGAATTAAAGTAGTTGCGTCAGCAAACTTTGATCATTTTTATGTAAAAATTCCGAAAAACATGTACAACATTTTTGATGGACATTACAAACATAATAAATCATTTCGATGGAAAAAAATTAACTTTTTTATAAATATTTTTCGATACAATTTGTAAGAAGTTTTATTCTAATGAGTTCGAAAAAGCCTCCATTCAAATGTCCGAAATTCATACTTTTAAATATATGAATCCGTTCCAAATACTTGAAAAACTTTTTTTGTATTTTCTTGAGTGTGTATATTCCATGCATGTATTTTTTATCTAAATTTCTTATCCAATTCAAAAAAAATTATTAAATCAAAAAATTTATCCAATTTTTCTTTCTTTTAATAGTTAATGCAAATAAAACTATTTCTAGTTGTTTTTTTTACATTTTCCTGTATATAAATCTATCTTACATCAAATAGTGTTGATGTAAAAGTAAAAGAAGACAATTTATACTAGTAAAGTATTTCTAACAACAATAGAAAAAGCATTGTTTTATATATATAATTTCTGTTATTATAATTTATATAAGTGTATAAAAAATATGAAAAATATCTCTTCTTGGTTTATGAAATATTATTGAGGGAATTATCTTTTATGAAAAATTAAATTTAAAAAAGTTTAACTCTTCTATCTTATTGAAAATATTTGCTTAAATTACATACTTATAGTAAAATTGTGCAAAAAATCAGAAACAAATCTACAATAATATTGAAATAATTCCCTCACATCGTAAATATCTTTTCATTTTAAATTAATAAAAAAAGTATATGATTATCCAAAACTATTGAAGCATATTTCTATGGAAAGAGTTGAATATCCAAATTTTCTTTAAATTAAATGGAAAAATGGGAAAATATATATACTCTGGGGAAAAGGATATTCATTATTACTTAAAAACATCTAGCAAATGTTACAATGTATTCTATCGAGTTTTATTAAATTTATCTGGATATCTTTTACTGTTATTTTAAAAAGTAATAAAATAACAGAGGTATAATAAAATTTGTTTAAATTTTTTTGTAAAAAAAATGTTAAACTTTAAAATCTTATGTACATAAAAAAATCCTTTTAACATAGAAATGTCAACGTAATAGTATTATTTATCAGGTATTAAGCATTTCTACCTGTAACAGACTATTTGCAAATTACAAATAAAAATTTCCCGATCCGCCTTTTGCAAAACATATTTTTTGCCATCGATTCAAATGGTTTCAATCCATATTAATAATAATTTTAGTCCCCAATGCATGGTACTTGTTGATAAATACTGACATGTGCAAGAAAAATATTTATATATACTTTATGTTTATCTGCATAATGTAGACATTTACATATCAACATTTTATAGCAATACTAAACACTTTTGAAACTGTTATCTTCCTTTTTTTTAAACTTTAATCAAAAAATACTCTAAAAATTTAAAGAAAACAGGGACAATTCACATGAATCCATAAATAATGTCTTCATAGTAGAATTAGGAATAAAATAATAGGTTTTTGCGCATTTTGAATCATTTTAGAGCGCACTTTTAGATGAAAAAATTTAGTCAATAAATATTAATTTTTACTACCACCACTTGCAAATAGTTAGCTATCGTATATTTTCAAATACAAGTCGATCAGTGCGTGTTTTTTTCTGCAAAAGTTTACCCAAAATTCAAAACCCGTATATGAGCCGAATTGAAAAAGAAAATCACGTAATTTTAAAAGCTCTTCACGCCAATGAAGGTGAAATGTTGTCAAGCTGCAAAAACGGGCTGAATTATTATATAAATTGAAATAAAGTAAAACTTTAGACTTCAAAATGATTTTATTTTGCTTAACCCTAACACATTTTTTCCAGGCATTTATGGCACACTATTCTAACAGACTCGTTGCTTTAAATCAGTGATCTTCAAACTGTATTCTACGGAGCCCTAGAGATGTTATAAATGGCCTCCAATACTAATTGTATAAGGCAGTGTTTCTCAAAGTTGCAATATATGCGACCCAATATTCAATCATAATTTTCATCGCCCCCCCCTTATACAATAACTATGTATTTAATTCAATAATACCATACTTTGACCTTAAAAGTACGAAACGACTTTAATCTCTTAAGCGCCCCCGGCGTATATAAATGACTCTCTCAGCCAAAACGTTTATCTCCTCGGACGTATATATATATCTTTCCAAAGTACGATCTTTTCTATGCAGTGCTATTCATAAAATTATTCCGAAGGCTTTGGAATGCAATAAAAGGACCTTGACAGTGTTTGCGAAGGATTTACTCTTATTTCAGATTATTTGCTCTTCTTTATTACTTCCCCCCCCCAATATATCACATACGCGTGCCTACATGTAAAACGGTTGGAATTAGGAAGCGAATCGCTTAACTTTTAATTGGAAGTTATGGGAGAAATTATAAACCGGACAAATTATTACCATAAGGGTTAATTTTTGTTTTTAATTACATAAATGATAAGCCCATGGGGTCACCGGTAAATAATAAACTTTTTCAAAAATTAGGATTGTTAAATTAATTTTAAAATACATTGTGTAGCCCAAATACATTTATAAGTATAATATATCAATGTAAATGTGCATTTTATTTTTTATTATGTCAGAATGTATTTTGTTTCTCTACTTTCAGTAAATTAATAATGTTTTAAATAATCTTCTTTGTTTTTAACTTTTCAATATACTCGCGCCCCTCTTGTAGCGTTGCCATGCCCCCTAAGGGGGTGCGCCCCACAGTTTGAGAAACGCTGGTATAAGGTAAATCGGGACAAAATCTTTCTTAATGACAGAAGTCAGGTTAAAGTTGAAGTGGGCCCTGAAGAGTCTCTCTGAAGGATTCTCGCTACGTTTTATAGAGTATGACATTACTTCGCCAGTAAGCTCTGGAACTTAACTTAAAGGACTCTTTTTCTGTGACATTTATCTATTTCTCCAGTTATTTAGATTACTTGATTCACGCTATAATATATATGCTAGAAGGATTTCTCTGAGTGGTTGATGAGAAATCAAGTAACTGTTATTTTCATACTGAAATGTGTTGCTGATACCATTTTTACATGATGCAAAATATATTTCTTCTTAAGTAATTAAATCTTATTGCTTTAACACGTGCACTAAATGGATTATTAGAAAAAAATTAAAAAAAATTTTCAAACTGCATCAATCCTGTAACATCCGTCAATTGTATTTCCAAATGTATTCATCCTTCTATTACTTGTTATTACTTGTACTTTATCAGTATTTCTGTTTAAATTCGTGTTCTATATTTTTACCAAAAGTCTTAGACTATATTTCTTCCGTAATTAAAATGCAGTTCTATGGTTCTATGTATCAAAGTAAAACAGTGGCTCTAAAATAGCTCAAGGAATAACAGATGTGAATATGGGTAGATTATTAACGTTGAAAGCATACGAGAGTCACTGTTGATGGAACTCGTAACTTTAGATCATGGTCTAAGGCAAAGTTGGACATTCAATGGACTTAAACAAAAGCATTCCAACATATGGGCTTTGAAACTCGACGTATTTCACATGCATCATTTAGTCCAAGGAGTCATTGTGAAGTCCTAAGGGAACATAGTTGTATACTAAAAAGAAAACGACTTCGTATTTCTCACGTAAAGTAGTGTGTAGTTCGAATAGTATATGATCTTTGGTGTCGCCTTCCTCATTTTACCATGATTTAAAGCTATGATATAAGCACAGTTTAATATCTTCTAGCCTTAAAGCGACCGATATAATTCAAGCGAACTCTACAGCATTAAAAGAGTTCTAATCAAATGAGTTAAATGTTATGCATAAGCAGTTTATTACTTATATTTTTAATCTTTTTAATCCCATTCTCAAAAATAGTAAGCATTCTGTGTTTAAATACATCTTCATTACATACAATACAATGCAGACAAATTTGGAAATACATACGCGATTTCATGATCTCCTTTATTTCATTTAAGAATATTACTTATTTCCAAAAAGTAATACATAATCATTGTTTTAAATTAAATAATAACGCATCCAGTAATGTGTTAAAACTAATAAATCAATATGTTTTAACGAAAGCGAAAGACAAAATAATGCTCTATATAACTCCCTTAGATGTAATAATCAAATTTAAAAGAAAAACAAGTAATAGCCTCAAGTAATTCTTTCAGATTATTAAGAGAAACTAAATTAAATAGATTTCACCAACTTAAAAAAGGAAGCTTTTTTCCTGTTTGTATAAAAATAAGCTACGTATACTGAATTGAAAGTTTTGATTCATAAAAATCACTTCTCTTATTAAATACAACAACTGCCGGAAGTCCCTAAATTATGTCTAGTTTTTTCTATTTTCTTACTCATTTTTTTATGCTTTGATCTGAATTATTTTTGTTCTTAACATTTCCTTCATATGCAAAATAAGCATTATTTTCAAAAAAAGAAATCGATGCATTCCTATAGATCATCTTCTTGATTCAACAACAGGGGAGCATTAGATATCTTAGATTTTATTTAGCACAAAATATGCAGATTTTATTTTTTTGAAATGCATGGAGAAATAGCATTGCATCAATGAAATCTTCAGTTGAATATTTATTTATGAACAAATTCGATTTAGTATTGAACAAAACACAAATGCAAAATACAAAGGCTTACATAATACAAAGTCGGAAAAGATTCAAATTGAGAAATAATTTTCATTGATAATTCTTTTCTCTCAGAGGAGACGCTTTCGTCTTTATGAAACTTCTCATGTCTGAAATATAAAAAGCAATAAGTTTCTTCTTTATTTATAGGGCATCCTTAAAAAAACACGTTCAAAGGAATAATGTAATTCTTTTGTTGTTAGAAACAACATTTTTTTTTCGTCTGATGCTAGCGTAGGCGGTTTTTTATTTTGTTTTTCAATTCAATGTTACTTTGAAAATTATCCAGTATTATTTACTATTATTACCCGTCATCAGTGAGTTTTTGCATTAAGGAGAGTCATATAATGGAACAAAAAATATCCCTCTATTTTTGTGTATAAAGTATAGTTAAATGTTTTTAAACAATATTTTAGAAACAATTCTTTCCGCTTTCATAGTCCTACCACTGGCATGTGGTGGAGGCTTAGAGAGTATGATTTCGGCTAAGGTATGTTCTCTTCGATTGATCATGTTTCAAAATAACGAAGTATGTTACCAACAACATAATAAGTAATTCATAAAACCCCGAAACAATTAAACAATCAAATTAAATAAGTTTTCCAATTTTAACCAAGGAAAAATAGATAAACAAATCCGAAAAATTATCATTGGATAAATTTTTACTGTTTATTATAATTACCGTAAAATCCGGCGTATAATGTGCACCGTCGAATAACGCGCACCTATACTTTTAAGATGCAATTTTTAATTTGTAGGTATATTTGCCGTATAACGGACACTCCCTTTTTTACAAAGAAACCAGAACTGTACTTGCGCAATGCTCTTATGTTTTGATGTCATCTGTTCGAGGTACTTTTCCATGCTTCAGAAAAAAATAGTATACTTCTAGAACTACATCCTGTTAAGTTCATAAGGAATGTTGTTTCTTTTAAACAAACAGTATTTCTATCTTTATAAAAGTGTAATTTTTTTTCTCAATGCTCGATTTTTTATTTTATTTTAAGGCTTTCATTTTTATAATCGGCGTATAACGCTCACCCGTAAATTTCGATCTTATTTTATGTGTTAAGAGTGCGCGTTATACGCCGAATTTTACAGCAATTAATTTCGATCAGGCTAAAAATAATCAGAATATAATATTTCTGATCTAATATTAATAGAGACTACAAATAAAACAGGATTAAATCTGCACACACACACAATCACATTTATTCATCGTTAATAAACTTATCATAAGAGAGTTTAATTTTCAAGACTACAAGAATGGCTAATTAATTATTTATTCGTATGCTATAAAAAGGGATTTGAACTAATTATATGGAAATTTTATATACTGATACGAATAAAATGCGTCATTTCATAAAATACTTAAGGTAATTATAATAATATTATTAGATGTAAATTAATCATGGTAAAATATTTGATCTTGCATTAATGAGATGAAAACTAAAAATAAAGAAAGACGTCTGAGTCGTAAATCCCTTTAATGTAATAAATAGAACAGGAGAACTTCTTCTTATTTTGTAATGATTAAAAACTTATTTAATTAATTAGTAAATTAATTGCATCTTTAATATTTTTTCTTCGTGATATGATATCATCAGATACTGATATCACCACCATAAGTTCTATTAGTATTCCTTGTTTTAAATAACATGAACTTCCTTCATTGTTTATAATAACATAACTCAGTGTTTCTCAAGCTAAGGGGCGCACCCCCAAAGGAGCGTGATAATTTTATGAGGGGGCGTGATGATAGTGAAAAGGCAAAAACAAAAGATTATTTTTTAAAAATTATTAGTTTACTGAAAGTAAGCAAACGAAATACATTCTAGCATAATCAAAAATAAAATACACGTTTACACTGATACAAAACACTAATAAATGTATCAGTACACAATGTATTTTATTATTAATTTTAAAAAAGTAAGTTAAAAAAGAATTTTTAATAGTTACCAATGATCCATGGGCTTGTCATACCGGGTGGGCAAAAAGTCCGTAAAAACTTTAAAAATTCATAAAATCCGGAGAAATGAACGAAAAAAAAACCTGTTTGCAGAATCAGCATTAACATGCCACGGGATTTTTTTTAAGCTAGAAAAAAAAATAATTCGAAAATCATCCGGTAGGTGGCGCTGTTACAAGCATCTGTGGTGGAAATATGCAAATTAGACGGCTATAAAAAACCTTTGCTCTCAATGAATCCACATTCAATTCACCATTACAAACAGTGAATGTGAACAAGGATGCTCAGTACGCCGGATAAAGCTTTGTTGGTGAAGTTATTTTACATGAACGAGGAATCAGCGACCATTGCCTTGCGTAAATTCCGAGTTCAGAAAAATGTGAAGAGTCGAAAAGGCCCTTTAACACCTGCAGGTCTTTTAAAGCTTGTTAAACGTTTTGAGGAAACTGGAAAGTTGGAAGATCGAGCACGAGCCGGACGACCATGCTTGAAAGAAGAACGTGCACCCTGCATTGCTGTCGAAATGGAAGCGATTGCGTCCGAAGCAGCTTCAGGGACCAGCAGTGCTCGTGAGGCTGCCAGACGATTGGGCTTACCACCATCATCTGTCCGCAATATTCTTCGTCGAATCCTCCAGCTGTACCCGTACAAATCGCAATCGTGCCATGAACTTTTGCCAGCAGATACCGCACAGAGGGAAGCATTTGCGAAGTGGGCCTTCTCTAAAATAGAACAGGATCCCACATGAGTTTTTAACATCTTGTGAACAGATGAAGCTCATTTCTCGCTTCATGGTGACGTTAACAACCATAACTGTCGCATTTGGGTGACCTCTAATCCACGTGAGTACACACAGAAGCCATTGCATTCCCCAAAAGTGACAGCATGGTGTGGTTTCACAGGTTCAATTATCATAGGACCCTTTTTCTTTGAAACGCAGTGCCCAGTAAATGGATGGATAACGGAAACGGTAAATGCTCAGCGTTATCTAACGCTTCTGCGGGAGACTGTCGTGCCATGTTTAATTCAACGAGGTCAGATTTCGAACGTCACGTTCATGCAGGGTGGAGCAACCAGTCACACTGCTAACCCGGTTAAGGCATTCCTGATACAGACGTTCGGGGAAGACAGAATCGTTAGAAGATGCTGAAGGTACCCATGGCTCCTCGGTCTCCAGATTTAACACCAGCAGACTTCTGGTTGTGGAGATATTTGAAATCTCGCGTGTATCCATCCGGTCCATCAAGTCAGTCGGAACTGAAAGATGCGATCCGCAGAGAAGTATCCTCCATACATCCGGACATGTTGCACTCTGCCGTTGCTGGATTTGTCGCTCGTCTGGAATATCTTCTCCCCTGTGGTGGTGGTCATGTGGAACATATTCTGGTGTAATAAAGTCGTGAAAGTTTTCTTTTCATTATTTATACATTGTTTCTTTGATTTGAGTACATCAGCGCCACCTACCGGATGATTTTCAAATTATTTTTTTCCAGGTTAAAAAAAATCCCGTGATATACTAATGCTGATCCTGCAAACAGTTTTTTTTTCGTTCATTTCTCCGGATTTTATGAATTTTTAAAATTTTTACGGACTTTTTGCCCACCCTGTATATAAAATTAGCCTGTTTTCCCCTATTTTTGCAGTTAACTTTCTATTTATTCTTATTTATACTTGTGAAAAATAATTATATTTATCATTAATTATTTTGATTTTGATTTTCGAAACTGTAACACAGTGTAATTTTCTAAATTTGAGAAATCGTCTGTTGTACTTAATTTCAGTATATAAATTTTATTCAAAATAGAAAAGTCTATTTTGAAAATCAAGACTACAGTTGTCATTTTCACCGAGTACATTCATCATTAGAATTAATACTTTACATTTCTAAAGAATTTTGAAAGTCTGAATGCATGTGTATGTGTACATATGTGTAAGTGTGCATGTGTGTACGTGTGCAAATGTGTACGTGCGCATATATGTGTGCATTTGTGTGCGTGGGCATAGTGTATGTGTGTATATGCGTACGTGTGCAAATGTGTACGTATGCATACGTGTACGCCAATCACGTCTAAATAGCTTCATTAACTTGTTTACTATTAAGTTCTATTAAATATTTAAAAGTTACTGAGTGAATATTCATTTGCAATTAGGTTATATTATTATTAAGAAATGCATTAGCTGCTTTTAAAATAATTTATCAATTATGACAAAAAAACTTACAATAAATTAGGTATATAATTGACCTTCCCCCTCTCCTTCATCAACATTTTTTTAAATTTTTATTTAAACACCTTTTATCATTTACCGGAAAATATATACAATGTTATAAATACTATGTTATAATAAACTGTATTTTATTGTAGAAGAATTCCAGAAACCTTTAGACTTAGACTTTGTAAACCAGACAGCAAATGTATAGCAACTGCATCTCGTTTAAGCACACCGAAAGCTTCTGTACTGACAGAAACAAATATAATAAGCGAATTAAATACTAGAGAGAAGTAAGCTAAATGCATTTTATACTACGTAACTTCTCGAATAAACTGTTATATGTATCTTCTTGGAAAGGAATGCAAGATTATATATATATTGTGTTGAAGTAAATTTTTCCTTCTATTGCAGAGAAGCTCCAGAGATCAACAGACTTTGACTATGCAAACTTCACAACAAATTTATGGCGTCTACTGCTCTTATATTTAAGCTTCTGAACTGTAAGCTCAGCAAATAAGCAAAAAGGATTTGGATTTCTGCTTAGATTTTAAGCGTGCACTTTCGTCACTTCAAGATATTCCTTAAAGGTAATATTGTGAAATTCATGGTACTCCAGCCATAAAACTAATTTGTAGTCTTTTTTTTCTGAAACAGAAAGGAATTTATTTATAGTAGTATTTTCATCAAAAATGTTAATTTTTAAGTAAATATGGAAGTTAAGGGAGGAGGAGAAATTGTAGAGTAAAAAACAATAAAAAATATCATTTCATGTAAAGGCAATAAGAACAATTTAGCATAAGAAACTAAATATTCTTCAGGATGCTTAAACTTTCTTAAATAATACAATTTAATTTGCTTTGTTCAGAAACCTCATTTTATTTATGCGTCACAAATTTAAAAAATTTAACTTATACTCTAAATCAGGGGTCAGCAACCTACGGCACGGGTGCCACATGTGGCACGCGGAGCAATTCTTAGTGGCACTATACACTACTCTACAAATTAGTCAGTTTTTGAGTGGATGGAAGTTGATAAATTTGTAATGGGCCTTCTTTGACAAACATCTTCAGAATTAGGGGCATTTACGGAATTGAGAAAAATTCTGAAAGATAGCTGTATTGATAAATCTATAGCTACTTTGTAAATTATTTGAATGTCATCATTGATAGTTCTTCATATCTAAATGAACAAATCTTTTATTGTATGAAAAATATTTCAAGCCCACTTAGAAGTTGTTAGCAAGTGAATGTTCAGAATCGTATTAAACTGAGCCCTTGTTGTTGTGTGTTTCAACCTGGGATGCATATGAAAGATGAGAGATTGATGAACTGAAACATACAGTACAATCACAGAAAAATATAGACTTTTATGAAACAAACCATTATCCCAGCATGGAACAGAAGTAGTGCGCTGCTTTCCTTTCGAGACGGGAATCCATTTCAGGTTAAAAAGTC
This sequence comes from Trichonephila clavipes, assembly GCA_019973935.1. NCBI lineage: Eukaryota > Metazoa > Arthropoda > Arachnida > Araneae > Nephilidae > Trichonephila > Trichonephila clavipes. Next base: position 479,906 of record BMAU01018853.1, read on the forward strand.
CGACTTCTTTTCTCGAAGATACATCAATAACTTAGTCAGGATTCGAACCCAAGCCCACTCGATTACAAGTCGAGTGTCATAACCACCATACTAGGTGGGGTGGCAATTATAACCTTGATTTTCCGATATGAAGTATAGAGCGGTAGATTGTTTTGGCACGCCTCAGTTAAAAGGTTGCCTACCCCTTCTCTAAATCATCAGTGTCATCAGTTGATGTTATGAAACCTGCTATCACTGAAAACCCTCCATATAGAGAACTCATCCACTTTAAATTTTTTGAGTCGTAAAGCCTTCAAGTTAAGGAGGTCTAGAAGTTTGGAAAACAAATTTCCATGTCAAATGTTGTCTTTTTTCATATAAACATGGTTTAGAAGCATAAGTTCTCTCTATCACCTTTTTAAAATTAATACTATAACTATTGTAGATGTTGACACTATCACATATCTTGGGCTATTTATTGACACACAACCTATTCTTAAGGTTCCCTGATGTAAATTTTTCAAAACGGAATATTTAGCGATTATTTCTATAATTTAATACAATATTGTTTTCTAAAGGTAACTTTTAAAATTTAAAATTATGATTTGTTACTATGACTTAACTCATAATTATTTATTGCATGATAATTTAAAGTATCTCGCTCACATTTCATCATATATTAACTCTATTCAAAGAATACATCTATTAAAATTTACGGAAGGTTATAAAACTTCAACTACAAATGCCTTATAAACAATACCCTATAATCCACCATTTTGTTCTGTCGTCCGGTAACTTTGAAACCATAGATTTTAATAATATTAATGACTATAATCCCATTGAAAATTTTATTTCCCTCTATTCAGTGAAAAGCTTTAATGGAATGATTGGTTAAAATCAATTTCAGTGACTCGATGAGTGAGAGGTATTCGCGAACAAGCCTAAAATTGGGATCAAAATTTAGCTCAGTGTGTACATCTTTTATCGAGGTCCCCTTATAAAACATACTTTCAAACTAAAACCGTCCAAATAAGTGAAAAAGCTAAGAAAACAGATCTCTCACTAATTGTTGTTGTTGTTGTGTATGACAACTGTCTTTAAGATGGCTAGGACGCTTCTCTACTCTATGGGCTGTAGCTGAAAACATTAAAATTAATATTTTGCTCTGGTGTGTGTGTGTGTGTGTGTGTGTGTGTGTGTGTGTGTGTGTGTGTGTGTGTGTGTGTGTGTGTGTGTGTGTGTGTGTGTGTGTGTGTGTGTGTGTGTGTGTGTGTGTGTGTGTGTGTGTGTGTGTGTGTGTGTGTGTGTGTGTGTGTGTGTGTGTGTGTGTGTGTGTGTGTGTGTGTGTGTGTGTGTGTGTGTGTGTGTGTGTGTGTGTGTGTGTGTGTGTGTGTGTGTGTGTGTGTGTGTGTGTGTGTGAAGTAGAAGGCGCCTATTGCAAGCCCCCGTAGCATCCACCTGTAGATAGTTTCGAAAGGAAACAAGAGGGCAATGTCCCCGACGGGAAAAGGAGCAGCGAGAGAAGGAACATGAGAACCAGAGAGAATACGTTTAGACCGCAAGGGAAGCAGACGCATATCGACAGAGCCGTTATATTTCTTTAAAAATAATGAAAGCCAATTAGGCAACGACGTTTAAATGTTCATTTTATTAATTAATTGTCATTCTACATTTTTATTTATTCTTATTTTAAAAATAAACAGATTATTCTGTCAAAGGAGTTTACGAATTAATCCCAGTAACAACATTATATATATATATATATATATATATATATATATATATATATATGGGGCACTGGTCAGGAATGGCACTTCGTTTATGATTAAATATAGATTTAATTATTTGTACTTATTTACATGCTATATACAATGCATATAATTATACAGTCCGTCACGCGAAGTGTTATCGTCTTCGTCTTAATCCATGCAAATGGCGACTTTGCCCTCCGTCTTTCTCAGTCCGTCATCTCGTCCATGCCTACGTCTTCAATGGCGTCGTACCACGTTCTCATTACATCGACTCCCGCCACGTCGAGCATCTAACGACTGGCAGGCTCCCAAAACACTCAGTGCATTCGTAAGCATGAGGAGTAGAATAATTGGAGTGGCTTGGAAATAGCGGTTGGCACCACACGGCCATCCTGGAATCGGCTGGTCCTCCAGACGACACTGCAAAGATACAAAAATCCCAAAACCACAAGAGAGCTGGAAAAAGATATCTGAAAAGTAAAAGTTAAAAGTTTATGAGTCTCTTTGTTGTTACAAAGTTCTCCAAAGGTTCAACTCCTTTAGTGCATTTCGGCTTATTTTTAATTGTAATACCATTTTCATTAATTATAGTCTCACCTTGCATTAATACATTTAATCCAATTATAACATCAAATAACATAGCATCATCATCTACTACACATATCTCTACATTACACTTAAGTTCATCAATTTGAATATCATCTTTAAAATAACCAAACACTCTAACTTTACAATTACTAAATCCTCTTAAAGTTGTATTTAATGGATACAATTGAACACATGATTTATTTTATCATAAACAGACTTTCGAATCAAGGTCACTCTGCTAAAACTATCTATTAAAGCACCTAATATTAAGCCACCAATTAATACTTTCTTAGTTAATGTTTTTTTTATTAATAATTAAATGAGCAACGTCTAATTTAGTATCGTTATTGTCTGGGCATTCCGAAGCTTTATGTCCAAAAACTTCACATCGAAAACATTTTATTCCTTTATTTTTATACGTACAATTTCTAGAAATATAATTTGGATCGCCACAATTAAAACAAACTTTCTTTTTATAACTTTCAAACGCAGTATTATTATTATCATATCTCATTTTATTTTTATTAATAGCATCCTTTCTAAAATTACATTTTTCATCATACTTTGTTTTCTTTTTATCGCAAGAATTATATCTATTAAAATCATATCTTGGTTTTATTTTATTGAAATTGCCTCTACATTTGACATAATCATTCTTTATTGCGTCATAAATCTTAAGTTTTTATTTAAATTGAGTTAAATTATTACATCCGTACAGAATTATTTTGTTTTCTTGCCTGTCATTTATACCTTTGATTACGTAATGCATTAAAGCGGAATCATCAATTTTTCCCGAATTGCATAACTCTCATTTTTAAAAAGTATTCCCCGAAGCGGTTTCTCAATCTCTGATTTTCCTATTGCGTAATAGCTCGTGCAACAAAGCTGAATTTATCTCCAAAGAGAACTCGTCAATCAGCGCCTTCTTTAATTTTTTCCACGAATTTATTTCTAATTCCGTCTGAATAAATAATTTCGCAATTCCACCTAACGATCTTTTTGCAAATACGAATTTTTGTAAGTTTGATAGACAAAACAGATCAGCGATATTTTCAAAATGTTTAATCCAATTATTTATATCTTCATGTGGTTCTGCATTAAATTTAGAAATGGTATTTTTAATATCCGAATAGTTTACATTAACATTAGAATTGACATAGATTATTTTATTTGGAACTCGTTATCAACATGCATTTTATTTATTTCCAAATCAAGATATTTTCCCATGCTATCAGCTTGCATTGAAGAATCATTCGTTCCGTTTTCCGAGTCAGACTCGTTGGCGCTACTACCGCCATTAATAATAACTCATTCAGATTTGTCAATAAGGATAGAATATTTTTACACAATTCAGATTTATTTCCTTCAATCGAAATATTAAGGGGTCATATACCTTTTAAAATTTCCGGAAAATCGATTTTTTTATTATTTTATTTTATAGAGGAAACCTTTCTGAGTGTTCTAAAAGAAACCGCATGCAGATATTCCCAATAGAACGGACGTTATTAATAAAATAAAAAAAATAGAAAAGGCGATTTAAACATTGTTTACATTTTGGCTCCAGGGTGACAGCTGTCATGTCGCTGGTGACAGCTGCGTTTCTCTGTTTCTAATATTTTCATTCTAATTATTATCAAATGCTTGAATCTAAGCCTCAAATATTATTATTGTTGTTCTGAATATTAACTACAACTTCTACTAACTTTATAAACTTCTACTTCTACTTTGTTTTGATAAAGTGAATCTTGAATTTATACTCGCTCGTTTTTGATTTTCATACCGTATCTTATTCTAAGATAAGTTTTAGGAAAAAATATTTTTTTATAAACTTTTGAAGGATGAATTCGACTGAATCTGCCAAAGACCATCTGGTAAACGTCCTAAGAAAAGGAAGTTTACTGGTAATATGCATACGAGATGCAAAGCTGTACACAGTGTGGATGAATCACTAAACAACAGTGCATCTGGAAAAAAGATTCAGCTGCAAGATGTTGATTCATCTTTTATTGAACATGATGACTGTTTTGATGGCTATAGAGTGTTTGATAAAACTATCATGTTTACAAACATTCAAAACTTTGCTTCTTGCAAAAAATGTGGTGGTGATATTAAAATTTTAGAAAAATGTGTTAGAGGTTTGTCTAGTGTTTTTTCGATTGAATGCAAGAACTGTAAAGACTTGTGTTCGTTTAGAAATTCAAAAATGCTGGGTAAAAGAAAAAATATTCCAGAAATAAACAGACGTTTGGTATACGCAATGAGGACAATTGGACAGGGTCATGCAGCAATGACAACTTTCTGTGGTGTCATGGACTTTCCTCCTCCAGTTGCTGAAAAAAATCCTATAATAACATTATAAACAAACTACAATTGTGTAGTAAAGAAGTCGCAGAAGCTTCAATGCAAAGTGCAGCTTTGGAAGAGGTAACTTTGACAAATTCTTCCGATATAATAATTAGTGGAGATGGAACATGGAAAACCCGTGGCTATTCTTCTCGTGTTGGTGTGTGTGCTGTTATAGGAGACAAAACAGGAAATAGTATTGATGCGGAAGTGATGTCTTCTTTCTGTAAAGGATGTGATTCTTGGAAACGAAGAAAGGGGTGACCTGCTTACAAAAAGTGGAAAATTCTTCATGTTAAAGAATGTTTGAAAAACCACAATGGTTCAGCTGGCATGATGGAGACTGTGGGAATAGTTCGTATATTTCAGCGTTCATTAAGTCATCGTTCTGTGAGATATACATCTTACATCGGGGATGGCGATTCCAAAACATTCTCATCTATTACTGCATCCAATCCGTATGGAGAAGATATCACAGTTTCAAAAAATTGAATGGGTTGGACATGTTCAAAAAGAATGGGAACTCGTTTACGAAAATCAAAACAAATGAGCTCCAAACTCAGTGATGGGAAGTCGATTGGGGGAAAGGGAAGGTTGACCGACAGAATGATCGACTTAATTACAACGTACTATGGAAATGCAATCCGACAAAATAAAACATGCCTGTCAGATATGCGAAAAGCTGTTTGGGCTGTATATTTCCATATACGTTCAAGCGACGAAGAACCATTGCATAGTTTTTGTCCCGTAGGTCCTAATTCTTGGTGTAAATATCAAAATTAAGTAGTAGAGGGCAGTGTGGAAACTTTTAGACACAGTAACAAATTTCCAGTGGCAGTAATGGATGCCATAAAACCTGTATTTAATGATCTATCACAACCTAAACTTCTACAAAAATGTCTAGGGGGTAAAACCCAAAATAATAATGAATCCATTAACTCATTAATATGAAATTATGCCCAAAAACTTTAGGTTGTGGTAGAAAGATTGTTGATATATCTACTGTAAGGAACAGCTGCCTGCACCTGGCAACAGGTCGAACGAGAGACGATATAGAGAAAAGGGATCTGGCAACGACGGAGGAGAAAAAGGTCGGAACGGGAGAGAAGAGAGAGTGACGGAAAAAGCCGGGCTGGTGAAAAGTAGACACGGCTGAACGATGTATCGTAATCCTGTAACATCGTAATATATTCTTGATTTTAAGAAATGTCCCATAGAAGGTATGGAATAAGCAGTGGGACCAAATCCTGTCTGCAATTATTTTCTTGTCACAATTCGAACACGGTCGGAAAAGAACTCACGAGTTTACATCTACAAATGAGGCAATTGTCATTTTTAATGATGGCAATCAAGGCAGACTAAAAATTATGCAATCGCTTGGTCTGACTGTTGGTCAATTTGCACATAAATTTGTTACACTTGTAGATATAAAAAGAATTCAGACTGCAGAAGTACATTTTAATCTCCGCAAAAAAGAAGTACGACAGGCTAAAAGAATTCAATTTAAAACTACTTGTAAGAAATTAACTGAAAAAGAGGGAACATCATATGCATGTGGCGAATTTTAGCATTTTAGAATCATAGTAATACACTGCATTCATATCACAAATTGTTTAATATTTATAATAAGTAGTTGTTAATTAAGGTATTGATTGTTTTTAAGTAATATTTATAAATTTTTAACTTTATTTTGGAGAAATGAATCACTTTGTTGCATTTTTTGATTATTTTGTAGCTTTTGATATCGTTTCGATGCTTGTACTGCATTGGTATAATATATGTTTTTAGTTATAATAATTTTAATAAATTGAAGTTCATTGACTAAAAAAACTTCACATTAGTTTTAATTTAAATTTAGTTGTTGTTTGAGTAACCAGAATAATATATATATATATATATATATATATATATATATATATATATATATATATATATATATATAAAACTGTGGTAAATTTTACGTTTGATGTCAATTTTCTCAGAACGTCATTTTTACTCATTACGCGCATGATATTTTCAAAACCGTGCCATGGAAAATGATAAAATTTTTACTGGAGATTCTGATCATATCTGTACTTAAAATACCGAACCAGTTTGAATTTTTAATGAAAAAATTTAAAATTACAAATATAAAATAGCAAAAAAATTTTAAAAATTTTATAGTTAAATTTTAAATTGTTATAGTTTACTAAAAATTTTAAATTAGTATTTCATGCTTCGTCATTTTAAAGATAACACAATTTCCAACACTGAGCAAAAATTTCATCAAAAAATATTGGTAACTTTTTTTATAAAGCTGCGCGTAATGCATATCACTTGCGAAAAGAAAACAAAAATTTCTTTTTGTAATTATCTAATTAAAAATTTATCCTAATTAGCAGTGTGTTTGTTGGTTATGTTTTAAGTAAAGTAATATCTATTTGTTTATTTCTCCAAAATTTACATTCCAGGAAACAATAATAAAAAAATTATAGAGCTTTAAAGAGCTCACTATTTTTAGCCATTTTCAACTTTTTAAAAGGTATGTGACCCCTTAAGTATGTTTGAAATTATTATTATCTCCTTATACGAGAATTTCTTCTGAATATCTTTTAGTTTAATAGAGAATTCCTCACTGTCTGTCGAAAAAGTAAAACCACAAAAGTTACTCAATCTTTTACGATTGAATTCTTCATCATCATGTATTAGTTTGTAGAGTAATTTCACTGTTTCTGTTTTTAAGTTCTTTAATGCAATGCCGATAGGTTTTATATCATTTAAAATCATTTTCAAAAGAATGCACGTACCTTTGATGTTGTTGTAGTTATAAGTATAAAACCTTCGTAATCCCTCTTTTATTCCTTAAATTTATTGTTGATACCACGTACATCGTTCATCGTTCATCCCACTTATCAGTTGTGGGGTGCTGGTCAGGAATTTCACTTTGTTTATGATTAAATATAGATTTAATTACTTGTACTTATTTACATGCTATATACAATGCAGATAATTATGCAGTCCGTCACGCGAAGTGTTATCGTCTTCATCTTAATCCATGCAAATGGCGTCTTTCTCAGTCCGTCATCTCGTCCATGCCTACGTCTTCCTTCAATGGCGTCGTACCACGTTCTCATTGCGTCGACTCCCGCCACGTCGAGCGTCTAACAACTGGCAGACTCCCAAAACACTCAGTGCGTTCGTAAGCATGAGGAGTAGAATAATTGGAGTGGCTTGGAAATAGCGGTCGGCACACACACACACACAGATATATATATATATATATATATATATATATAATAAAAAGAAAGAGTTTACCTTCAATTTTATATACATAAAAAAGTTTTAAAAATAAATTTACATTTCTTAATTCAATAAAAAATCAATTTTTTATTTGTCGCAAATTTTATGTTTTCTGGTTTAAGGCTCTCGATAATTCTTCAATGACATTTCAGATTATTATACAAAGCTCATTATTAATTGTGTAGTTCAGGAGTGTCCAACCATGACCAGGGGGCTTCATGTGGCCTGCCTTGAATAATTTTGAGGCTCGCCAGATTCTTTACAACTTTACAAAATTCGACAATTTTGAACAATATTTTTTGTTTAAAGAGTTTTTATTTTTTTTATTTATTTATCTTTTTATTTTATTTTTTTCTTTTGTAAAAAATAAATCCCATAACTCTTATTATTTTATCACGTTGCTTCAGTTACTGTGAATCTCTTTTTAATTGAAATTTCTTAAACATAAATCGTGTTCAAACTAAGCGCATAAAAATCTGCAACATCAGTTACGATATAAGCAAGTACACATGCATTAAGATCGACTTGCAAAAAATAAGGGAGAGTTGAGAAACAGATATTTCACTAATTATTGTTTTTGTCCTGTATGAAAAAGTGTCACTTGTCATAATTGAGGGTTGCCAGAGATCTGAGAGTTTGGACTTCTGTTCATTTTATTCGCCTTTACGACACGCATGAGCTTATAAGTTTGGACTATCCTCATTAATTAAATAAATTAAATATTATGTGACGAATATGTACGGAACCTTTCCGCTAATCTTCTTAGGCGTCTTTTTGAGGAATATAAATTCGCGTTTATTTCCAAACAACTCCAAAAAGATGAACGGGATATTCAAATTAAATATAGTATTTAAGTCGAGTGTTGTAAGCTAGCAAGGAGATGATGGAAGGCTATTGAGACAGCAACTTTATCCACAATATTAGAGGATTCCAAGATATTTGAATAGTGTAGAAGAATTGCTTCGATTATAAAGGTACCAGAAAGCTGATATAGCCAACGGTAAATATACTTTACTTACATTTAAAAGAAGCGTTAGTTTAGTCGAATTAGTTAAAGTTAATGAGAGTTAAGAATTCGAGTACGTGTATTTCTCGGACCTCCTATTTCGGCAGACCTTACTTGATCTTGAGCGTAATTATTAATTGGTTGCATCATTCGTAATTTAATTTATCATAAAAGTAAATCCTTTTATTGGATGTAACATAAAAGTATTATATGTTATCAGAGATTTTTTTGAGAAAATTATTATAATAAATAAAAATTATTATTATTGAAAATGGCTCTTAGTGGTTCTTTGCCTCAAATTAATCTTGGTGTTCAAGGGGAGACCCAGGGGGCTCTACAGTGGCGCGCAACGAGTAAATCCCGAGTTTAGGGTCGGATCTAATTTTCGAATCATCCCTGAGCAGTATTTTTCGGGGCGGAGAACGTAGCAGAATTCTTGATAATAGAAAATATAGATAACTTAACATATTACGAGATACCCACACAACTGGCTTGCGCATATTTAAAGGGTCATCTCACAGAACGGGCACTAGATTAGTTTGAGGTTCTAGGTCATAGAGTTGTTGAAGACAAGGCGACAGATTACGCGCACTTAAAGCAAGCTTTGTCAGAACAGTTCCCCGTTGTTAGAAATAGGTTGGAACTAGAAACGCGTTTCTATTCATCATCTCAAAAGCATAACCAAAACCCTTCTGATATTGTGCATGACTTATTATAAAGATCCACAAAATCTTAAAACTCGAAATGACGGAGGAAAAATTGATCGATCATATTATTAGTAGGTTAGAACCTCAGATTTTGGATTATGTAGAGGTTAGGCATCCGCAAACCACATAATCTAACCTTCTACAAATAATTGATAAGTATGAGGAAAGGGGTTTCTAAATAGAAAGATCAGAGGTTCGAGTTGGGAATCCCGAGACACAAACCCAAGCGAGAACAATCGTTTTCCTAACAGGAATAGAAAGGAAAATTGGAGGGAAGCGAGAGGTAACAATAGATACGCGGACAATAGCAGACCACGGAGAGAGTTCAATAGATTTGAGAGTCAAGGTGCTGCAACCGGAGATTCGATGGTCGACGCCGAGGTGGTCAAACGGATCATCGATTCCACAATCAAGGTGGTCGACAAGGTGGTTCGAGGAATTGTGCTTTCAGGGGTCAGAATGATCAAAACAGATATTTAAACTTTTAAGCGATCGATGCGAGTAGGGGTGATCGATCACGATGTACAGAAAATCCTACAAATACGGAACACCGAACTATTAGGATATCCTCACTACGAATGAGTCCAGTGGTTTTACCGTATGTCCCCATTCTTTTAAATGCGACATTCATTACAGCCCTTTGAGACACGGGAGCGGAGAAATCTTTCATATCAGAGGAGGTTTATCACAAATATTTTTCTTATCGACCTCGTCAAAAGACGAAAGATAGAGTAGTGACGGCCAAGGGAGCTCCGTGTTGTCACTTAGGTCGAATTACAGATTCGGATTCGAAAATTCCAGAAAACCTGGGAATTTCACATTCTTAACAATATGCAGTACCAATGCATTTTAGGCATTGATTTTATGAAAGAGTCCAAATTAACTTTAGATTTCGATCAGAAATCGCTGATCATTCCAGATAACCAAATTAAGCAGTTGCCAAAAATGGAAAAGCTGGTCCAGATTGATCTATCAGATACAAAGCTCGGTGAAGGGCAAAAGCAAAAATTAAGGAATTTATTTAATGGTTTTAAAGGGCTATTTTCAGATCAGCCGGGGTTAACTCATGTTTTATACCATGAAATCCATACTGGGGACAAGGGACCGGTAGTGTCGAGACCCTACAGATATGACTGGGTCAAACAAGTAATAATCGATTATCACATTGAGAAAATGTTGCAAGAGGGTACGATCCGTCCTATTCAATCCCCATACGCGTCACCGGTAGTTTTAACACGCAAGAATAATGACCTTCCTCCAGATTCTCCAGAGGCGTATCGATTCGCGATTGATTATCGCAAACTGAACGCCACAACTAAATACCCCCGATATCCATTACCGGTAATTGATGATCTAATCACAAACATTCCGCATACCGGCGTTATGTCGACATTGGATTTAAAAAGTGGTTATATTTTCAATTGGCGATTAGTCCGAAAGATATCGAGAAAACCACGTTTATAACTAGCAATGACACCTTTGCATTCCTCAGAATGCCTTTCGGCCTTTCAGGGTCGGCGCCAAATTTCCAAAAAGCCATAGACATTATATTAAAACCTGTTATTGGGCGTTTCGTGTTGGTTTATATGGATGATGATTTTATCACATCTCCATCGCTTAATGAACACTTATATTAGGTATTTACATTGTTGCGAGACGCAGGGCTAACCCTAAAAAGGGAAAATGTCACTTCGCCCGTGACAAATTGAAGTATTTAGGTCTAATAATTAGTAAGGAAGAGATTGAAACCGACAATAGTAAAGTCAAGACAATCACAGAAATGAAACCTCCTAAAAATAGAAAGGAAGTGCCAAATTTTTTAGGAATGGCGGGGTGGTAACACAAGTTTATACCCAAATGTGCAGATATATGTGAAATATTATATCAGTTAAAGAAAAATGGGGCTAAATTTAATTGATCAACGGAAGCACAGGATGCTTTTGATAAAATAAAACGAGCACTAACAAAGGCACCGGTTTTGAGTTGCCGAATTTTACAGAACAGTTTAACTTATTTACTGATATGCTAGGGGGTCGGAATTGGTGCTGTGCTTAGTCAAAATAACAGACCTATTGCATTCGTGTCTAAAACCCTGAATAAAGCGGAAAGAAATTATACTGTTACTGAACCCAAATGTTTGGCGGTGATTTGAGCATTAAATAAGTTAAAAACTTATTTCGGCATTAACAAAGCTAACGAATGGGGAAAACTTATCTAGTCGGATGATTAGATGGGCACTCAAGTTATCCGAGTTCAACATCGAATAGGAGCATCGACCGGGTGTCCAAAACGTTGTCACGGACGTATTATCTCGGAATCCAGTAGGCAATATGGATGGATCACAAATTTCGTGCGCAGCTCTTCGAGCCCTTGCCTTAAACTCCCGAGAACAACACATTCGAGAGCAAAGGGAAGATCCTGAGTTAGGACACATCTATCGTTATTTAGAAAATCCAGACGATGGTTCCGTTAATGCGACTGTATGCGAGGATTGGTCCCAGGATTTCAAAATTATCGATGGTCTACTCTTTTACGCGAAATATTCTACAACTCTTGGAGAATTAAGAGTGTACATTCCTAGATCTCTTCGCGAAGCAATAATGCAAGAATTTCATGATCGGCCATTAGCAGGCCATCTAGGAAAGAGGAAGACCTATTTAAAATTACGTGACATATGTTATTTTCCATATATGAGGAAATATATATTTGAATATGTATCAACCTGTGACCGGTGTCAAAAATTTAATTACAAAAACGCGCTACCAACTGGTCGTTTAATTCCGATAGTATCGAATTACCCCAACGAAATTGTAACGTTACACCTATTAGGTCCCTTCCCCGCATCCCGACTCGAAAGATATAGATTTTCATTAGTAATAACTGATCACTTCATTAAGTGGAGTGAGCTTATTCCTTTACGAAAAGCTTCGGCCCCCAGGCCCTTTTTCAAAATTATATTTCACGTTACGGGGCTCCGATTTCTTTAATTAGTGATAACGGCCCCCAATTTATATCCGAGGTATTTGAACATCTAAGTCACAGGTTGGACATAAAACATATGAAAACGGTAACATACAGGCCACAGGCGAATTTAACGGAAAGAGTTAATCGCAATTTAGTCCAGATGATAGCCTGTTTTGTAGAAGAAAGTACGAAAACTGGGACCGATTTCTTCATGATTTCGCTTTCGCGCTGCGCACTTCAGTGAATGAGACAATAAATAAAATTCCGGCTGAGTTATTCTTAGGTAGAAAGATTATAACACTTTTTAGTAAATTAATAAATGTCACAGAAGGTGTTGAATGTGTAGGAAGAAACATTGAAAAATTATTCGATGAAGCAAGGCAGAATATGCGGAAACTACACAAAACTTGGGAGAAATATTATAATCAGAAAAGGAGGGAAGCTAACATCAAATTAAATGTTGGTACAAACTCATTTTATAAGTGCTGCGGGTAGGAGAGTGGTCGGAAAGTTTATGCCTAAGTTTGAAGGGTGATATAGAGTGTTGAAGGTTCGAAATAACAATTTAATCATTTGGAAGAAAGGTAAAAGGGCCACAGTTAATATCGACCAGGTGCGAGTGTACCGTCCACGACAGTTCGACACGATTAGTTCGGATAGTCATGTTGAGACACTATATGAAGGACTGAGGTCTAGTAATGGGTCAAGTAGATCGCACCCAGGAAAATTCAAAGGATCTGGGAAAACCTCGAATGAGGAGAGTAAAGGTCGTAAATCAAATAAGGGTAATGCCGGATGGGAGGATCCGAGATTGAAACGTAAAGTAGGGTCAAATGGGTCAGTGGACAGGAAGGATTTAAAGAGGTCCAAAATTTGCAGAAAAAGATTTCTGCAGGGATACGAACATAGGGACCAGAAATGACCAACCGCTGAACCAAAGACGGGGATAAAAAGAGCAATTCCGTCCTCGGTTTCATCTCGAAATTATAAATATAGAAGACCTAATAACCTCTTCCAGGGTCCATTGCAAATCTCTCACATCAAAGACATAACAGGCAGGGCAAGCCACCTACAGAACGGAGCAAACAAAAAAGGTGTTGACAATACGACAAGGCCCGGGAGACAAGGACAACTAAAAGCAGAACCAACAGGGCAGTGTTGAGTGGAGACCAGTCCGGTCTAAACAGGTGACAGCAGTGAGACCTTGCCCTCACTACCCACGCAGCCGAGTAAAACAGCCCGAAGGAATTCCAGAGGACCGGAGAAGCATCGAAATTGACAGTATCCCACAGAACAACATCAGGAGAAGGAGCCTCAGTATGGAAGCCTTAGACGGAGATCCGGTGGATAGGAGCGAATAGAGGACAAAGAAAAAAAATCAGGTTGTATCGTTTCTTTTTTTTTCTACTTTCGAACAAGTGGTCGGAAGAATTGTTGCAAGAAAGCAAGTCACGGGTGGATTTTTAATTTAAGAAGCCAAGCAAAAGTGGACACTACAATGAGTGTGTTTTTTCTTGATGAGAAAAAATCAGCTTTTGTGTTAATTTTTTTTGTATAAATATGGAGAAAACATTTGTAAGAATGCATTTGTTTACTTCTATGTATGACTTCGCTAAGATGCGACAATTCCTTTGGTTGTTTGTTTTATTGTTTCTTTGAAAAATGTTTGAAATTGTATTTATATGTATGTGTATATTTTGTCTCGCATCTGGTGACTTGGGACGCGGCGTAATTAGATAGGGCTAACATTTAATACTAACAAGCGCAGCATGCATGGAATGGGAATGTTAAGGAGCCAGATGCTTCAATTGATGTATATGAAAATGTTATGTAAAAAAATGAATGAATTTGTATATACTATAGATGTTTGTTTCTTCACAAAATTTAAAGATATTCTCATTTCAGAGTAATTGACCCTGAGCATTGTATAGTGAGCAAAAAAGCAAGGTGGAAGTCCGAATATGGTTGTATAATTATATAAGTAATTAAGGAAACCAGTTAGGCAGGTTTTTTACCACTTCGGCGGTTTTTCCTTCGCCTCTTAGCCAAATGGGCGAGGTGTAGGGAAATTTAATTCTGTAAATGTTACGTCTTTTAAAGGGCAGTTTTAGGTCGTAATTTTTTTTCTTTCCCTTAAGGAAGGAGAATTTGTTAAGTATTCGATTGGTAGATATGTATATTAAAGTCGTCGGGACTATAAATCATGTCTAGGAATTGGTTACGTAATTTATTTTCAGGCCATTTGTGACCTTCGAATAAATCCCGTTTTCTTTTTGGAGGGGATTGTGACGAATCTGTACGGAACCTTTCAACTAATCTTCTTAGGCGTCTTTTTGGGGAATATAAATTCACGTTTATTTCCGATCAACTCCAAAAAGATGAACGGGATATTCAAATTACATAAGATATGTAAGTCCAGTATTGTAAGCTAGCAAGGAGATGATGGAAGGCTATTGAGCCAGCAACTGTAACCGCAATATTAGAGGATTCCAAGATATTTGAAAAGTGTAGAAGAATTGCTTCGATTATAAGGAAGTACCAGAAAGCTGATATAGCCAACGGTAAATATACTTTACTTACATTTAAAAGAAGCGTTAGTTTAGTCGAATTAGTTAAAGTTAATGAGAGTTAAGAATTCGAGTACGTGTATTTCTCGGACCTCCTATTTCGGCAGACCTTACTTGATCTTGAGCGTAATTATTAATTGGTTGCATCATTCGTAATTTAATTTATTATAAAGGTAAATCCTTTTATTGGATGTAACATAAAAGTATTATATGTTATCAGAGATTTTTTTGAGAAAATTATAATAATAAGTAAATATTATTATTATTGAAAATGGCTCTTAGTGGTTCTTTGCCTCAAATTAATCTTGGTGTTCAAGGTGAGACCCAGGGGGTCACCACAATTTTTTGATCATTGCATTATTCTTATTGTATTACCTATGCCTGTATACATGAAAAACAATGAAAACAATAATATATCAGTCTGTTTTAAATTTGCACTCCAACAAATGTTTGTAATGGATCCAAATATTTATATATAAAAATTACGTGTCACAGTGTTTGTCCCCGATGAAATCCAAAACAATTCAACCGATTTAAATATAATTTTGTGTATTGTGCGTGATTTTGTCCAAATTAAAATATAGGATAGTTTTTTTTTCAATTAATGATGTCATAATTTTTTTATTGCCGGAAATGTAAACAGTCCGGGAAACGGGAAAATTTGCAAAATGTCCCAATGCGTGTGTGTCTACAGAAGCGGATTTTGTTGACCAAAGTGCACGAAAAGTGAATATCAGGCGTATTTCGAGACGTGAAATCCGAATTTCGAATCGGTTTTCAATAATACGCGGAACCTTACCAGATAATGCGGGTGAATCGTATTTTAGACACACCACTTACCTTAAAAGACTTGGAGCATGAAAACTTCGTCCGTAACGTATTTCAAAAGGGAAATCCAAATCTAATATCCTACCTGAGGAATTACCTTAACTTTGCCGGATAATTCCGGACGACCGTCTATTAGGCGAACCGTGGCAGGTGCTTACACTAAAAGTCTTAGAGCGAAAAAATTGCGTTTCTAGTGTATTTAGGGATGATGGACGAGATTCTAAAATCGAGTTTTAGAAATTTCCTTAACTTTGCTGGATACTGCTGGAAGGCGGCATATAACGTGAACAATGCCCAGAGCTTACTCTAAAAGTCTTATAGCAGAAACAAATGCATTTCTGATGTATTTTGAGATGGTGAACGAGAATCTGAATTTGAGTTTTAGAAATAACTTTGCCGGATAATGCCGGATGACCACATTTTAGACACACCGTAGCAAAGACTTCCCAAAAAGCCTTGGAACACGAAATCCTGACTTATCTTGATACGGTCAATCTGAATATAATATCCTATTCGAGAAATTCCCGTAACTTTGCCGTATAATCGAACGACCATACTTAACGCAGGCAGTAGAAGGCGCTTTCCCCTTAAAGTCTTGGTGCGTGAAAAGTGCCTTTCTGGCGTACTTTGGGGTGGTGAACGAAAATCCGAAATCGAATTTAAAAGTTCCTGAAATTTTGCTGGATAATGCTGGACGACCCTAATGCCTCCTCCCAGGAACTTAACTCGCCGGCTCGAGGCCAACGAAAGTAGTCTCCGGTTGCATCTAAGAGCGAGAAACGAGAATCTCATATTTCAGAAACTCTCGTAACTTTTGCAGGATATTAGCGGAATTAGATGGAAAGGCTTTGCATTCAAGTCCCACGTCCGTATTTTCATTCCCTCTAGCGACTGAATGTGTACGCCCTGGGGCATCAAAAGCCAGTTCCTTGTGCGTTTTGGAGTGTGGAGTGAGAATCTGAAATCGAATTTTAAAAGTTTTGATAACATTGCCGGATAACCATAATATTCACGTACAGGGGCACTGGTCTAACTTGCAGACGTAGGAATACAAAAAGAGAGTCCTGATCGAAATCTCTGATATGAATACTCCCATCCGATTCAAGAAAAGCCCATAACTATGTCAAACAAAGCCAGACGATCACATTGTGAAACAATGCGAGATCCGTATTTTCCGCAAACCATGGCAGGTGCTTACCTTAAAATTCTTGGGGCGTGAAAAGTGATTACCTGGTGTTTTTCTGGGTGATCTGGGTGAAATCTGAAATCGAATTTTAGAAGTTCTCATAATTTTACTGGATAATGCCGTCATGCTCCCTTCAGATACTGAACTTGCAGGGGTAGGTGCAACGAAAGTGGTCACCGGGTGCATCTCGGGGTGGAGAACTAGAATCTGGATTTGGATTTCAGAAACTCCCCTAACTTAGCTGGATATTGCCGGATGAGGTCGAATGGCCTTGCGTTCGAGTCTCGCGCCCGGATGCTCATTTCCTATAGCAACTAAACTTGTTACCATAGCCTTTCAAAAATACGCAATTGCAATATAAAATTACATTGGCGATTGTGTGTGTGTGTGTGAATTTTCAGACATTGTTGTCACTTTGTTAGATGGTGGACAAAGTACACATTTCGCATTCAAGCTGCCATTAGACATTCATAAGAAACCAAGAGCAATGTGTACAATTGGAAAAAAGCGGATTGGCTACGGTATTGAAAAAGAGTTCAATCATAATCAGATGAGTGTTCCATATTCCATAAACATTCATTCGAGACATTTCATAGAACTTTGCAAGCTTTAAGCGGAAGCAAAAACTATTCCGTGGTATTGTCTTTCTATTGTGTGGTGATTTCCAACAGACATTGCCAGACATTCCTCGCACTACTTTTTCTCACGAGATTAACGCATGTTTAAAACAATCGTTTTTATGGCGAAACATCTAAACACTTCTATTGACCATAAACATGCGAGTACAATTGCAAGTTGATCAATCGTAGCAAATATTTTCTAAAAGCTGGATATTGGAAAAGATGAAGAAGTGCTTACGATGCTACAAACAACTTCTGCTCTGCTGTTCATTCAAAAAATGAACTGATTGAGCGTGTCTTTCTGGGTATACTGAATAGTTATCTACATAATGATTGACTCTGTAATCATGTTACTTAGGCAAAAAATATGTTGATGTTAACGAAATAAACTTCCACAAATAGAGTTGTTGTCAGGTTTAATGCCTTTTAAATCATTAGACACTTTTGATGAAAACAAAACCGTAAATTTTCCAAATAAGTTTTTGAAATCTGGATATTCCAGGAATGCCACGACACAATCTTCGATTGAAGATTGGTTCACTGGTTATTTTACTGCGTAACTTAAATCCACCTAGATTATGCAACGGTACATGTTTATTCATCAAAAGATTTACCGGGAAACTTCTTGAAGCAAACATTTTGGCTGCAAAGTTTAAAAGAGACCTCGTCCTGTTGCCACGTATTCCAATGATATCGCCTAGAGTCTCCAATACCATTCAAAACGCTTCAATTCTCGATTCGTTTGGTTTTCGCAACGACCATAAATAAATCTCTAAGCCAAACAATGTCCATTTGATGTTTGAAAATTCATGTTTCTCGAATGGGCAACTATATATTGCATGCTCACTCGTGGGGAGAACGTCGAATCTACTTGAGTTAGCAAAAGACGGGTTACCGAAAAATATTGTGCACCCCGTTTAGCGATTAGTTATATAAACTTATTTGTTGTTATACTTTAAAATGATGAAAATAATATTAAAATTTGATAAAAATCAACGCTATATATATATATATATATATATATATATATTGGTTATAGTAAGTATACGTACTCAAATTCATAAAATTAAATCTTCTTATATCAACGTATTAATTCAAAGGCTTTTACTTATTGGTTCATAAGTAAGTCTAATATAAAAATATATTTTTATTATACCGTACTCAAATATAAACTTATTTGTTGAGATGAACAAAATGCAAAATTAAAATCTTCTTATATTGGCTTTTACTTATTGGTTCATAAGTAAGTCACTCATTATACCGTACTCAAATAGGAGATGAACAAAATGCAAAATTAAAATCCTTATGTTGCTTTATGCTAAATTTCAACTCTCCGAAACTGTAAGCGAATATTAGTTTGCCTGCATTGAATGGCTTAAAATAATATTAAATCAACGTATTAAAACAAAGCCACATCAACGCGTGGCCGGGTCAGCTAGTCTAACATAAAATATATTTTTTGTATGCAGCCCGCGGGATCGTAAAGTTCTTCCAAAGTGGCCCGCGAGGTCATTTGGGTTGACCACTTCTGGTGTAGATATTGGTGTCCCCTCCCGACTTTTCTATGCCATTAGAATCTTTAAAAATATATTAAATGAAAAATGAAAGTATTCGTGGCTGAATTCTACTTTTCACTGAAGAGTCAAATCCTACTTACCCAACAGCTTAGATACCAATACTCATCCAAACTACGTAACAAAATTCTTAACAAATCATCGTCCGTTTTTATTTCTTATTTAAATAATTTTAAATACAGATTGAACTCCAATCATCTTTATGATTCTGTCAGAAACGCTGACCACTACGTGTTCTCCTGTCTTTTCTAAATAAAGAATATTATTTATTCTCTCCATTGGACTATGCTAAAAGATTTTGTTTCCATTCTATTATTATTCTAAATTAAAATCATGTATAAGAATTGCTTCTGTAATCCGTGATCCAATTCCTTAGATGAGATTGGATCGCCTTTGCCATAGTGGAGTAAGTCGAAAAAAAAGATGAAGAATCTAAAAACTGATTGCCTTTCTTTCCGGTGGAATTGATTTATTTATATAAAATAGATAGAAGGAAAAAGGGGGGAGAAATATGAACAAGAAATAGTGGAATCATTTAAATAAATAATTAATCTGATTATTTTGAGACAAATTTTCTTATCTGAATGCATTTTTCAATATTTTTGTCTTTGTTATTGTATTAACTTTGAATCTGTATTGGAGGTATACGTTGTATATGTTTACAATGAAGGACGATTTGACTGATTTTTTTTTCCTCTTACCCTATATTTTTTTGTCTTAGTATCTTTTTTTTTTCATTTCTTTTTGAAACTGTTATTCCGGTATTACCAAATTATGTTAAAACTTGAAACTTCCAGGGTGTTCTCCCTCTAAATTGGGGTGAAACCGAGCTAAATCGTTCAGTTATGTGTATGGTGCTAAAAGCTACGGATAACGACAGGCGTCACTTAGCCCTTTGCCATGATGAATTTCGTGAGCCTTGATCTGGCCTTTGCCGATCAGGTAACATTTGTAACAACAACATCATGTTAAAACTTGCCAGTAATTAAAAACTTTATGTTAAAACTTATCAGCAACTTATCTAAACTTGTCTTAGTACTTCTTTTAAAAATGAAAAATGAATTTTGCTCGACAGAAGTTGAGTGAGAGGATTAGGGTTGTTTTCCGTGGCCGCCATTTCGCCCTTTTGTGTCGTCCGCATGTCACTTGACCGTGGTTTAAATTTATGAAATGTGCCAACAAAAAATAGTCCTCATATTGCTTTGTAGTTTTACGTGAACATAAGGATTCACTCACTCAAAAGCTAACTATCTAGATGAGAGGAAGAAAGTAAAATTGTAGTACAGGTAATTTTACTCTCACGAATTCAAAACTCCAATTGACTGAAGCTTTAAAAATTGAAATACAAAAGAAGGCTTGTGAAATCGGTAATTCAGCCAATTTAATGTCCAAAAATTTCTTTATATTAAATAAAAAAACTAGTTATGGAAAATTAGTTAAAAATCAGTAGGTTTTAGAAGAAAAAATGTTCAATATAAATATCAATTGAAAGTGAGGAATTGGGAATGAATATGTATACAAAAAATAGAGAGGCGTTTTTACGCGTGTAAAAAAGATTATTTCAAATTTAACTTAAAATGGCAAAGAGGTTTATTCTAGATTATTTGTGTGGATTTTACGGTGCTCTTATGCGTGCCATTATGTGTAAATCTTCAATTTGATCAGTATCTAAAATAAATCAGTATTACTTATAATGCAGTATTTTTATCAATATCAGATTAAATTATTTTAATAAATAATTGTTTATCATCGCCTAATAAATCATTTAGATGTATTCAAATTAACATAAAAATAATCGCATGTTCTTTTTTTTAATGCATTTGCATTAAATAAAATCCATAGTTTTTGAAAGGCATTATATACAATGTGTGCGTTCGTGTGTGTGAGCTCACGCGAATCTTATTTCTGAAATACATATTTGGTTCAGAAATGGCTGTAATACAATGGACGTCAACTGAAACAGAATTAAAGCATTTTGAAAAAGAATAGCGTTATCTGACGCAAAAGAGAAACTTCTGTGTATTTTAACTATTCCTAATACAGCTCTAACTATTCTTAATTCAATTACAAGTATGGGATGATGATATTTAATAATTATTGTAGTGTTGATAGGCTTGTGTGTGTGTGTGTGTGTGTGTGTGTGTGTGTGTGTGTGTGTGTGTGTGTGTGTGTGTGTGTGTGTGTGTGTGTGTGTGTGTGTGTGTGTGTGTGTGTGTGTGTGTGTGTGTGTGTGTGTGTGTGTGTGTGTGTGTGTGTGTGTGTGTGTGTGTGTGTGTGTGTGTGTGTGTGTGTGTGTGTGTGTGTGTGTGTGTGTGTGTGTGTGTGTGTGTGTGTGTGTGTGTGTGTGTGTGTGTGTGTGTGTGTGTGTGTGTGTGTGTGTGTGTGTGTGTGTGTGTGTGTGTGTGTGTGTGTGTGTGTGTGTGTGTGTGTGTGTGTGTGTGTGTGTGTGTGTGTGTGTGTGTGTGTGTGTGTGTGTGTGTGTGTGTGTGTGTGTGTTGCAGTTTTACATTAAATAAATTTTCTCACGAACATCTTTTGGGAAATTGTTTCTCACATTATTGTAAAGAATATCTAAGCTCTTGTTACGACCCATATATCTATTTTTGAATTATCAATATGCCTTCATTCTATATAGAAAACAAAATAGTTATTCATACATTAAATATTGATATTAGAAACAATTTTTCTATTTTATAGAAAAGAGTTTTTAGTTCTTTTTACTCACATTCCAAACGCAATGATGTTGTAAGGCCAATTTAAAGATAAGATTTTTGCTAGCAGCCATAAAGAGTAAAATTATTTTTTCTTGAAATTCAAAGTATATTTGATTCATACCGGGAAATTATCCATTAAAATATGTTAGTGCTTTAATTACTCATTAAATGGAATCGATGCGTAAGTACAATTTTAAATTGACTCGAAATTAATTCGAAAGCCAACAAGATCTGCAAAAGAGAGATTAGCAAGATAAACAAAAATATCTGGCTCAAAACAAAACCTTTAAATACCATAATCAAAACAAAAATAGAAACCTGCTACTGCCGTAAGAAAACTTTCAGAAGATTAGGAGAACAATCTGTAGTATAAGTTATTCCTTGAAACTTGCGTAAACCTTCCAAATCTTCTTATGTATTGTAAAAAGAAACACTTCAATGGTAAAATATAAACCTAGATTAATCAAATTAATTGCTTTTAAAAAAGGAAAAAACAAGTGCCTTAAGTATGTAAATTATTGAATGTTATTTATTTTCTTATTAATTTTTGTGGCTCATAAATTAAAAATCCTTCTATTCTTACATATCCTTTGAATGCAAATTAAAGTACATTGATCCCTGGAAGAAAACTAAACAATCCCACAAACTTTTACTAATCCAACCTTAAAAGATTCCCAAAGCTTTTATCTTTTCATTATCTTTAAATTTGTTTTTAGAGATTCTGAAAATAGCGCAGTACTCATTTAAATTTCAATGAAAGATAGCTTATTTGTTGATGAATTTTCTATACATTTTTATTTGAAATTAAAATAAACTTCAAACGAAAATAATGCTGCAAAATATTTTAGCAAGTTTTCATTAAAGAATTTCTGATAAAAAATGTATTTTTCTAAGCAATAACATTTAGACACACGCATAAAAAAATTTTCCTCTCCATGCTTTTAATTAAAATTAAATGCATTTTACACACACACACACAAAAATTTCGATTTGTCTAGTAAATAAAACAATAAGCTAATCTGACTAATAGCAATATTTTATTTTTAGTTAGGAGTCGAAATAAGTTTTCTTAGTTATCACATCTCTCATTATTACATAAAAGTCCTTTTAAAAAAGGAAGACTGCTATTTCCTGCCACGCATCAACTGTCTTTCTTACAGTTAAAGCAAAGAAAAAACATATAACTATCGAAATTTTATGGTAAGTTTTCTCATAAAATTATATTTTTAGTATTATATATTCAGACTTTTTTAATACATTACAAGCCTTCGTTATTTAAAAGCAACCAGAGTTATGTAATCCATTTTTCAACTTCAATGAATTTATGATTTATTATTCTTAACAAAGTTTACAGATTCGTCCATTTTATATTCATATTTGGCCGGCTAGGTGGCATGATTGGTTTGTCACTGGCTTTGAACGCCTAAAGTTCCATCCCTTCCCATGTCCATGGATTTTCATGACGCAGCCTTGTCGTATTATTATGCTGCATGCAAAAGATCCTAGAGTGCCTGTTTGGCTTGAGTGCTGTCAGCAAAATTAAATACCAGCTAGTACAAGTTCGCATCGTCAGAACTCATATGCCTCCTTCTGGGGAGGAAACTGGGGATTAAAATTACATTGAGGCTATTGGTCTTCCATCTGTATGGTGCCACACTTAAAAGGGATACCAGCTTCCGGGGAACATACTTGGTCTGCATTGATAAATACCAATCCGCATCCCCATTGTAAATATAAAAAAATATTCATTTTTTTTTTAGTTTTATCTCTTTTGATTTGACTACCCTATAGAAGTACAGAAATCTATTAACTGTGAACCTTATAATTTTGAATCATGTTCAACTGACGAAGAAAATATTTGAAGTAATACCTCACTTTTTTCTCACAAAAACACGTGGGGTAACTCTCGAATTCAGAGAATATCAAAGTCGTGTATTCCATTCCTGGTTCCATCAAAAGCAGCTGAATACAGTACTGGCAACGCTTTTGAATAAAGCTCTGATTTTCGACCACAATGTGTGAAGTGTCATCTTCGTGCTATTATGAAGGTTCTACTTTACAAGGGTTACAAAGCCATTAAATTTCGTGTGCTTCTAGTGTTACTTCAAGATATTAATCAATCAATAAGCTGATGTTAATAGATCACATGATAATGATACATACCGTAATTTTTCCTACACCATCTCGTATTACCATCTGCGCCAAATAGGAATCTGGGCAAGTAAAGATAATGTTATACAAATAATTTTTTCTTTTTTTTTTAAGTTAAAGAAAGGTGAAAAAATAGTGAATCTTCCTCAACAATTACATATTTTTATTTTACAAAATTAAGTGTTTTGTCTAGATGAGATATTTTCGGGACCAAAAAAGAATATTTGTAAGAAACTGTGAATATTATAGCAATAGTTTGAAAATTGTCTAAATCAATACAGTTTGCTTAAATTAAGACAGATCATCCTTTGCAATCATAAGCACAAATATAGACCCTCGAAGCAAATCTTAGAAAATTTTAAATAATAACCTTGTTGTATTACATATTAAATTTATAACCTTGAGATAAAATATCACTCTGTTTATTTGAAATATTGATTTATATGCAACTAAAAAAACATCAAAAGTTCTACATAACAATTTTCATATTTGCAATAAGTTTTTTCTAAAGAATATAAAATTAATTGGATTCTTCTTTAACAATGAAATTAACTGACATTAACATTTCGGTACAAAATGCAAAAAAATTGATTAAAAAACTTTGCAGGGAATGGTAAACCATGAAAGACTATTAAAAGATTAACTTTGAAATTTAACCAAATTTTAATGCATGGTATTTCTTATAACTTTGTGACGCACTTTTTTTCTTCCAATTACTTGAATTTATATTTCATTGCCAAATTTATAACTGAAAAATATATTTTAAGGCAATGTATGAATCTTAAAATTAATCCTAAGATCCTAAAAAAAGTCACTTTGAGATCAAACTGTCTTGAATTTCATTAGTGAGAATAAGACAATCGGACATTATTTAATACATGTTTTGAACATACTTTTGAAAAAATATGGGCTATGTATATGATAAAATCCGACGAAGCATTCTATCAATTAATACTTTGATGGTTGCCTGAGATAACCGTTGCCAAACCACCACCACTGCAGATCATCCAGGTCTTACACTAGTGGTCCTCGGTTCATGTCACGTCCAATGAGCTTTTACAGGTGTTAAATGGGATTCACATCTCAAGATTTTGCCAACCAGGAAAGGATCCCGAATTCGGACAGGCGGTTAAGAGTTTGCCTTGCGGCATGGCATCGTCTTGCTGGAATACTGTGTTAGGGTGTCTTGTAACAAAGGCAGAACAACAGGCTACTCGACTTGTATGATGTTGCCGTCGATGTGTATCACGAGCATACAGTGATCAAACATTACACTAGTGATATTTCCCCTTGGAGAATATCTCTTGAAGTATCAGCGTGAACTAGAGGCGTAGGATTAACGAAAGAACTAGAAGGAAACATAATCTTAATATATCTTTATTAAGATTTTCAACTTAAACTTCTAACAAATTAAATTATAATAATTAATGTGAGAGAATCTACGATGGCAAAATACGCAACACACAATATATATAGATAATAACGACTTAACCTAACTCGGACCACTATCAATAACTGAATCGCCTAAATTCAATTCTAATGCAATCACTGATTCTAATATTAAATAGTCAATTCTACCTTGTTGCAGTCTGAAGAATCAATCTCTAATATCATTAAGGCAATCTTGTATTTACTTGTGTGCACTGGTATGCACCTTGGTTCTCTATAACTTTATCAATCATAACTTTTAATCACCATCACGTACCTTTATCCAAACTTGAACCACGAGCTATATTAACATTCCTCTACTTATCATCAACTGCCACAAACTGCCATCAATTGTCATACGTCGCCATCTCGCTTACTCTGAGTTCCAGTATTTAAAAGCTTGTTAATTTGCATCTTTCATTAACTCTTCACTTCTTGGATTTGGTTGGAAAAGAGTTCCTATTAATTCTGGCCCAAAGAACCCAAAAGACATATTAAAGAAAAGACGCGTGAGCCCGTCACACACTATCCCAAACTATGGTGTTCGGGGTAGGATCGGTTTGACGCTGGACGAAATCGATTGGTTTGCTGCTTTCTCCGAGTTGTTGCTATACCCGTCAACGGCCGTCATTCCTCAACAGACATAAAAAAAGATTCATCCGTGAACAATACCCGATGTCATTCGATGGTCCAGGTTCGATGATGATGACACCATACCAGGTGTTTAACCCTGCGCTGTTGGACAATGGTACTCCAGTTGCTGCTATACGTGCACGTAACTATACTTCATGCAATTCGTTGTGTATGGTTTGGTATGCACAGATCCATCTGCTCCTGGAGGCAACAGGTTTCAGATGTCACAGGCTGTGGAGAAAGAGTCTTGAATATTCATGAGGCAAATACTCTATAATGTGCACCTGTGAGCACCTCATCTTTTTCGACGCGCGCGTAGACCTTCCTAAATCCATATTGTGACACAATGTTGGATGGTGACGTGCTTAACATTATTATATTAACTATTCTATTCTTCTTTCATTCATGTTGATGTTACTATCTGAACCATGTTGTTATCCACGCAACAACAATTTCATTTCATGGAGTTAGATACTACAGTCACGTTCCCCAGTCGTTAGTTAATGGTATTGAGCTCGCCGACGTCTCAGATGCATTTTCTACGCATCTTCGAGAATCGAAAATGCTGCGCAAAACCTCAGATGATGTTTAAGAGAAGGGAAAGTTGGTTGCCTTTATAGTCCGAGTATGAGTACCAAGTAATCAGATGCGTGTGCAAATTTAATCATTTGCATATCCATCTCCCCATTATCGCATGAAATTTGTATGATGCTACTTGCATTATTTCTTGGAGTTAAAATTTCACTTTCGAGGAGTGTATATTAGTTGCATTTAAATTTAATTCATTGACTTTATAAAATATGTATATATATACTTATACTTAACTAGTTAAATAAGTAAAAATGTAGATCCGTAATGAAATAACTATCTTAAAAAAATTAACTTTAAATGGTCTGCTTAAAATTGCAGTGAACTAATAAAGTCACTTAAAGTTATTGATTATATGCATGCAAATGACATTTCAACTATTATTGTTAAAATTATATTTAACAATATATATTTTATGAGATTTGAAATCCCAATAAGCTTTGTTAAGTGTTATAGGGCAAATAGGGAACTTCCCATCCGACTTTGAGTAAAATAAAATTTCTCAGACGTCTAGGAATTACAGACATAGTTTCGATTACGGCTTTTCATCATCAAATGCTTCAAGACATACAGAAAGATTATACTATCTTCAGCACAAGCATTCTCCAATATTTATTCATACATTTATAGAGCATGAACTATCGACAGGTTAAGGTATCCGACTACGTTCGGAACCGTGATTTTCAAAAGCGCATAAAGGGATAATTTCCATGATATTTAGTGTCACTTAGATTAGAATATATGCTTAAAATTGTTTTAAGGACATTTTGACAAAAAAAATTTATTTATATATAATATTTTGGCAAAAAATTAACTTAGAATAATCTTTTTTCCAAATGTTCTGCTTTTGTGAAAAATGCTTCTGTTAGAATAATATTTTGCTTGTGTATAGCTCAGACCTCTGTTCAGAGGCTCAACTATAATTTTTGAAAGATATAACTTAGAAGTGGGTTTATTCATATTTTACGACAACAGAGAGGAGCAATTTTAAGAAAAAAACGCCGATAATTATTTCAATTGGTGGTAACTCTGAAAATAATGTGTATTTTTCAAAAGTTCTAGTTGAGCCTCTGTAGAAAGATCTGAGCTATATACAGGCAAAATATTATTATAATAGAACCATTTTTCACAAAAGGAGAACATTTGGAAAAAAGATTATTCTAAGTGAATTTTTTGCCAAAATATTATATTTAAATAATTTTTTTTGTCAAAATGTACTTAAAACAATTGTATGCATGTATTCTGATCTGATTGACACTAAATATCATGAAAATTATCCATTTATGCGCTTTTTTAAAATCATGGTTCCGAACGCAGTCGGATACCTTAATAAATGCCATTATCGCCATTAAGCGATTTGATTAAAAAACGTAAAGTAATAACGTTTTGAATTTTTTATAGCTTATTTTACAAACAAATATTAAAGATATATTGATTGACGTTTTTTTTTTCAGATGTGTTCGGTTGTCCTTTATAACGCTATGCTCCTTGCAAATAGTGATTTCCCTTTAAAATCAATTTAGTCGTAAAATTTTTCTTAGAATGAAGTGAAAGATGTAAAAAACAATCCTTGTATCCTAAACACATTTCTTTGTAGAAAAGTGCAGAAATATTTTACTATGATTTTTCTCGATGCGAAGTGTGTACCAATTATTGTGTTCACATGTTACTCTATTTTCTTATGTCACCAAAATTTTGTCTTGTTTTATTGTATCACATGCAATAAAATGAGGGAACCCAAATTAAGAATGAAAACTTGATAACTCAAAGATCTGGGGGCACCCATTGTGATCTTACTAAGTGTTTTAAAATTTTCAATAACTAGACCCCAACTTCAGACATTTCTTAAATGATAAATTTTATTCGCGTGTGTGAGAGGAGGGGGAGAAAAGATGAATGAGAGAGTAATAGAAAAGGATTTAATTTTATGTGAGCTTTACTTCAAACTCAAATTTAAAAAATAATTTTCCACTGTTATTGTATACTTTAAGAAATTAATAGTCTTGCAGATGTGTGAACAACAGATATGTATGCTGGAAAAAAATAAATAAGAATAAAAACTTCCTACTTTATGTTATGTATGCGAAGTTCTGTATTGCATTTTTTACACTTTCATTGTTAGATTGGTATTCAATTTCATATGACTAATTTTTAAAAAATTCTAACACTGTAATATGTCTGTTGAATAAATATTTTTTTTATTTTTTATTTTAATGAGAGAGAGAGGCAATAAACTTATAAATGGGCGTACACATAACTAATAAAACTATTATTATTTGTACATATTTTTCAGCCAGTATTTTAAGGTTGAAACTTTTCTTTAACATATGGTCCCTTAATATTGGAAGAAAAAAATATTTCATTATAATATTTTTTAAGTTAAAAGTTTGAGTAAAAATAAAGTTTTGAAATTATTCAAATATAATAAAGGAGGTTAAGAAAATATTAATTCTATGTAAATCCTTTGTATTTATCCATACTTTATGACATTTTGAATTATATATGAATATTTTAAGCTAATTATTAATATTAAAGAATAATTAGTTATGTAGCACTTACGTTATTTTTAACTAATTGGAAAGGGGAGAGCCACACACATCACGTTGCTTTCAATGTAATGAAGTTGAGTCTTTTTATCATAAGAAATGAAATTCTTTAGAGACTCCAATTACTGAGCAATGAGAAGTCATCGTAACTTTTTGAGGGAAGAATAACAGAAAAAACTTCATCATCAAAGGGTTTATTCTATAATAAACTGCATCGTTACAAAATTTTATTAGTTACATCATCTTGTCAGAATTAAAAGCTAATAATCTAAGAGCCATTTAATATATTAAGATGCAAACTTCATTTTTCAAAACAATTTATTTTTCTTCATTTTTCATGAAAAGAGGTGATATTCTATTTTCTTTTGTCTCATTAAATCAATATTTCCATTTACACACCCCAAACACAAGCTTTAAGTGAATGTGTATATATATATATATATATATATATATATATATATATATTTTGCCATTACGCGTCCGCTTAGCTGTGTATTTCATTATGTTGTACGAAGATATATTTTTTAGCTGTTCCACACACACACACAATGCATTGGAAAACATTCTTATAACTCTCACCTCTTAATTTAAAAAGACTTATTCTAAAATTGAATATAATTATCTTTTATGCTCCCGTAAACCCTTTCTCGATAGTAGATTTCCTCAAAACTCGTTTTTTTTAATTAATCTCTACTCAACATAATAAACGTAAATGCCAAATTTAAAGTATAAATCTAATAGATGAAAAACGGAAACTTTTTGTCAATAACAGTCGATTTATCTCTCTTAACGGATTTCAATTCAACAAAAAATAACATGCATAACTAATTTCATTAATGTAGATCTAGTAGCTCAAAAATGGGATTTTTTTCTATACGCTTCAGTAACTCCTCCACCCCCATAGGAGTCGATTTACGTAAAATCCATTCATTCTTAGTAATAGCTTGAAAACGGAAATATAATCTATATCCCTTAAGCCCTCGCAATGCCTCTTCGGAATCAGTTTCTGTAATACTCTTTTTGGTTTCAGACCTCTACAATATGAAAGGAACGTGCCGTACTAAATTTCAAGTAGTTCAAAAACGAATGTTTATCTATAATGCCACTTAAGCCCTCCCAACGACCTTTGGGGTTACGGTTTCTAATTTCCCAGGTTTTGCCATCTCTGGAAATTTCTAGGAAATCCCGGGAATATAATTTTTGTTCCAAAAATTCCGGGGAGTACATCAAAATTTCAAAAAAACTAAAAACAAGTTATTTTTAAATAATATTATCGTGTATATATATAGATTAAATTAATATGGTAATTCGGTACTTATAAGTAAAATGACGACTCTTGCTAGACACAATTCAAGACTTTATTCTACAAACTGAATATTTTCTTTCCTTATATATTGCCATCGAAAGTTTCAGAAATTTTTATAAGTTAATACAATAAGAAACAAAAGAAGTTATTTTGGACAAGTCACGCGCAACCGGATGCGTTAGTCCGAGCATTAGATCGTGTCCATAACAAACAAAGTGAACTATTTTTTTTCGCTACAATATTAATAATAATTATATAAAACTAGTGCATACCCGTTCTTCGCACGGGTGAACTGAAAAATTAAACAACACAGATTGAAGGATAAACAAGTTTTTCATGAGTTAATTTTACGTGAATTGCAAATTAAACAAAAAAAAGCTTTTGCCTGTCTCAGTAAACAAAAAACCATATTTGTTAAATTTTAAGTCTGTATATCTAATAGTTGATAAAAAGGATTTTTTTTTAAATTTTTAACGCCCCGTAACTCTCTTGTGAGTCGATTTTTAAAACCCCTTCCAAAGCTGATCTCTGCTCAGCAAAAGTAGCGAATTGTTACAAATTTTGTGTAATAAACGCTTAAAATTGTGCAAATAATTTATATTTGATGTGAAATACATTAATATTACTTTCTGTGGCTTTATGTTAAAATTGTACCACTTCTCTAGCAATGTCGTTGCTTACATTATGATGGCGGTTCATTATAAGCATAGTGAAATCAGTGTACATTTTTGAGGCAAGCAGAAATTTTAAAATCTTGTCTTTGTACTCCAATGAAATTCCCCAGATCTTTCTATAAATAATTTTTCAAATGCAAGTAGAAACGAAATATGCAGAAAGATATGTTTCGCAGGAATAAATAATTATTTTGATGAGAGAAATTTTAAAAATTTGAACACAAAGGAATTTACTTAGAGAGAGAGAGAGAGTGATATACACTCAGGAACATTGAAAATAGCGACCCAAGTAGGAAGCTAAGTACAATCGCAAAACTTTGCAAATTAGTACAGCGTAATGTGATATGCAAATGATCCAAGTTTTGTGCCAATACGCATGCTCATACACGCTGAGGTGGCTCTACATCAGGAAGAGGGTGCTATATAAGCCAGAGCAAATTCGAAGATTCATAAACGTGACGATTACCCGCCGATTGTAGGAAGACTTTGGTAAGCAAAACATGCCAGGTAAACGTGCTAGAAGACATTTCTCACAGTTAAGCGAATTTGAGAGAGGCCTGATCATCGGGATGAAAACTGCAGGCTGGTCGACGCGCCGTGTTGCTGGCCAGGTGGATCGTTCGGAGTGTGCCGTTGGAAATTGTGGGAGCAGTGGACACGAAAAGGTACCCACGCTCAGAAAACCGGGCCTGGAGAGACCAGGAAGATACGAGGAGAAAGGATCGAAGGTTCGTGTGGCAAGCACTTGTGGACCCCACAGTGACTCGTTCAACGATGCGAGCAGACGTAGGCGTAGCAATTGTTCAACAAACAATTTCCAGACACCTTGCGGAAGAGAATCTTAAATCCAAGCACCCTTTTCGTGCACTCCCTCTAACACTGGAATATCGGCAACTGCGTCTACAGTGATGCCAAGCCAGATCAATGTGGAATGTCACAGATTGGCAAAAGGTTGTATTTAGTGATGAATCTGGGTTTGTTTTGGGGACAGATAATAACCGTGTACGGGTGTGGAGGCGCCTTGGTGAGCGGTACAATTCCTCCCAACACTGTTCTACGTCTCACTGCCCGCACAGCAGGTGTAATGGTCTGGGCGGCCATAGCCTATGATAGTCGGTCCACTTTAATTAGGATGCGTGAAACCTTAACGGGCCAACGTTACGTTGATGATATTCTTCAACCCCATGTAGGACCTTTCCTAAATGGTCTCCCAGGGGCAATTTTCCAGCAAGATAATGCTCGTCTGCATACAGCAAGAGTTGCTCAAGACTTCCTACGTCATTTTCAGACTCTTCCATGGCCGGCCCGCTCCCCCGATTTTTCCCCTGTATAGCACGTGTGGGATCAGCTAAAACCACAGATGCCATTGTGTCACTCTGTACATGATTTAGAGTTGGGTGTTCAAGATTTGTGGGCTCATCTGCCTCAGGACAACATAAGGTGTCTAATCAACTCAATGCCGGATCGTGTGGCGGCATGTATTGCAGCTGGAGGTGGTCCAACGCGCTATTGAAGTTGCCCAGTATTTGTGTCGTTGCACACCCTGTATTCGTTTAATTGTCTTGTTTTTGAGATCAAATGAATCTGTCATCTGTGTCATTATGTGTATTAAATTTCATTTCAATCCGATGCTTTCATCTTGGGTCGCTATTTTCAATGTTCCTGAGTGTATTTATTTATTATAAACTATTTTTATTTTTCAGAAGCTGTTAACTCCTCGATTTTTTTATTTTCAATTTTATTAAAAACACAGAAGAAAAATCTACCTTTTTAAGGATGTTTATCAAAGCTCTAACATTAAAAGAATAAAACTAAAAAAAACTTTTAAAAAATTATTAACGACATAGAAAAAATGCTACAATTAAAGACTTTGTGAAATAAAAATCTCGAAAAAAATTCACATTTAAAAAATAATTACTACAATTAATGTTCTTTAACTAATTCACATACGTTCCAAAATTAATCAGTCGAAGGGAATCAATTATTTTTCTTATGTTCTACTAAGAAATAAGTATTAATATATATACTTGAAAATTTATTTGCTGCTGAAGTACTGATTACGTACGTTAAAAATATTAATTATCGTTTTTGAATGGTTTTGTTTGTATAACCAATTTCTTCCTAATGAACTTGCTATATTATTGTTATAAAAATATAAATCTATATTAATTTAAAAATTTCATTTGATGTTTGGTTAAGAATTTTGAAATTGTGCTTTTAAAAATATTCTCCCCCAAGCAGTTAGTGGGTTCAATTCCTTTTTCAAATTGCTGATTCAATTAAATTAATTATAATACAGACAATACCCAAAAAAATGAAATAAATAATAGTTTTAAATATTAGTACTCTTACGTTATCCCCATAAGCCAAGATCTCGGAACTTTGACCAGATTGTCGTGCTATGAAAAGGGATTCCTGTAAAAACTAAATGCTTTTAGTTGAAGAAGCTCAATAGACAGAAACTGATCAGAACAAATAGTTTCCCACGGTTAGCTGGAAAAATTCTCTCCAACCCTACTGGAGGGGACTTTACTTATATTCTTATATTACTCTCTTACCCCACTGCTGAGGTAACGAATATTCCTTCGAACAGGAAGTTCGAGGTGAATGATCGCAGACTGACACAGCACGGTCAGCTAAAATTCATATATCCTAGTTTGAAATCCACTGTCAAGTCAGAAATAGCTACCTCTTAGACTATTTCAGCCCTGTACCATTCCCAGGAATGCAAAGAGTACGAAATCTTACGATGGAAAGAAAACCTACTTTTGGCAGCAATTTTTGCAAAATCTGTTCTTAGTGAATATCTACTCTATGAGAGAATCATAAACCTATAATTTAAGGTATGTAGGTCTAATAGCTCCGGAGATATTTTGATGAGTGAGGAAGTGAATGAGTGAGTCGATTTTCTTCTTTATGTATATAGATATCCGTCTTCATGTAAAAATCATGACTAAACACAATTTCTTGAAAGTTATAAAATATATTCTGGAAAATGATGCAATATACCGTTAATTTTGAAGTACACTCGGGAACATTGAAAATAGCGACCCAAGAAGGAAGCTAATTACAATCGCGAAACTTTGCAAATAAGTACAGCGTAATGTGATATGCAAATGATCCAAGTTTTGTGCCAATACTCATGCTCATACACGCCGAGGTGGCGCTACAATCAGGAAGAGGGTGCTATATAAGCCAGCGCAAATTCGAAGATTCATAACTGCGACGATTACCCCGCTGATTGTAGGAAGACTTTGGTAACGAAACATGGCAGGTAAACGTGGTAGAAGACATTTCACACAGTTAAGCGAGTTTGAGAGAGGCCTGATCATAGGAATGAAAACTGCAGGCTGGTCGACGTGCCGTGTTGCTGTCCAGGTGGATCATTCGGAGTGTGCCATTAGAAATTGTTGGGAGCAGTGGACACGAGAAGGTATCCACGCGTGGAAAACCGGGTCTGGAGCGACCAGGAAGACCACGAGGAGAGAGGATCGAAGGATCGTACGGCAAGCACTTGTGGACCCTACAGTGACTCATTCAACAATGCGTGCAGACGTAGGCGTAGCGATTGTTCCACAAACAATTTCTAGACACCTTGCAGAAGCAAATCTTAAATCCAAGCGCCCTTTCCGTGCACACCCTCTAACACCGGAACATCGGCAACTGCGTCTAAAATGGTGCCCAGCCAGATCAATGAGGAATGTCACGGATTAGCAAAAGGTCGTGCTTAGTGATGAATCCCGGTTTGTTTGGGGGACAGATGATAACCATGTACGGGTGTGGAGGCGCCCTGGTGAACGGTACAACGCCCCCCACACACACACTGTTCTGCGTCACACTGCACGCACAGCTGGTGTAATGGTCCGGGGGGCCATAGCCTATGATAGCCGGTCCACTTTAATTGTGATGCGTGGAACCTTAACGGGCCAACGTTACGTTGATGATATTCTTCGACCCCATGTAGGAGCTTTCCTAAATGGTCTCCCAGGGGCAATTTTCCAGCAAGATAATGCTCGTCCGCATACAGCAAGAGTTGCTCAAGACTTCCTACGTCATTTTCAGACGCTTCCATGGCCGGCCCTCTCCCCCGATATGTCCCCTGTAGAGCACGTGTGGGATCAGCAAAAACGGCAGATGCCATCGTGTCACTCTGTACATGATTTAGAGTTGGCTATTCAAGATTTGTGGGCCCATCTGCCTCAGGACAACATAAGGTGTCTAATCAACTCAATGCCGGACCGTGTGGTGGCATGAATTGAAGCTGGAGGTGGTCCAACGCGCTATTGAAGTTGCCCAGTATTTGTGTCGTTGCACACCCTGTATTCGTTTAATTGTCTCCTCCTTTCTGTCTTCCTGAGTGTATTTAAGTATAAAACTCTGTGTGTGTGTGTGTGTGTGTGTGTGTGTGTGTGTGTGTGTGTGTGTGTGTGTGTGTGTGTGTGTGTGTGTGTGTGTGTGTGTGTGTGTGTGTGTGTGTGTGTGTGTGTGTGTGTGTGTGTGTGTGTGTGTGTGTGTGTGTGTGTGTGTGTGTGTGTGTGTGTGTGTGTGTGTGTGTGTGTGTGTGTGTGTGTGTGTGTGTGTGTGTGTGTGTGTGTGTGTGTGTGTGTGTGTGTGTGTGTGTGTGTGTGTGTGTGTGTGTGTGTGTGTGTGTGTGTGTGTGTGTGTGTGTGTGTGTGTGTGTGTGTGTGTGTGTGTGTGTGTGTGTGTGTGTGTGTGTGTGTGTGTGTGTGTGTGTGTGTGTGTGTGTGTTCATTACAAAAATTAGTTCTATGACGTA
Organism: Trichonephila clavipes; assembly: GCA_019973935.1. Classification (NCBI taxonomy): domain Eukaryota; kingdom Metazoa; phylum Arthropoda; class Arachnida; order Araneae; family Nephilidae; genus Trichonephila; species Trichonephila clavipes. Next base: position 516,115 of record BMAU01018853.1, read on the forward strand.
GAACTGGATAATAAGGACCAAAATCGATAGATGAGAATTAATGTACAATTACTTTCTAGTCGTTATCAATATTTTCTTATCAATCACTTGCGAAGAATGTATCGTAATTACGATATTTTTATGTAGTCAAAAAAAATGTGGTAGCTATATATATATATATATATATATATATATATATATATATAAGCTGAAGTAAAAAATTTGTAATTAACATTTTAAAAAGACAAATTTCGTGCTAACATTCACACAAAAAAATATTTTCTTCGTGGTGGTGTTTACTTATATTTAGTGAAAAAAATTTCATATTTCTTATACCTATAACCAAAAAATAATTATTTACCATCTTTTTTACTATTTATCGAAGTAACAAAACACCTTCTTACATAATAATTATTATTTAATCAAAAATACCAAAAAAATACTTCACATTCATTTATCAGAAACATTCATGATGTTTCAATACTTCTTGTTTTGTACTTTTTCATAACATAAAATAACATTATTTATATGAAATTCCAAACGAAATTTATAAAATAAATATAAAATACGTTTTATGTGTCTTCCTTTAATAAACATATATCAGTCTTTTATAAACTTTTATACTCTTTTTTATATTTCTTTGATTTATATGCCACAATGAAATCGCTTGTAATTCCATCATAAATTTAAAAAACAATAAGAAAATCCTACAAAACAGGCATAACATCGATATATTAAAATATTTTATTCATTGATACAATTATTATCAATTCGCCATTATAATTTTAAAGAATTACAGTTTTAATCATTAAAACCATTTTTAAATAAATCTCAGAACACAAAAATGAATTATTTTCCATTGAACAAATTCACATTTCCGATTCATATCAATAATTAAATTTTTTCCTCACATAAATGCCCTTTGGCCGTCTTTTAATAACAGATACAAATTAAATAAATCCATTATTCACAGATGTGCTCAAGCTTTCTTTTCTGAAACTTTTTGCAACATCCCACAGTTAAAGCAAAATTCCAAGCAAATTAAATTGGTTTCTGTTTGGTTGATTTTCTGAGTTCCTTAATTTATCGTTTTGCAGATAATTTTAGCAATTTAAAGTTGATTAAAAGAAATGAATTTAAATATCAGACGAAATGTCAGAAGTGAATCGAAAGTTTAATGAAGGACGTTTATATTTTATGAACACAAATTATCCGTTTAATTCTTTTTGTATTTGTGGATGTAGAGCAAAAAGTTTTCAATACCTCATAAAAATAATTTCATGGCAGATGCAGATCAGAAGCATTTTTCTTCAACTTTAAAACTGTCAATTTTATTTCACTACTAGGTTGATTTCTGGGAGTGTGGGGTTAGGGATATTTTCAAAAATTTCTTCACTTCTTGATTTAACTTTTTTCAAACTAATCTGAAGAACTTGAGGTTTATCAAATACAACATAAAGTTTTTTAATTGTTAGAAGACGAGGATGCTTTTTCACAGACTGTATTAGGACTATATAGCGTTATTTTGATAGATATGAAGTTATTCTCGATTACGAGTCAAATGCAGTACAAGGAGATACCACTGAAATACTTTTACAATGTGGTGTAATAAACTAAATAATACTTTTGAATTATACATACCAATCAAACAAAAGGAGATATGAATTTTGGGCAATGATTTTAAGCATTGTAAAGACATATGTATTATTTTCGTAATATTATGTACCTTTTTGGGTGAAATATTAATTTGGTAGAAGTAATTGTGGTAGAATAATTTGGTAGAAGTAATTGAAAACCAAATACTCTCTTCAGACATATGTTTGCAGTACTTGTGGAATTGTTAATTTGCATGCTTTTCTCTAAGTAGGAATTACTTTGGTTAGTTTTACTTTCTTGAATACGTTTCTCTATTTTCCATTTTGAACGTAATATGAATCAGAAAAATAGCACTGTAGGCAAATACTTCCCTTTTGCTCTAGATTGTCGTCATTAGATTAAAACAGATGTACATCTAAAGCAAATATACCTCTAGCGTGCACTTTGTGAATGCCCGAAAGATTAACACTTTAAAAAGTACAGAAATTTAGAAAGATGCAGTCAATTTTGGGGGTTTAATGTATAAATATTTAGTTGGAAAAAGAAAACGCTTTCTCATATTTCTCTTTTTTTTCTATTGTTCGCATCTATGTTACCCCTTGTTCAGAAAACCCATCGAGAATATCCGAGAATAATAACAAGTAAAAATTTTAATACAAATGATTCCTGATCAGTTTTCTTAAATCAGAGAATTTTCAAATAACAAATTGCTTTATGTTATTGATAATAATAATCTTGTCACATTCGAGCGCATAATCCACACATCTCGGCTTTTTTTTCTTTTTTTCAACTTGTTTTAAATTGCTTATTTTCAAGCTTTTCAAAATAGTCCTTCATAAAAGATATTCTTCCATCGTATTTTTTTATTTGATGTAAAATATAAATTTAAAATATAATGAAGGCAGTCTTTAAACGCTAGATAAGATAAAAAAAATTTAATACTTTCTATTTTTCACTATAATTTATTTTTATATTTCTCATTTCTGAATTTTTAAAAAAAAACTTGTTTCCAATATGTATGGAAAAATAGAAATGCTTACATAGAATTTCAGAAAGAAATTACGAAAAATAAGGTTTAATATCTATTGATTTATTGTTGCTATAATATTCTACTTATTTGTTTATTTGAGAAAATTATTCACTTTTGGAACTTTATCTGTGTTTTATAGCTTCTAAAAATATGCTCAAAGTTTTATATTTTATTCAAAAGATTAATGAATAAAAATATCCTTAAAAAGAGAGAGAGAGAGAGCTTTTACTATGAAGAATTTTTAAAGAAGTATATCTTTAAAATTTAAAATTAAGCCTGTACATTGGTAAATGAATAAATTATTGCATTTTGTAGTATTTACTTTGAAACTTCCACAGTGTGTGTGTATATCCATGTGCATGTTTCAGCCATCATTTTTCAATCTAGAGATATTTTAAACTATGTTTCCTTAGTCTTATTCATAGTATTTTGGTCAAAACTTCCTGGACTTGATTTCTTTTTAGAGATAATGATAGATATTACAAAACGAAAAGAATGTTGAAATAAAAATATAACATAGTAACTTTTTTTATATTCAAAACCTAATGACTTCTAGCAAGGTTTTTTGAGATTATCGAGGTTACTGAAATTCTGTTTTGTCACGGTGCTTTACGTTATTCCTGGGTTAAGCCTAAAAGTAATAAACAACATCTCGGAGGTAAAATAATAAATTGACAAAATAATACATAACATAAGATATCACAGTTATAAAGGACTGTATTTACAAGACAAATAAAGATAAAAATTTAAGGGAACAAATTGAAGTAAGATAGCTGAAATTTATATAGTCCAGGATTGAACAGCAAGGTGGGTGATCCTAACTCATTGGGATCCAACCTCTCTCTACTGATAAAAGCAGTGAGTTTCGAGTTCTAACTACTGTTAAAAGTTTGTACATACCATGGTGGCTTCTGCATTCCTATCTGGAAAGTTTGCGAGCGTTACAATTTTTGTTTCAGGAAAAAATACCAAGAGGGTACAAAGAAGTAATAGTATTATATAGATGTTTATACTATTCATATTTTATTACTTAATTAACTCCTATATTATTCTTACTTATAAAATTAATGATTAATGTAATTTAATGTTTTACTATTAGAAAATAGTAAGAGTTCTGATTAAAATTACGTAAAATATTGCATTTTAAGTTTCAGTTTTGTAGAGTAAAACATTACTTCAAAAAATGCATTTTTGATTTCAGAAAACTCTACCAAACAGAAAACTGCAACTCCTTAAATTATCCAGAAAACAATTGGTTCACTCCTAGGAGAGCCCGCACCCTTGGCGCAAATTACTTTATTTGGCGATAATTGTGCCATCTTGGTAACCCTACTTTTAAACACTACATATGGCAACCCTAACTATTTCTAGCATTTTCGTATTTTGTGGGCGCGTATTTTGAATTTCATTTTGTTGTTGGGCTCTGGGCTGGCTGCTTGTGTGAGGGAATATACTTTAGAATTTTTTACTTTGTTGAATGCTAAAGGTAAGAAATAATTGATTGAATGGTGTATGAAGGAAGGATTGATTGCTTCGAGTTATGAATGTACTAAATGTAATGATCCGCAAGATGTAACACGGTCGGCAATAAAACGCTTTCTTCGAAATCGTACCAGCCACGCCAAATGTATGTTCGGCCATTACCTCGCAGAATAAATATGGCGGCGCTCACACGATCATTCGCTTAGCGATGAGACCCTTAAGGCTTTTTTAAAATCTGTTGTTATGCTGTACCCTCCACTCGGGATAGATCGGCAGTAAGATAGTAAATGCTATTTTTTATATTTTTTATCTTAAATGTTTAATTTCTGTATTGTTTACATATATTTTCATTACGCATCCACCTTATCCCGCTATATTCCCTTGCCGCCATTGTCGGTTTGGCTTAGCGCTTTTTTCGGTTTTTCGCCAAGGGTGTGGGCTCTCCTAGGATTTTACCGAAGTTCCTTTACGAACCCAAAGTTTTTTTATAGTATAATTAAATTAGTTATTAAACAAAGTATTAATGCTATTTTTTAATGCTTTTTCTTAGTCTCTTAACGATATCTATTTTCTCCTTATTCCCATTTAATAACCATTCTACCTCTCACATTAAATTAATGTCCCAGTATGAAATTTCTTTCTTTATTAAAAGATGTAGTTACTCGGTTTTAAATGCACAATTACAACAATTCATCGTCCTACTCATAGCTGAAAAAAATTAATGCAATAATAACTCAATATAATTTTCTGGGTGTCAACTGTTCAAGTATATAAATTAATTTTTCAAAAAAGTATTTTACGGAAGCGTATGAAACAAACATTTTAATTAAATAATAATGCGTTCAACAGTATTAAGGATCACAAATAATTTTTGGAAATGAAAACAAGGGACATGAACATTTCGAAGATTTAAGTTCTTAATTATAAAACTGAAATTGAAACAATCTTTAGTAACTAACATAAATCCAAGTGGTTTCTTTTTCAATTTTTTTGAAAAAATACTTAAATTCTCACTAATTTCAAAGCTTAGATTAATAAAGTTCATTCTTCTTGCGCATGCGTAAGTAACAGTTGACGAAAGGATCTAAATTAATTACCTTTGTTTATATTCGTTTTAATGTTTTTTTAAATCAGATAAATCTTCTTTTGTTTCTGACATATCCTTTATATGCAAATTAAGAACTACTTCATGTGATCAACTTCTGTACATTCTAAGTTAATCCAACCACAACACAATAGACTTTTTTTTAGTTTTTATTTTGTTTAAATTTCGTTTTAAAAAAAGGAAAAAACCGAAGCCCATTTATAAATGTTCTTTTAAACATTTCATTTAGAATAAGCTTATTCGTGAATGAATCTCATTATTTTGATTTTAGTTTTCCGGGAGTTTGTGACAAAATGGCTCTATGAAACAAATTTAGTAGTGATTAAGTTTGTAAAATAGATTCCTGTGCAAAGTTCACTTCTCAAAAGAGTAAAATCAGGTTTAAGAATGTTTCCTTATCAGAGTGAATGAGTGAATATTAACGTCGCACTGCTCAGCTACACGAGAGCTTTTGGGACGGACCACGTAATTTTGAACCATGGTCAAGTGACGTGGACGACACCTGAGCTGGCACCCCCGCTCTCCTAACTACCACACCACACCAACAGAAGAAATATTCTACCAATACTTAGCAGAAATATTCTTTGAAAATCACTCTTCCAAGATATATGGCAGCACGGGTTCTATGATAAGTATTTTAGCTGGGAAGGCGAATAGTTTTGTAAAAGATATTGCGTTTTCAGCCGATTGTAAAGATTATTACTTTTGTCCCGAAAAAATAGTTTATGTCAAAATTTAAGTCTCTTATGTTTTTTGTATGTTAATGGAGACCTTAGAAAACGATTTGACTATTTATTTTAAGTGAACGGTGTATATAATTAATTTTACAGTGGAATATCTTTAATTAATTCATTAGTTCTAAAGGATTAAATTTCCCGAAGTGGAGTATTTTGTTTATGTATATCCCTTAATTTTCAATGTAGTGATCCAAAAAAAAATATTGTATGAAAAAAATTGCAGTAAATCATAATGTGGTGGATAAAGTATTAACGTGCATCGTATCCCTACACGGTGGGTCTTACAAAGCTCTAATAAAGCTCGAGTTATGAAAGTAGCTAGACATTTGTCAACTTGACTCTATCGTTAACATTTCGCTATGTTTTTCATTGAATCGCCATTATAATTTAAGAAATGGCGTTGTTTGCGAATCTTACAATTTTAACATAAAATAAATACAACAGAAAGTAATATTAATGTATTACACTTTCAGATATAATTTATTTACACTATTTTAAGCGTTCATTACACAAAACTTTTAACAATGTGTTACTTTTGCTGAGCAGTGATCAGTTTAGGGAAGTATTTTCAAAAATCGACTCTCAAGAGTGTTACGGGGAGTTATAAATAAAAAAAATCCTTTTTAACACCTATTAGAGCTACATACTTAAAATTTAACATAGGTGTTTTTTTTCTTTCTTTTTTTTTTTTTTTTTTTTTTGTTGAACTGAGATGTGCAAAAAGCTTTTTTTTTTTGTTTAATTTGCAATTCACGTAAAATTAAATCATTGAGAACTTCTTTATCCTTCAATCTGTACTGCTTAAATTTTCAGTTCACCCTAGCGAAGACCGGTATACGAGCTCTAGTAAGAAATATTTGCCTCAGTCTGATAAATTATTATTGAAAACATTTACATGTTAATTCGTATTATTAATGTGCTACTGTATATATATACACTGGTGTGCAAAAAGTAAGGACGAGACGGTTTTTTCAATATAACTTTGTACAAAAGCTTTCCAAATCAACACATTTAATACCGTAAGATACCCAATACGTAAGGACATGTGTAATATGTAAGCAACACTTACTAAAAGAGAAATCAGAGGGATAAAAAGAAGCATGATTGAAAAAGTAGCATGGAGCGCAATGCGACTGAAGGCCGAAACATCCCTGTGATGGGTGTCCAGCAAGAAACATCCGGTCTTTAGTAGGGGATATGATCTCCCCTGACTGCTAGGCAGGTTTCACAGCGTCTGCCCATGCTGAGAATGAGGGTGTCAATGAGTTGTTGAGGCATTGCTGCCCATTCGTCTTGCAGCGCCAATCGAAGCTCCCGAATCGTTACTGGTGGTAAGGTACGAGCTGCCAAGCGTCTGCCTAGAAAATCCCATACATGCTCGATGGGATTGAGATCCGAAGATCGTGCCGGCCAATCCATACGTTCAATATCCTCACTCTCTAAGAGCTGTTCGGCAGCTACTGTGCGATGACACGGTGCATTGTCGTCCATGAAAAGGAACTGCAGACCCATAGCGCCTCTAAAAAGACGCACATATGGAAGAAGAATCTCGTTACAATAACGGGTCCCGTTAACTGAACCTGCGTCGAAGATGTGAAGGTCTGTACGACTACCAAGCATGATGCCACCCTAAACGAGAACACCGCGACCTCTATACCTGTCCCTTTCAATGATGTTCGAGGGATGATTGCGGCTTCCCCACTCTCTCCAGATGTGTATGTGATGAGAATCGCTACTCAAACTGAATCTGCTTTCATCTATAAAGAGTACTCGTCCCCATTCATTGTCTCTTCAATTCCGGTGTTCCCGGCACCACAGAGAACGCCTTCTCCTATGGGCTGGCGTTAAAGGTACACATCGTACAGGGCGTCGTGCAAACGGACCACCACCGTGCAGTCTTCTGGCCACGGTAAAACGCGATATCGGTCGTCCAGTCGCCTGTGTCATGTGTCTAGCGATTTCTCCCGCTGTCTGCCGCCTGTTTCTTCTGGCCTGTAAGACAATGTACCGGTCATCTGCGGGTGTGGTTCCTCGTGGACGACCACTACTGAACTCCCGGATAGCTGTTCCTGTAGTTTGAAATTGTCTCCAAAGTCCAAACGATGTTGTGAGCAATTCCGAACTCTGCAGCCACACTTGTCACACTGCGGCCTTCCTCCAACTTCCCAATGATTCGACCTCGGGTAAAAGCATCCAGATGTCGTCTAACAGATTGATTATTCGCCATTTCTCGCTGAGGCAGCAACTCGGTGTGATTTTAACTGCTATACGGCATGCAATCTCTTTGCCAGAAATACTGATCTTACACCGACAACATGCTTTATACTACTCAGACACTCCCCCATTACGTCTACCTGCATATCTGCGCATGTGCTACCGTACATCACCTTACTTAATCTCCTGATTGGTCTTTCTGTCCACTCTGCCTCTTCGTTCAGTTGATATGGTAATTTTTCGACTTCGTCCTTAATTTTTGCACACCAGTGTATATATATATATATATATATATATATATATCCAAGCCAAAAGTCAAAAACCTTCTTTTTTCTTAGCAATACTTTATTTTACAACAAATTTCTTGCAAATAATATTAATATGCGGTTTTTAAAATTCGTTATTATCAATATGCAGATAAATTGATCGAGAAGAAAGTTTTCCCTTGAGGCAGTCACAAAAATGCGTATGTTCTGAGTTGCACTCCTAAGTCATGTTGTAAATTTTCCGGAAGGAACCAAAAGAGTTGTCAAATATTGAGTATCGTCTTGTCGATAATTATACTGAATGATGGCCAGAAATAGGGAAGAGTATTGCTGCTTTTAGTGAAATATTGATGGTAAAATTTTAAACGTACAAGAATTTAAAGCTGTTATATAAAAATATATTGTTGTAAAAATGAAGATTTGTTTACAGAGGAGCCATTTTAACATTTAAATCCAACGCCTTAAATAGTTCAAAAACAGCAGTTGACTATACCACTTGAATCGGCTTGTTTGGCTTCTGAAAAATAGTTGTTCTGATGAACTGTGGGTCGTAAGTGGATGGAAGATCCAACACCTGACAAATCTTCTACGCAGAGAAGGATTCTACGACAGGGACAGGAGTCATTCGATCTACACTTCTGCGTAGGGTTCGAGTGAGTGAGTGAGTAAATATTAACTTCGTACTGTTCAGCTACACGAGGGCCTTTTTGGCGACGGACCACGTAGTTCTGAGCCATGGTCAAGTGACGTGGACGGGAGGACGTTTCAGCTCTCGACAGATTTAACCTGCATCACTGCCCTACACGGTGTGGGTCTTTAGTGGTCCTGGGCTCGAACTCATGACATGCCTGCCATGATCCGATACCTTGACCACTGGGCTTCGAAGCAAGGATGTTGTTCCTGGCAGTTAAAAAACTTGTCTTTCAGGTCAAGGGCCTCGTGCATCATCCTGAGAGGGAACAATAAGAATGCGTTCATCTACAATAGTCCTACGTAGAGAAGCAGAAGTAATCTTATGTACGGATTGAATCGAGGAGCAATGTTCGATAAGCTCCAGCACATATTCCAAAATCATAATCAGAAAGGAGTAAAAATCATTCCTCAAAATGAATGTCAAATCAAGTTGATGGAGGTATAGAAATATTTTGAAGATCATAGTGAGATGATTGTTCAAAAAATAGCTAATTAAATATCTCAAATTCCTTAGAAGAAAAGAGTAAGTGAAGCACTTAATAAAGCATCAAACATAACATTGGAAACAATAAATGATTTGAAGATAAGTTACACTAATACTTTATTTTATTTGTGTAACTGCAAGTGATTGTTAAATTTCTAGACACCAGTATAGAGTTGGAATATCTTTATAAAAATCCGAAAAAGTTCGAATATCCAAAACAAATTTGCTATTTTCAAGCAACAGAAGAAAATTTTTTATCATAATCGTTTTTGTAATATTTCTTGGTTAAAACTATCCTTATAAAATTTAGTACGTCCCATGCCACCAACATTATTTTAAATCTCTGTTACATTAAACGTGTAGTGTACTGTAGTATTGGGTTTGGGGATCTTTGATGACATCAATATTAGGTTATCTGAGCTTTGATCATCTAATTCCTTGTTATTTCTCGCTACTTTTTAAATTTATTAGCATAAAACTTTGCTTTAGTTTCTGAGAAACACAAATACAAATTACAATTCATTTTAATTAAAATGTAAATATACCTTTAGTTATAATAAAGGCTTCGTCAATATTTCATACATATCTGAACAATTTTAAAAATAAGCTAATTGTAAACAGAAATTACTTTTAACTTTTAAAAAAATTCATATGAAAATATAAAATCATTCTTTTCATTTGATACTCATTTCTCATTGATTCATTTCATACTCATTATAAAGGGTGTTTTTTAGAGGTATAGAACTTTAAATTGCAATAAAACAACGATGTATTATTCGATTGACATGAATTTTTTTTATTCGAAAGATAATCTTGTGGCATTATATTTTAAATATGATCAAGCAAAGCGTAGATTCGTCGAATGGGCCCAAAACGAGATTGTCGTTGTTCCCGAATTTCATAAGCGAATTTTGTTTAGCGATGAAGCGCACTTCTGGATGAATGGCTACGTCAACAAACAAAACTGCCGCATTTGGAGTTAAGCTAATCCACAAGTGTATGTCGAAACACCATTAAATCCAGAAAAACTGACTGTTTGGTGCGCTTTATGGGCTGGTGGAATCCTTCTTCAAAAACGATGAAGGCCACAACGTTACAGTCAATGGTGATCGGTATAGAGAAATAATTACTAACTTTTTCATTCCTGAATTGAACAATCATGATGTCCAGGAGCTGTGGTTCCAACAATACGGCGCAACATGTCACACAGCTCGTGCCACAATCGATTTATTGAAAGACACGTTTGGTGACCGCCTAATTTCACGTTTTGGACCTGTGAATCGGCCTCCAAGATCTTGCGATTTAACACCGCTAGACTATTTTCTATGGGGCTATGTAAAGTCATTGGTCTATGCGGATAAGCCACAAACGCTTGACCATTTGGAAGACAACATTCACCGTGTTATTACCGATATACGGTCACAAATGTTGGAAAAAGTCATCGAAGATTGGACGTCCAGATTGAACTACATCTGAGCCAGCCGTGGCAGCCATATGCCTGAAATCATATTTAAAATGTAATGCCACAAGATTATCTTTCGAATAAAAAAAATTCATGTTAATCGAATAATACATCGTTGTTTTATTGCAATTTAAAGTTATATACCTCTAAAAAACACCCTTTATTTGATACTTCAAGAACATTGTATTTAAAATATCTCAAGACTCAAAAAGACTGTTAGTAAATTAAAAAGAGAGGGAATATGCCATAACATCTTAAAAAATTTTTACGTCTTATTAAATTTCACATTTTGTCAGCAAAATGTTTATATAATTTTATATCGGTGGTAAACTTAAAAAAAGAAACAAAATGCTCAAATATAATATTTTTACGAATTTCCAATATAATTTCTGGTGATAACTTACTAACTTGCCTAAACTATCTAATCCTTCAAAAAGATTTCCGCTTGTGACCCAATTAAAATTGATGCTAATTGAAAGTTATATATGCAGCAGTCTTTCCACTGCAGTGTCCATAGGTCAAGCTTAATGGATTTTTCTCTAAGTAGGGCGCAAAATAAGAGACAGGAGTGGAGTTCTATTAAGTTTACTTAGTAAGAAAGTTATTATCAATAAAGAAAACCATGAAAAATGCATAGAAATAAATTTATTGCTTTAATTACGCAATTGACACAAAAGAACAAAAAGTAAGAAGATCGTCAGTCCATGCAGGAAAACAAACTTCTAAAGTTTGAAAGTGGGATTATATCTAGCTGAAATACAAGCCGCACAGCGATGTGCCAAGTTATGAATGAGTCTTGAATAATTTTCATGACAGGTCCCGTCACATCTGCAGCAGAATGGTACTTGGCTCAGTAAGGTTCGTCGGTAGAATCTGACAAGTTGAAATCTTTCGTCCCAGTACATCCTACACTTGCTCAATTGGATTAAAGTCTTGATAACTGTGAATCCGTAGTGTCTGGGGGGGGAGAACTTGAGGTTTTAAAACCTCAGATCTGAACCATTTGCTTTAACATAATGTTTTCCAAATATTCTGAGGTCCATGCATACAGTAAACATTAGGTTCAACCATCAAAACGGCACCATTAACATATTCGTCTCGTTCTGTGATATTATGAGACTGGTACTATTTATATATATATTTTATGCTCTCTCCAAATTATATTGCAATGAAAACAACTCTCTGAACTGAAGCATGTTTCATCGGCAAATGTCACATCACTCTAGAGATTGTCTATCCAGTCCTCAACTTCATTCCGAAAGATATCTGTTTTTCATACAGTTTACAGTAGAACGTCGTTTATCCGAATCAATTGGGACCGGACACCATTCGGATACACGAATTTTCAGATAACTGAAAACCAAATGCGATCCATGCAGTATATGAAACCGAACACTATACATATATTGAAAATCATCACGTGCGGGAAACGTGCTTGAAGGAAAAGTAAATTAGGTGCAAAAATGTCGCAATTTCACCTTTATTATGGAAAATAATCACTTATTTTTCGCTGTACCATTGAATGCCTTCGTTTTTTCGCTGCAAGATCTGATTCTCTTGAGCAGCAGTAGTTAAATAGAACAGCACTCTGATTGTTGTTCGTATCACTCCATAGCTGTATCTATCGCAGAAAACCCTTCAGTATTTGATAGACCATTGCTACTTTCATTGTTAAGGTCCTCGTCTTCATCCGTTACATCGTTGGCAGGGTCGGATTCTTTTTGCACGGAAATCACAATCTCGTCATTATTTAGCATTTAAAATCCACAGTCTTCTGCATCGCATGCCATCCAAGTTTGTACATTTTCATCGCATTCTTGAAAACCTGGGATCGATTGGACAGAATCGGTACTCTCCTCCCTGTGGTCGCCATTGAAAAAATGAATTCGAAAACGTATTCATATACAGTACATATAGTTGACAAAAAAAGGAACTGATCCGGATATTTGACGCTCCGGATAATAAACGTTTGGATAAACGACGTTCTACTGCAATTGAAAGTAAACAGTTGACTCAACTTGCGTACACTCCCTTGTGTTTTCTGTAAGCTGTTTGCCTGGTAATCATTTCTCACATGATTTTATTAAGCTCTGAAAAAAGCTACCTTGCACTTATCTTCAGAATATGCCGCTCAATTACTTACAATCTTATCTGACTGTTGTTACTCTCGTTCAACCTGTTACAACTTAATCTATGAATCTTTAAGATGACAGTAAACTGTTACCACAGTATGGAAAGTACGTAGCATGAAACATAGAAGACATTAGACACTTATGTCTATGATCATCCATTCGTTAACATTTCAATGATTCTAATTTTTAAAAGTTCATTTGTCTTGCTTTGACTATAATAAATTGTTGAAACATGGATGAACTATTTGATTACATGAACAATCAAAATCTCGAATGCACATTCCCATCACTTTACCTGTAATATTCCTGATCAAGGCTACCATCATCTTATTACATCACTGATGAAAAATGTCCATGTATGTAATAATTTTTAACATCAATAGATCATGAATGCCTAGTTTCAGGCTTTACAGTGTTTCGGTAAAAATTTTAATTTCTAGAGTTTCCCAATCATTCTCATTTTATAATGGGTTCCATTCGGGTCTTCTACTAATCATCTTTTGTAAAATGTTCTTCAACTGGAATTTCAGTTTAAAAACATTTTTCCCTAGAGATTGTAACGGGTCTATCTGAATTTCCATTAATTTTCTAGGGTAAAATAATATTTTTAACTGTGATATCATTTGAGAAACTCTTTCTGTAAAGAAGACTTGGTTCATGTAAATTAGAACTTCTATTTAAGTGTTAGTTGTAGAGTAGGCGCGATGATGGTTGAAAGTTGATTTAGAAAAAAAGCGTTAGCGACCGGAGGTCGTATAGTTAAGTCAAGTGGAAGATTATTCAAATATTGAAGAGAAGAGTTCAAGAGATAAGATCAGTTATCTTATTTCTACTATATTTAAATTGATTAAGCTTGATTGCTCATCGGGCTTAGGAGTTTAAAGGCATTCTCCATCAAGTTGTTTAAAGCTATTAAGTGAAATAGTAAATAAAAGTGTGTTAATTGTTAAAATGGCTGATCTTTACTCGAACCCTCCAACAACCGTGTAAGTAGGGACGCGGCAAGATGACTTGATTTTATGCAAATGTACCTACTATTTAAGTGCCAGTCATTAAGTATGCGAATTAATGGTTAAGAGTTGAACGATAAGCTAAAATCCAAATGTTAGTAAGCAACGACTAGTGGTCACGCATCTTAAAATTAAGAGTCAGCGTAGAATCTACCAGGCAGTGGTTAAGTAACCGACCTTGGAGCTAACCATGCTATCAGGCTTCAAGAAGGATCGTGAATACTAACTTCAATCCAGATAAGTATTTTCGATAATCTAGATATCAGACTACGGGTTAGGATTTCTAATTGCTCGCAGAGATAAATTATAAATTTGAATTCTGCATACAGTACTTAAGAGAGAATAAAATTATAGCTATTTTGATGATCATGTCTGGTTCTTCCTCCAACCCTCTCAACCCACGACCTTTCGGTCGCAACAAACTTGTATGCCTTAATATGTACGGTTACCGAAAAGCAATCAAATTTAAATTAAGTTTATAGAATTTTAATTTTAAAGATCTAAATTGTAGTTTGTTAGTAGTTTGGTAGGGGGGGGAGCACTTAGTTCTGCCGTACCTTCATCTTCTTTCATTACATCTAAAAAGATGACATTAAAACACTTTCCAATTGCTTTAATAAATAATATTTAAAATTAAAATATAACTAATGAAAATTAATAAAAAGAAAGGTTTACTTTGATATGAATAAAGTTACATACATAAAATAAAACAAGTAATATAAAAAAAAGTTTAAGTCATTTCCTCTCTACTTTGATCAACAAAGAAAAATTTTACACTTAAATTTTACATTTTGCACTTATTACACTTAATATGAATATAAATATATCTATACAACAGAATAACAGTATTAAGTGGCAATTATTTTTATTAATTATCATTAAAGTATCGTGTATTCATCCAAAACAATCGTGTATATAAAATTTCTGTTCAATTAAATGCTTTAAAACGTGAGAGAAAAAAAATATTTTTTATCTTTTTTTTTTTTTGACCCAAGTTGCGAAAAGTGAAACCAACATTTACTTTTCGCTGTATCTGTAATTCATTAAGCAATTAGTTTCAGTCAAAATAATTATAATTAAATTATCGTATTATCACCCAAAACAATCGTGTATAGGAAATTTCAGCTCAAATGAGTGCTTTAAAATGTGAGAAAAAAACCTTTAAAGGTTTTGACACAAGTCGCCAAAGTGGTAGCTAAGTCACCAAAAATGATGCCAACGTGGCTGTATCTGTAATTCTTTGAATAATTAATTTTAATCAATTAATTTTTAATAATTATAATTAAATTACCGTATTGTCATTCAAAATAATCGTGTATATAAAATTTCAGCTAAATTGAACGCTTTAAAATGTATTTTATTAACGATTGAAAATTTAAACAAGATATATATAGGGAAATTGTGAACTAATACAAGAAATCGAATAAAGATCAAAATTGATGAAAAAATCTTGACTTAGAAAAAATTTTCGTGATACATACGGGCGGAGTGATGCCTAGCCAATCCAGTTGCAAGATCTAAATTGGTTATTCTCAACCTCTTTAAGCCCTTCACTGTCGGAATTTTTTACGAATTTCTGACTCAAAAAATCCTTTTTGTGTATTTCAGAAAATTAATACATATTCTATCTTAAAGTGAAAAGTACAAATTATTTTTATCAGTAAGCAGATTTTTACTTGTTTTATAGGTGGAAAAATATCTGATATCCCGTTCATTAATTTTCAGTTTTCCCTCTAATGAACCTAAAAACTTTATTTTAAATTTCAAAAAGTATACTGTGATAATATATATATATGTATATATATAATATATATATATATATAATATATATATATATATATATATATATATATATATATATATATATTATCACACTATACAAACATTTGTTTAAAAATGTTTGGAATAATTTATTTAAGAAATATTTTGGAAATTAGTACCTTACCGTTTAAACAGCATTACAATCTTCCTTAGCATCAGAGAGTAAAAATCATATTCATGACAAAACCGAAGTCATATATTATACATATTATTTTTTACTTACTCTGCCAAACAAAATTTAGATAATAAATATTAAAAATATATTGAATCGTTTTTTTTTATTTGAAATGTTAACAGATATCACACAAGATTCATTACATATTATTAATGTTAGATTCCAGGTGGGAAATATCACTGTAATAGTTATGAAGAAAGTAAAACTAGTTGTGCCATCTCGTAGAAATATTCAGAAATACAAAAATATAACGGAAATTAAAAAAGACGTGTAAGAGGCGATGAATTCAGTTTCAAGGATGAAATTTTTCTTTGCGTAGCATGCCATGCGATGCCGACAGAGAAGGGTTTAACTATTTCTTACAGTAATAAAAGAAATTGATTTGAACATCAGACATGACAGAGAAATCAAATGGTTTCAAATTTTAACTATCTCTATTGATGCAGAAACTTTACTTTTCGTTCATATGTTCATGAATTCTTCATATTAAAATATCGTGTCATCACATTTTGGCTATTTTTACATGTAAGGCTTATGATACATGCTCAAATTTTTGACAGACATCGTATATATATTTTCAGACTTAAAGCAGAAATTCCTTACTGAGTCCTTTTTTTATAAATATTTTATTCAAGGATCTCGTAAATTCTTTTATTCTTGAGAGTTGCATCCTTCCAAGAAAATTTCGATTCAGATATTTGAAATTCATACTTTTTATCCTGACACATTTCAAATATTCTGGAAACTTTTCATATTTTTTACACTTTTTACGCTTCGCGAATATATTTTCATCTCAAATATTTTCTCAAATATATACTTTATGCAGTTAATACTAATAAAAACATCGTCCTTTTATTCTTGTGTAAATCTAAACTTCGTATATAAACTGAATATTTCATATACCGTAAAATCCGGCGTATAACGCTCATTTTTAATCCAAAAATTAAGACTGAAATTTCCAAGTGTATAAAAATGATAGCGTTGAAAATAAAGACATGAGGATAACAAAAATAAAATTAGACTTCTACATGTATCTAAATGTTTATTTATAAGAAATGGCGTTCTTTATTGAACTTATATCATTGTAGTCCTAGAAGTAGACTATTTTTTTAAAGCTCGGGCTACTAGCTCGAATAAATGACTTCAAAACACAGCCATATTGTCTCTCTTTAGTTTTGGTTATTATATTTGAAATACTTCTTGTTAGAAAAATAATTCAAACATTTTGTATTTAACGCAATAAATTTTTAAAGATTATTTTTAATAATGTATGTGTGTGTGTGTGAGAGAGAGAGAGGTATTTTTAACTTAAAACTATTTATTATTGAAGTGATAACTTCTTTTGGCGCGTTTTGCTGGAGAGAGAACTTGAATGGACATCATGGTCGGGTTCTTAACGCTCTTTCAGCTTTTTTCGCCTTTAGTCGGACACACACACCCCTAAAAAGAAAAGGAGGGACGTTTCCTTCTTCTCCTCGCCAATCTGAAACGACATGAAACGTGGTAGCTTGCCCCATCACCAATATGCCGTAGAAGGAGACTTCCCAGCTTCGATCTAAGTGAGGCTCCCCTTCACCTCTTTCTATGAAATTGCATGCGGGATTCTTGCTAATCCTAGTTGAACCATGAAAAGGAAACACGCAATATTTTTTTAAAAAGTAGACTTAGAGAGAAAGAAATCCTACACTAAAATTAAACAAAATGTAGAAAAAGGACAAACTTTTATAGAACTAAGTAAATAGCATTATAAAGTATTATCATTAGCAATATTGCAGTTTAATTGCAATTTAAAAATAAAAATCTATTTTTGTAAGTGAATCAGAATATCAATGAACAAATAGTTCCTTTAATCATATTACTTAAATATATACTTTGAGTCTAAAAAGAAAATTAAAACAATTAAAAATTTAAAATAAATTTAAGTATACTGGTAATGAGAAAAAGTTTAATCAAATCATTTAAATACAAGATAACAAAATGTAATTAAGAAGACTTTCCTTACAGCAGCACCGATATATTTGTACAAAACTGCCATACAATGGCGAAAGAACTAGTATAAGCCAAAGTTTATGTAATATAAATCTTCTGATTAAATCCTTTTAAAGATTTTGACACTAGATTTCTCTCTTCCCAATCGACTACCTGTCTTACTCTAACCCTTTAGCCCAGAATTAATTCATGGATAAAATTGCATATTGTTAAATACAACCTAAATTCCCAAAGCCCGGATCGGGTCTTCTGAACAAATAGTAATGATTTTTAAGAAGGAATTTTAAAAGTAGATTTTCAAAAAGACAAATCAAAACCTTTAGTTGATTTTTTAAAAATCAAAATTCAATTTAATTATGTCAAATGATCAAATGAAGCACGAGGAATTGTGGAACAACGCTTGACGGAGTTTTTTTATAGATATTTAAATAAAATTTTTGAATCTAGATGATTTATAACCTATTTCAGCTACCATAAACCTATTATTTCCATCTTAGAGTACAATTAGTTCCCAAATATGATTGTATATTTCGCACAAAAAATATTACTTTATGAGTAGAGACATATGAATAAATAATTTTTAGGACAACACTAATAGCCCCTTATTTTTTATTCACCTAACTAATCCCTGAAACAACATTACAAAATTTGAAGCTATCATTTCTATCGTATGGTCATATAAGCACATACACTTTTTTATAGTTATAGCTAATTTTTAATTTTTTGTTCAGAGACAATTCCTTTTCACTTTCGACATTAGGGTCATAATCATCTTCCATAACTGTGCAGAATTCTTCTAAGGTTTGTGAGGTAAAACTTTTAGAAAATTTACTATAAACTTGATTAAATTTGAATTAGTTAGTCTCTTTTCTTATTTATCCTTT